>JAJKFL010000006.1:33501383-34101383 GCA_021186555.1 Reticulitermes speratus
GTAAGGATGTGAATGTATTTAACAAAACATTGTACCACTCTAACAAAGAACATATATTTTGTGACAGTTACAAAGAACTAAGTCTCAATTTATATGTTTAATGTTAGCATTCAGATCACACATAAGTAAATACAGTAATATTACTCTTAAAAAACTACAGCAGTTACTGTAGTGTGCTTGTACATGTACACTGTGGTAAGTAGTACTCTTTGTTTTCCAGTGTCAAATTTATGGATGTACTTTAATTTTAAATGATCCCTAACCGTGCATTGAGCCATTAGATACGATGGCAAAACCAACAAATGCATGAGTGTAGGAAAGTATGTTATAGACAACGTATACCTCCCACGTGTTTCGGCCACTCATGACGGCTGAAACACAGGAGGTATACGGTGTGTATAATATACTTTCGTACACTTGCACATTTGTTCGTTTTGGCATTGTATCTTACGGGTGTATGTTTTATCCTAAGAGCTTTCCTTCCAGTTACATTAATTTTTGTAACATTGTTTCAAGCATATCTGAAAAATCCTTATAGCATATCAAGTTAAAGTAATTTCATATCTTTCATCATATTTTCAGTTTTTTGACTTCATTTCTCATTATTGATTGTGAACAATGCTGTTTCTGTGAAAAAAGTTTGGTTTTTGCTTTCATAAATCAAAGAATTTTGTAATATTTGGTGGATTTCATTCTTGAATTCAGTTTAGACTGCCATTTTGAGAACATATGCACCAGCCTTAGTGCTGAGCACTCATTAAAATACAGTATAATGTTTCAATAATTGTGAACATACTCAAAATTTGTAGTGTCCAGGACTATGCTCATGTCATCCATTATTGCCAGTCATTTTCCTTAATACCGAAGGAATTTGCAGGTTATCAGAGTCAAGCTTACGAAATACAATACATAGAATGGTATTTGTCAGAGTGGCAGTTGAGTTCTGTCATCTGCTGGGACCGTGCCGCACATTAAAACATTATAAACTCACCACTTATAATTACTGCTGGTAATCATAATCATAATCAAAAACTAGCCTTTGGGAAGGTTAAGCAAAAAGAGCTTGTTGCGGATGTGGACAAATTTTAATATGTTTCAGACACACATTGTCAGTCTAGTATGCAACAAAACATTGTAAACAGTTTTTTTCCTCTGCAGTTGTGGTGAAATGAAGCATTAGTTAGTCCTTAATGCTCTGTTGTGAAGCGTTTTATTGGACAAATGCTTAAAGCAGCTATCCTGCTATATGTTGCATTGTTGTTATGAGAGCACATTATAGAATTGAAGAACAGGTTAACAAAATCTTAACATCACTTATAATTTGTTGTATTGTTCTGAACATGCATGAATCATACCTCAAAACCTTCCTCTGACAAAGACCTTCACAAAAGAAAAGCTATTGAACATGTTCACATCCATTTAAAGTTACATGAATTTTGTTTTTGAGGCTTCCAGATCATATTCCAGCTACAGTTAATTACCTGATCTATTGTAGTTTACTTCAGTCTTTCCAGGTAAATGTTGGACACTATCTCAAAATAAGCCACACCAAATTCCTTACCCCTCAAAATGACTATATGTGTTTCTTTTCATCTCATTTCTTGTAACAAGAATGGATAAAAGTAATAAAATCAAGAGAAAATGCCAGTGAAATTAAGAATACAGTAGTATGGACATGTCTTGTTATGGATGGCAGTAGAGTTACTTCACAAGCATCAGCAATGAAGATAGTGAATACTTGGGAAGCCCAAGGACTTGGTGGAGCATCCAAGTGACCAGCAAAACAGAGTGACAAAAGAATGGACACAGCTGTGAAAGGAGTGTTACTGGAGGGTACAGAATGGAAGAAACTTTGTTACAAGATGACTGATCCTTGTGGAAATGTCAGTGGATGATTATAATGCAGTTATGAAGATTACTCTGTGGTCATTATTATATATGTTATCATGATTGTGATATACATATAACAACTCTTGGAAAGGTAAAGAGTGGGGTGGGGATGGTTCACAGAATCCAGCAGACTAATACAGTGCATCAGTTATGAAGAGCAACTTGAAGTCTACACAAACCTTCTAATAAGAGTATTCCAACTAGCTTATTAACCAGCTTGTAATAGGAATGTACAGCCTCTGGGGTCACATAACCTTGTCATTATTTCTTACTACTATGGACGTGTTATTCAGTTAAAGGGAATACACTGAAGATCGTGTACCTCTGGTTTTCGATATACCATCAGGTTGTCATACGTAATTTAAATCTTAGGAACAATATAAATATGTATATATGTATATATATATATATATAACAGTAATATTGACAATTGCAATTCCTATATTGTTTTAATGTTTATAAAAATGATTACTATGTTCATGTGTGATTATTTTTTAAATACTTAATTACTGTGCATTGCATGTTGATTGTTCTGTCTATAGAATCAATGTAAACTTTCATATTCTGTCAGCACAAATTTATTAGTAAATTAAATATAAACAATCCTTGCTTACATTTAATTTAGCAACATTTTTCGGCTTTGTAATAAAGTTGTCGTCATGCTAAACTCAATAAAAATATAAAAAGTATAAACCTAACCTTATAGTGTGTTGTTTAGCCATAGGGCTAAACAACAAAAAACTTGTAAGGGGTGAGATCTCACTACCATTTTGATTTGATATGATATGAGGCCACTTTTATACTTTCTGTATGTTTATAGAGGTTAGACTGATGATGGCTTTATTACAAAACTGAAACACATTGCTAAATTAAATGTAAACAAGGTTTGTTTACTCATAAAGTTGTGATGATGGAATATAACTAAGTAACTCCATGGAGCAGAGTTCTTGAGAAGCTAACAGGTTGTCAGCTAGTCAAGAAATTCCCCGTGTTTTGCGGAACCCGAAGGTTCATTACCGCACTCACAAGAGCCCAGATGATGGACTATAAGAGTTTATATTGATTCTGTGTAGGAAATGTAACAGGATGCCACATACTGAGATTGTTCTCTTTATTGTTGGTATTGTAATTTCCTATCTGTTGGCTGAAACACATTGAGGATTAATAAGTAAACTTTAAGTACCAAGTATGTAAATGTTGTTGTGTTAGAGATGGTGTTGATTTGATACATATTTGCCAGCATCTGGCCATTATCCTGAGTAAGATCAATTTAGTCCACATCTTACACTGTTTCTGACTGAAACTGCATTTCTCATAATTGCATGAATGACATACCTTATATGCCCCATCCATCTTATCCTCCTTGACTTAACTGTTTTAATAGTATTTGGTGAAGAATACAAATTATGCAACTTTCTCCATCCTCCTGCTATTAAAACCACATATTTTTATCAGTATCCTATTTTCAAGTTCAAATAATTCATGTTCTTACGGCAGGTTCAGAGACCATATAAAACAAAAAATAAAAAATAAAATAAAGTTGTATTTCTATGTATTTTTATATTTACCTTTTTCAATAATCAATAAGCAGAAAACAAATTTTGAACTGGGTGGAAGCAAATATTCCTTTAATATGCTCTTCCTTGTGAACATAATTTTGATTTGTTACTGGCATTCCTCAGTATTTTATCTGTACCACATTTTCAAAGGATACATTAGCTGTCTTTATAATAATAGTTTGGCCTACGTTCTGGTGATGAGATATTACTATTAGGTAGAGTATTATGACCAGATAATAAGATACACAACAAGTCAATGCTTGTAACTACAAGAGTACATAACAAGTGTCAGAGACAGATTTTAGTTTGTAGCTTGTATTACACATTTTTACTCCTTTGTGCGTGAACTGAATTATATTTTAAGTAACATTTTCAAGACCTGCTGGAATTTGTTTTGTATGTAATATAAAGAAAGACTTCAGAATACAAAAACTTTCAGTGATATGTAAGTTAAAGAATATTTAAGTTATTTTGATGAAATGGTGAAAATTCATTTATTCTGTAGTCTGTGTTATGACAGGTTCGTAGCCTCTTCCAAAGCGAGTTCTCCATTGAGTGCGATCTAGTGCTTCCTCTTTCAATTTTCAGTATCTTCTCTTTTCCTTAAGGTCATCCAGTAGCTGCTTACGTCTTCTCCCTCGTCTTCCTGTCATTTCTATCCTTCCTTCTAACTTTCCTTCAATCACGTGTTTCAGAAGGCAGTTTCTACGCAAGATGTGACCAATCCAGTTAGCCTTTCTTCTTTTTATTGTATGTAGGATATTCCTCTTCTCTTTGACTCTGTGTAATACTTCTTCATTTCTCACGCGATCAGTCCAACTGATCTCCATTCTTCTCCAGCACCACATTTCAAAACTTTCCAGATACATCTGATCCATTTTCCGAAGTGTCCACGTTTCAGCACCATACAAAGCTATGCTCCAAATGCAGCACTTTACTAGTGAAAATAAGAATAACTTATAGGCAAGGCCCCATTCATGCTGAGATTTCAACACTACATGCTGTGGTAATTGTTTTAAATTCTGGCTGTCATCACACCTAAGGAATATGTCCGTTTATTGGGTTTTTAAATTTGAATGTCCTGGGTATTTTGGTACATTTTTAAAGGGATTTATAAAACATTATGCCAGTACCTAATATTTGGAGCAGGGATGGGCCAGAGTTTCCATGATGTTAATGATTGGGCTGCAGAGAGATTAAAATTATATAGTAATCACTTTATAAAATGTACCGAATATTCCCATGTAATTCCATATTTCTTAACAACATAGCATGATATGTTCATTATTATGGGAAAGGGTTTCAGTAAGAATTTTTCATAACTGGAGAACTCTGTCATTAAAGAACTAAAGGCACATTATACTGTGGTTTATTTTGGTTAAGATTACTGCTGCTGATTACATGAGCTGTACTTTTTGAACACATTCTGACTGATGTGGCGCTTACCCAATGTCCTATTCGGAGTGTACCATGGGCCAGTTCCCCATGAGTAAAGCAGTCAGGGCATGGAGCTATACCTGCACTCCCCCATATGCTTTTGTAGCATGGTGCTTAATTAGACACAAGAACAGCTGCAAAAAATCATTTTGTAAATGACTGCAAATACCAATTGAACATTTTTCAAGCATTCTTTTCAGGTTATGAAGTTCAAAGCTTAAACATAGTAGAAGTATGTCAGTAGATAACCTGAAAATATTCCCTATGGTCTGTCTGTGAACTAGAGCATAAGTTGGAGTTGTGGCCAATATAACTTCTATTTCTCATGACATCAAAGTAATTTCACATTATGTGGTTCAGACTCTGGAAAGCTCTGACCAACATTTGTATCCGCTGGGGAGCACAGTGAGCATAAAAGTCATCTGATACAAAGTGTAGTGACTTCAAGTAACTTCACTGTAACTTGAAGTAGATGCAATCCTTGCAGAAACACTACTTTGTTGTAAATAATACACAAGCATAAATTCTGCAACATAAATTTATGACAAAATGAAAGAATTACTTTTGTCTCTAGAATGATCATGGTCATGATACAGAAAGAAACTAAGACAGGAAATTAAGAAAGATAAGCACTTTGCCGTCCACAATTAACCTGAAAGTTTGGAATGTTGGAAAGCAATTGAAATCAGGAGCTTGAAAATGAATGATATTATTTTGTGACAGAAGAAGATTTTTCATATTACTTGTCAAGCTAAAGAACAATGAACAGAGGTCCAGGCCAATGTAATGGTAGTTTAAAATATTTTAAATCTACAGAGGATGTAGTGGTTCACTGATATTTTGTCTGTGGCAACAGTTGTTTTATACAATGTGGAAGTTTTACTAATTGTAATAAAACTGAGAGTTTGTGAATTGTATTTGTAATCAGAGAGAATCAAAATGCTGTAGGTAAAATGTGTATTACGCATAAAATTAATCAGGTGAGAGTGGCATGACAGATCGACAGTTTATTTTGAGATGCAGAATGATTATTTTCATCTAGTTGTATTAACATTAAAGTGACAGTAATAGTTGAATTAAATGTAAGTATGGTGCATTGGCGGAGCAAAGTACTGGGAGAAAAGCCACCCCCTAGTGCTAGTTGTTCACCCAGAATTCCATAACGACTTCCCTGGGGTCACAACCATGCCTCTACATGGAGAGACCGTTGAGTAATCAGCTGAGCCATGGTATGGCCAACTGCCTAGCAGGATAACATCTTCCCATGTATGAGGTAGAAATACATATGTTAAAGGTTTATTGTATTCAGTTAAAATTTCTGTATCTTTTAAGTCATTGGTGTATATTAACATATATTTCTCTGACATAAATTTACTTTTCTGTAGTGTCCCTGCAACAGATGCATGGGCACAATGTGCAAGAATGTTTATGCTGTAAGCATTACAAATGAAAGGCAGTGGGTTTAAAATCTGTAAATGTAAGACTTTTCCCTATAGACAGCAAAGAATAGAGGAAACAATCCAGTGGGTTAAAATGTGATATTAAACAGTTCTAGAGTTATATTAGGGTTCGTATTGAAATTACAGGGGAACAGGAAGCTTTGCTATCCAAGTGAATTTAGTTGCATTACCACTGAGTCTTGTTGTATCGTAATCATTCACTGTGTGCTTTAATCCTGCCCTTAATCAGGAGCTGATTGGGTGGCTGTCCAGGGCCTAATACTGTAGAATTCCCATGCAGATTTAGATAGCATTTAGAGTTTGGGTGCAGTAGGTAATTATACCTCTTATGAGTAGTTCAGTACTGACTTAACCATGCTCAAAAGAGGGGAGAAGAGGAAACAGTACTTAAATCTATGTCAGGAGATAGCCCATACAAGAAGGAATGTAAGAATTATATTTATGTGTTGAAAGCTTGTAACATTTCTTTAGTTTCAGAAATTTGCAAACATTTCGTGTCCTAAACGTGCTATTGTTTCTAAGCAAATGATGCTAAAACTCCAAATGATTGTGTTATTTTTTACATTTCGAGGTACAGTTTACAAACTAAATGTTTTATGTTTTATATATATTCCAAAACACTGTCATGTACAACAGAATTTTACAAATCTACAGGTTACTAGATTCAACTTTTCAATTAAAATGTCATTGTGCATGACGGTGTTTTAGAATATGTGTATTTGACTGAAGCACAATGGGGATGTTTCACCTAAAGATTAAATGTTTTATGTTAAGTATACCTGATGAGTAGTTACTTTATGTGAATCCACTTTGTTATATTTGCAATATACCTCAGCCTGACTATGGTTATAAGGTTATTTCTTTATTTGTCTGATGTAACATGTTGTGTTTTCTAGATATCACATCCATTCAGCAAAATTCTGTGCTAACGACTGCACAACCCGACTTGGTAAGAGTGCGCAGCGTTTCCACCTGAGTGCACACTTGCAAAATATCTCACTGTCCACATTCTCTGAATCTAGTTTTTTAAATAACCTCCATTGTTCCTAAGTTGAATATATATATATATATATTGCCTCCTCCCCAGTGTTATCTTGTTTTGGCATACGCACCACAGAATGCTTAGAATGATGATACGTAGAAAATTTATGCATCAATTATATCTTATGTAATTTATTTCACAAAAAAAAAAGCATAAAGAAGCTAAAGGAACTTATAAAATGTAAAATAAAATGAGAGGTTGTGCTGATAGGCCATTTTGTTGGTCTTGTTATATTGTCACCCACAGACTGAGCTACAAGTTTGAGTTATAGTCAGGATTAAACACTACAGTGTTATATCAATTACTGACTTGAAAAAATATTGGTAAAGATCACTTTTTGTGAAGCGTATTATGTTGTTCAGCTTGTAACACATAACTCATTAGACTTGCATTTGGGAATTTTGGAGTGAGCTATAATACCTGTAATATTTTTATTTTCCTCAGTCCCTTGTGGTGAATGTATGGTTGGTACTTTAAAAGTATCTCATGTTTGCTGTCTGTCATAAATATTTATTTCATGCTTCATTATCCTAACATTAATTAATATTGCCTCAAAGGTGTCGGATGCAGACCTATAGTAGTTCAGCTGTTGAAGGATAAAACATATTTAACAACATTTTACATCACAAACCAGCCTTAAATGTTTTATTAGACATCAGAAAATACATTTTCAGAACCTTAATACACCCTTGACTCACAGTAATCAGTGTTGACAGAGTAGTGAAGATTGTAATCAGTGTGAGGCTGATCTGATTGCAGGACATCCCTTCGTATCACATCACATTCTCTCAAATACCGCAGTCCTTTACCAACTTTAAGACATTTCTGAAAATTGTCATGATTAGCAAGACCAAGGCCCTAGAACAAACTGGGGTGGTTTAGGGAACTGCAGCCACTGCTAACAGTTACCTTAGTCTGACATAATAGCCTGTTCCTTCACTGCACTTCACTTCACTTAGTCGAATTTCTTCTGCTGGTAGGTGTAGAGGGTGTTCCTTCACTACATTAAATATGTAACATGTTTGAAAATAACATATGTGCAAGTAACACACAATATAGGTATCTTGGGAGGGTGGATGGTAACATAGTTTGCAGGAAGGAAACACAGGTACTGGCTTTGACAGGTGTAATACTGTTCAGAGTATGTCATTCCGTGAGCTCAGCAGTGCATCTTAATTAGCAGTGGAATGTCTGCATTGCCTTTCTTCATAACATGTTGTCATTCACCTTCCCACAGCAACTGTAGCGATTAAAACCATGTACTTAGTTTCATTATTTGCCTGTAGGACACTGATTTACCGAAAAGTTAAATCTGTGGTTATGATGGTGATGTTTGTGTGCACCTCATTCTGTTTCCCTGATGTGTGCACTCACATTGAAAACTGCTGATACATAAAAACAGATATTACAATTGGGAAAAACTAGAAACATATGGGTAACCATGGACACTTGATATCTGTGACTGGCAAAACCCACAGTTTGCAAGGGACTGCTGTTTACCAGACTGACAATTTTTATAGTTTTAATTACAATATTATAGTTGCTCTAAAGGTTTTCAACTATGTGACTTATACGTTTATAATCACAATTATCTCAAATCATTATCTACCTCCTTAAATCGCTGGTCATAGTCTCTGCAGTTTAAAAACAATATGTTATCTAACATTGCTTGTGAACTTGTGAATAGTGAAATTCTTTTTTAAATGTTTGTGTATTTGCCTGTGCTTATATTGTTTATAATGCCTGGAGGTACATTCTGGCTTATCAGCTTTCATATGTTAAACACGGTCACTGTCTGAGATGTTCACAGTTTAAAGAAACCAAAACAGAGAGTTTGGGATTCAGCCACACATGATATGAACCACTTTACTATTGTAGCTTCCTCTTCTATACTTCAAATGTTAACTTGCAGAACTGAGAAAGAAAGGAACTTTTCAAAACCATATCTCTGAAATTCTGGTAAATTACTGCGTCATAACACAGTTTTGTCACCCAAAAATTGAAATGCAAGTCTCATGTTTCTTATTGACGTAAACATAAGAGGTGTAAGAGAATTGCAGTTTATTTTCCACAACTTGCATGACAATTCATACATATGATACCAAAAATCCTTTGGTACCTAAAAAAAATTACCCAGAGTTAGTGTGTTAAAAAGCATAAAATCGATAAAAATATTATAATTTCTTATTCAAATTCTTAAAACTGTATCTTCACCTGAATAACATTTACAGTATTCATAGCAAGTGGACTGAGTTAAGCTTTCTTGGCCAGTCTGCAGTGTCCATCTTGACGCATTCCATCTTTACATGGCGGACTGTCTAAGAAAATTCACTGCATGCATCATCACCATCTATTTGTGACCCAGAAAGGTGCCTTGATTGCTTGGTTGTTGTGCCAGTAATACTGACTGTTTTAGTTCATATTCCTGAATACCTCATATGTTTAATAATAATGCAGGTTGTTTGTGCACGTCATCATAGTGTAGGCTTTGAAGACTGATGTCAGGACTGTATTCATCTTTGTGCTGTGTGTGGAGCACTGGTTTTTCATGTTCCTGCTCCTGAGAAAGCCAGGAATATCTGGAACTCTGTCCACTTATTCACTACCTCAAGTTGAATAGATATTTCATAGCAACAAATCAATGACTGCAGTCAATGTAAAACAAGACCAAATGAGTAAAACATCACACCGACTATGAAAGGTGATTAATATACACTATAGTATGTGCAGATGATAATGTCGTAATGTGTTAATGTTCACAAGTGAAATTTATGTTAGCAATTTAAACTTGCTGCATCCAATGGAACTAGAGTGGAAATATTATTTATAATATTAATTAAGTCTTTAAATTGTTTGTGAATAAAGAATAATGTCTGTGAATGAGAAATTATGTCCCTTTTTGTTGAGAGTGATTATGTCTTCAGATGTTCCTGCAGAACAAAGCTATGAAGACTTCAATATTAATGCTTTCAGAAATATTAAGTGTTAATGTAATGTTACTGTGTGCACACCTTAAAAAGCAGCCTTTGTGTGTTGCACAGCTGCATTTTATGCAAAACTACAAAGAACAGTGTTAACCCTTCCAGTGCTACATTACAGTATATTATTTTATTCTTGAGTAAAATGCTCTGGTAATGATGCAGAGTTGTTCTTGTACAAAATTGAAATAAGTATGTAAAATTTCAACACATCTGATACTGATTAATTGAGCTGGCACTGTTCACTGCGATTTAAAAATGTTCTCATATTTTAAAGAATAAAATAACTTTTTCCTTTTATGTTACAAACTCCTTTAATATTTCTAGCTAGGTGGCACAGGAGTTCTTGTACTAAGTATCTGAATTGCGGATGTAAAATGGGAAGGTATGGTGAAGAAAGGGACTAAGAATTCAGTGTAAATCTTGATTCTGGGAAGTTATCTAAGTGAATTCCAATCCAGCAAGTTCCATATGAGAAAACTGATCTACTGTAATATATTTGATTTGTTAAGAGTATTACTGCATTTTCTTGTGTATAAGATGCAGATTATTTTGCTTTTCCTCAATAAATATCTGAACTAATAGGCAGCAGAGGTACATTTACCCAAGTAAGTTTCTAAAAACATAACCATAGAAACTGAATTAGCAACAGCAACTGCTTATGGGCTGGGCAGTTGAGGTGTAATTCCAGGTAGCCACATATGAATTATTTGCAGAAATTGAGTTGGTTGAAAGTTCATCAAATAACTGTTACTTCATTTACTGAAGGAAAAACGTTTCTTTCTTGTTCACATTCAGCATGGGAGTAATGTGCATTAAGCCTATTCAATTGGTGCAGGGATATTTTCTAGACGTTAACAGGAGGGCAAGGTTGATCAATCATGTGCATGCAGAATTGCAGTTGAAAATGCATGGAGCATTGTTTCCACTCTCCTTATATGCTCGTATGGCATGCTTCATGGGCATGTAGATTTTATTTAACTTTTAAGTTTAACAACTTTTTTATTATTTTCTTCAATTGAATAATAAGATTCTGATGTTGCTTATTTTTAAGTTCTGTAATGATGTCTGCTACAAGCACTTGATGCCCAAACACGTTATAATTGATTGAAATTCAGGCAGACTGGGAGAATTATGGCAGGTGTGTTCAGTGGAGTGACAAATTTATATGCCACTGTGGTGTGCATTATTACTGTTATTATATAAATGTTTGTTGATACATACAATTAATTGCACATTAACATCAGTCATAAAAAACAAAAATATTCCTTTGTGCATTAAGGTTTTCAGTTGTAAAACTGTTTCTCATATGCCATTAACTTACAGCATTTACATCTGTTGTGTAGGAAAACTCTTTCCCTCATGTTAGTGAAATGTTAGTGGTTTTCTGGTGTTTGATTAATTCTGTAGTATATTCCTGAGCAGATCACAGCTGTATAAGTAATGACCGCCTCTTTCTGAATGCAAATGGAGGTTCAGAAAAATGACTATTACACAAGAAAGGTTCAACAGAGATGTTCGAGCCAGCATCCTCTGCTGGTGAATATTTCTGCATTATTTGTCCCCACATATGAGTAGTGAGCCTGCTTTAGGTCTGGCTAATTTTTGATAAATGAAGCAGTGCAGTTTGCATCCAATTCTGGGTAATTTCCATACATATCTGCCAGTTTATGTCTACGTGAACTGCATGTCACAATAATAAGTTCTTAAGTAGTTTGTAGGATGATTGACATGACAACCTCATGTGAAGAAGTATCATTTGCTGATAGTATGTATGACTGGACTTAGTTGTGCAGACTTAAGTTTCCGTATTGACTGTAACTGTGTATCCGCTTACTTTTGCTTAAAGAACCAGAACCCATGAACTTAAAATTATAAGTAATATGTGGCTTAAAATGTAAAAGCAGAAAAAACCTCATCAACTTTATCTTTCTCATAGGGTTGCACAATAAGCCTTCAAGGTTGCGGTGCGTCCGTAGCATTTGCTGCGGGGCCCTTCAATAATAAAGAAAAACTGTAGCGTTATTGCTGACCTTTCCGACTAGTCTGCTTCGTCAGATGAGTTTTAGGTGTAATGATTTGGTACTTCAGCTGCACGACCTTGTGTCGAAGTTTCTGAAGCCGGTACGTGTTCAGCGTATTGCTGTTTACAGTTTAGCACAGTTGGGCGCGTTTCCACGGATTAGCATCGACTTACTTATCTTAACTCTCATCCATGCTATAGAACATGTCCCAACTTGTAGCGAATCAGTGCTGCCATATGTTGGAGATTTATAAAGATGGGGGCATTACTTTTCATTCACCCCTCTTAATTTCATTGAACGGTAGAACAAACAAAGAGGACAACAAAAACAAAATATATTATGCTCTCCATATTTTAATTGTTTATGCCACAATAATTTAATAAAAATTATCTCTTCTTTATGTCCGTCAAGGTTAAGTTTGTGGCAGTTTTCTTTTAATATTACAGCACCAGGAGTTTGCTATGATCCCTCAAACTCTTTCCATCTCAGGCTGCGGAGACCTCGGTATAGTGCTCTCGCACAACTGGTTGTGGACTGTGACTTTGTAAATTACTTGTGTGTAGTCACGGTGCTGTTACAATTTTGATAGTAAGCCTACTTGGATCATTCTGATTAACGCGAACTGTTCTCACAGGAATATATATAATTTGTTTCGCTTGTGAAATGAGACAAAGGGTCTAATATAGGATGACAGTGTAATCTGATAGCATTATGTCCTTTGAAGCCATACGTAGCTGAAATCGGAAAACAAATGTGCATGCATATTACACACGTATATAAATGAACAAAGCCATTCACTAAAAACATGATAGGACTTATTTATAATCTTACTTTACAAACTGTGTTTCTCCCTGCTAGAAAAGTCTTATTTGCTTAATTAACATTTTTTTCTACTTGAATCAGCTTGCTTTCGAGTTTCTTTGAATGTGTCAGCGACATAAAAAATAAGTCAAACACGTGATCTTTTTAAAATTTCAATTAAACATTTCTGACACTGTAAGAGCAAAAATGGTTTTCTGATGATAAAAGTAAAAAAAAATCCTTTCGCTTAAGTACGTGTATTGAAAATACTTTTGGAATTTAGGCAGTAATTAACTTCTATCTATTGGGCGGAAGCGTAATACTATAAAAATAAACACAGAAGCTTTAGTAGTCGCTAGTAAGGAGATTGGCCTAGAAGTAAATGCTGAGAAAATTAAGTACATGGTCATGTCTCGAGATCAGAATGCAGGACAAAATCACAACATAAAAGTAGATAACAAATCCTTTAAAAGGGTGGAACAGTTCAAATGTTTGGGAACAACCCTAAAGGATCGAAATTCTATTCAGGAAGAAATTAAGAGCAGGTTGAAGTCGGGGAATGCTTCTTATCATTCGGTGCAGGATCTTCTGTCTTCCAGTTTGCTATCCAAATATACAAAGATTAAGATATACAGAAGTATAATTTTGCCTGTTGTTTTGTATGGGTGTGAAACTTAGTCTCTCACACTGAGGGAGGAACATAGGCTGAGGGTGTTCGAGAATAGGGTGCTGAGGAGGATAGTTGGGCCTAAGAGGGACGGGGTAACAGGGGAGTGGAGAAGACTACATAACGAGGAACTTAATGATCTGTACTCATCACCAAATATTCGAGTGATCAAATCAAGAAGAATGAGGTCGGCGGGGCATGTAGCACGAATGGTGGAGGGGAGATGTGCATACAGGATTTTGGTGGGGAGACCTGAAGGAAGGAACCACTTGAAAGAACGAGGCGTAGATGGGAGGATAATATTAAAATGGATCTTCAAGAAGTGTGATGGGGGGCATGGACTGGATTAATATGGCTTAGGATAGGGACAGGTTGCGGGCTCTTGTGAATGCGGTAATGAACCTTCGGGTTCCATAATATGCGGGGAATTTCTTGACTAGCTAAGGACCTGTTAGCTTCTCAAGAAGGACTCTGCTCCATGGAGTTATTTAGTTAGTTAATTAACTTCTATCTCTGACTGTATTATCTCGCAGAAAGGTCCCCGTATCCGGAGGATAAAAACTGGTCAGAACACAGAGCCCGGTTGGTCGCACTGACGAAGAGCAAACACCCTGATCCTATCGGAAGTTGAACCTCGGCCGTCTAGTACATTGCCAGTCATTTTCCTGGCCTAAAATAGTTCGAAACAATCCTAATAAAAGAAACAGAAAAATAAGTTCACATCTGAATCATGTTCAGTTTGAATTGGTCTAAAACAGAAAAAATATGTCTTCCCTGTTCCTTTTAGGATTTCTTGTGACCTAGGAATAAGATGGTTATACTTTACGAAAACCCATTTCTTGTAACATCGTTGCACATTAAGTGATGGGACAGGTGCGAACAAATGGAAAGACAGAACCTATCCAATAAATGATTTTAAACGTCTCGCTACCCTGGGTCAGTTGATCGCAGATGCTTTCAGCTTGAGGAATACACAGATGTCATGGTGCTCTCTTGTCGAACACCATGCAGCACTTATATTAATACCATCATTCGAACTACAAGAAATATTACTATCGGAAAACATGGTGTCATATTGTACAGGATGTACATTTCATGACGCTGCCTAAGCCTGGCCTAAACGCTGAAGTAATTTAAGCCGGCTTGATTTTACAAGGACTTTCGCAGGGACATAATATTAAAAACTCGTGTTATGGATCCCATAGGAAGGACGTCTTTATATAACACTGCCAAAAGATGTAAAATTGGATAAATTTAATATATTCAATTCACGTTTTCTGTAAACTGGGGAAAAAAAAACTTTTACTCAGTTTCGATTGTGCAACATAGCTGTCCGCCTCGCGGAACAATGATATTTGCGGAGCAAATTAGGGAAACACAGCTTGAAGTAAATACTGAAACAGGATATAACGTAGAGGAATTAATTGTAACTGCCAAAACCAGGTTCTTATTGTACTAATATTTAGGATATTTGGTGACTAACGCTGGTAGTAATTCCACCTGACATCTGTGAAGTGTGTTGCTAACGGAAAGACAGACTTTCCTAACACTATACAAAAGGACCTAAAAACTCATATTGGGAACCAAGAAAGGAAGCATACACGAACACTATACAAAAAGATTTTCCTTCAACCTTTCCCATGTTGGTTATTATTTAAAGAAAGGCTTTTACATTACTTTATTTCCATAACAACGGTTAATTTCGACAAAGGAACATTTACGTCTACTGGGATCTTACACACTGTCTTTGGGTAAAGAGTTCTCGACGTTTCGATGGACCGTATTGCATTCAGCTGCAATGTCAACTGCCGAAGATTGCTGTACAGAATTTGTTTACATGTGTCTGGAAGTAGAGAAGTTTTCCACTCATAAACCTCAGCACTAGATTTGGGTTAGTGGTCAGTTTCACGCACCGGAAAATTTACCGTCGGTGGACAGAAACACCATTGCATATTGTATAGTAGGCTGGGTGAGCCCCATTGTATGTCTCGAAGATTTGACGAACAGAAAATATGTCATCTCTTTCGGAAATCGAAACAGAGTTTCTCACACTTCTAGCTTGCAGCCTAGTCTCTATAACAAATACGTTATTCAGTCTCCTCTCAAGACGAAAATACAAAGTTAATCAGAATTATTAATTATATTAATATAAGTGTCGACAAAATAAATATAAAGTAGATACATATACGTCACCTTAGCGTTATGCGCAATTCTCTTCATTTTAATGCGTGTTGTTAAGTGCTCCAAAATTTCCTGGCTCTACGGGATTATTTCGTATTTTGTTGACCAATAAGTAATTTCTGTTTTCCTTACATGTACAGGATATGCTGATCAAACAGCTCCTTCACCTTATTACACGTTACGGTCGATGAATGATAAGATACCTTTTCGTTAGTAATCACCTCTCCTACTTTGACACTCTCAATTCGTTCTGATGCTCCCCCTGTTTATTACAGAATGTAAAGGACAATCTACAAGTAAGGGGATGTTCGTTGTATTCATATTCATAACTCAGTGACGCGGATTTCTATTTTACTTTAAAAATTCCTTGACTGTACCTTTAGTAAGCCTTTAGGGAAAGACGTGAAGGTGCCCTCGAACATATACTGGCAGAAATCAGGAAAGAAGAGTTTTTCCTACAAACTTAACAGAAAAAATTACATATTTCACATTTATCTTGTTTTTGATTACTAAAAACAATAAAAAGTATAACCTTAATGTATAAAAACATATAATGCTGTTTATAATGGCATTATGCTTTTATTTAAGATATAGAATACGAATAATTATCGGTACGACACCCGGTCTGAAAATTAGAAAATCGCAATTTGCGGTTAATGCATTCAGATGACGAAGTATGGAAAAAGTAGCGCCCATGCACGCACACACACACACACAGAGTCGAACTCGGTTATAACGTCATGAAAGGGACTGAATATTTTGTGTCTTTATAAACGAGTGTCGTTATAAACGAGGAGTGTAATGTTATGGTTAACAGTGACGAATTAATTAGAACTACAGGGTATCTGAATCTATAAGCGAGGTGTCGTATAAACCGATGTCATTATAACCGGGTTCGACTGTATATATGGCAACATTTCTAACAAGGTTTAAGTCACAATATCTTAGCAGAAGGGCTACTACGCCTACTTGTAATTTGGCACTGTCACGTGTGGGATAGAGGACTTTGACGTAAAGCGAATGTAACAAGAGACTGGCAGTATTACAACGTGTTATTTAATTTGGTGGTTCTGAATTAATGTCCCTGTTCAATAGACCAATTACACAATTCACAGGATTCCAGAAGAAAGAAATATAACTCTTGAGGAGAGCTAAGGAAAGTTAAAATATTCTCTCGCTAGCTTAGAAGAAACTATGTTTATTTCACGACTTCACTCAAGTTTACTTGAACATTAATTACCTTTACTACAAAAATGTAATTATAAAGAAAATGAAGCATCTCATAACTTCACATGAACAAATATATGTCCCACAAGGATAGGTTTGAAAATACCAAATTGCTAACTTAAACTTCACTTGAACAAACTTCTTTGATGTCCTTAACAAGCTTCATTAATACACTGTGACGCCATCATTTACATTTTCCTTCCACTCCCACATTTTCACGCTTTAGGTGTTAAAGAATTCAGACGGAATAAATTTAGATGGTGTCTTAGTGAACAAAATGTATTTTAATTGCAAGTATCTAATTATAAAATCACATGACTGATCATTATTATTATTGTATCAAACGAGATGAAAATTCTTTCGAAACTGTAGGAAGTCAAACGAGATAAACAAGTGGTTTTAACTAAATATTCTGTAAATTATGTCTAATTTATGAGAAATATATTTTGGCAATAATCGGAGAAGCTTCAAACCTAGATACTGGGAAATAAAGAATATTAATAATTAAATTTTAATAGGCAATTTCTTTCGAAATGTTACCTCAAATTCAGGGTGGAAATATGATGGACACTTAGCGTCCTTCCGAAATTTGACACTCGAATCTGATATAGAGGTACCGACAATCTGACGAATTAAATCTGTACGTTTAAAAGTTACAATTATTCTGCCTTTACCTCACAATTAGTAAATTGTATCGAGAGAGTTTTCTTTTCTAAAACAATTATTGAATTAACATACGAAAACCTGCCACACCTTGAAGCTGTGCTATCATTCCAACACTTTGTAATTTAACACTCATCTTGGTACCCAGAGATATTGCTTCTGTCTGGCTTGAGGTGTTTAGTGATTCTATTGTCTTTATCCAAGAAAATGCTAGGACAGTATCTAGAAGTGGTATAAATTCTTTTTCCTTTTGGGCCTACCTTCTTCCCAAATAATTACTTATGATCATTCCCATGCGTAAATTCAGCATATAAACAGAGAGGAATCGTCCAGATCGGCTCGGTGCCATCTGGCCGCCTATGCAGTGGGTGACTAGAACTTTACGTGAGGTTAAAGTGGCTGGGTCGTGAAGCTGACCATTTAGCCACATCTGGTTCTGAGGTTAAGAATGATCGTAGTAGTACATTCACTCCTCTGTGTGTCTTCGTGGTGTAAGAGTAACAGCTATAAATACATTTTTTTACAAACTACCTTCCCTAAAATCTCAATATCAAAAAATGACAATCGCTGCTTTTTGAACTTAGTATGTTTTGTCGGTGTTAAAAATTGTAGAACGAACTGAACAAGAACTGTAACAACTACAGTCTCTCTAGGTACTGGAAATCTGTTTTCCTGTAATTCTTAACTCATTTGTTTATGGCAAAGTGTCATGTTATTTCTTAGTATCTCTTTGTGTTTGTGTTGGTAGCCCATAGAAAGACTGCAAGAGGGTAACTCGTACATTTCTAATTTTTGTAAATTAGTAACCGACGTAATTTATGACTTATTCCCACGTGCTATTTTCGTAACGCTTTAAAGGGGAACTAATTAATTAATTTACATTTTGCCTAAGAAAATTAATGGGCTTTGAATATTGGTACACTTAATTCTCAACATTATTGCTCCCTTTAACAACTGCAAATTGTATGTAAATTATCATTAAACTTTTCAGAGATACAGAGAAGCAAAAATTAGTGAAAGGAACATATTTCTAAAAGTAGTAAAGAATAACACATCTTTTCATGTATTTTAATTTCTGTCCTGAATACTTTTATGAATATTTTGAAAAATGAAGGAAATGAGCAAATATCATATAGAAGGGAATGTTAAGTAGGTACGTTCGTTTTCCTTCGAAAAAATGCATGCATTTTGTTATGGCAATTAAAGGTTCTGACGAAGAGTCCAAGTCTACACTTTGGCGTCTTTGAACTTCTATATGCTATTATAACGATAACAACATGAGAAAAATGGAGCCAAGATGGATTTTTGCAGGAGTGTTTCGAGGAGTAACTAAATACATCAGCGGAGAAACTACACAACTCTCTTATAACAGATCAGAAGAATGTCCCCACTGGCCGTTTATAAATAATTTTAAAACCCTTTAAATTTTATAAAAGAGATTAGAGTGATATGAATTATCAAATTAAGATTAAAAATCATCCAGCTTATGTATCGTTTTATTTAATTCAAAATCTAAACTTTTATGTTTGCTTTACGGAAACTTCTTAATACCTGCGTTGCCAAACAGAAACGTAAGCAGCAAAAGACCCCTTGAAATTAATTTAATATATTTGTAAAACAAGGAGATTTACTGCAATTTTAAGAAATGTTGCATAATCCCTCTTTTTCCCTAAAATAACGTTTATTTAACAATTTTATCTTCTTCTATTCAAATAATATATTTTTCATAAAAGATGCTCTAAATTTTAAAAAACCTCCCGGTAGGATAAAGGCTAAATTAAATTTAATTTTTGACTTTCCTTTTACAATTGTGTACAATTTGTAAATTCGAATATTTTGAAAAAAGTTGAAATTTTGTGGAAAGCTTCTGATACATGAATCTGAGACAGAAGATGTAACAGAGAAGTTGAAGAAGATTACGTGATTCAGGACCAATTCCGCCTGCAATATGTTTCCCATTTTCTGACTAATGAGATTGTGGGTTCTACACCCGATTTTATATCATGTTTATAGTCTGAAAGCACATTTTTCATTAAATTCTCTCCATAAGTTGCGTTATTGAGCAGGAACACTTCAAATTTCTTCAATTTTAAAGTTTCGGACAATGGTTTGTTTCACTTAGGATTACAAATTTTCTCAGTTATGGCCAATGCTCACACTTAAGGAATGACACTTTTCGGGAATGGGTTTATTCCTGTCCTCAGGTAAAATGGTGGACAATAGCACACTCAGTTGGAACCGACACAAAGGTCTACGATTACTAGGTTTCTGAAATTGTTTATATACTCGTATTAATAAAAACACATTTAGGGAACTAGAGATACATGGCGCTTTCTTAACTGAGTTCTCCATTATTGGACATGTCATGTAACTACCTCTACACACAAACACACACACCTACGATCAATTTATTTTCAGTGGGGCATAATACGTAGTAACTGAGTGAGTAAGTAAGTACTAAGTAAATAAGTAAGTAATTAAAGTAAGTACTTAAGTAAGTACGTAAGTAAGTAAAATAAGAACTTAAGTAAGTACGTAAGTAAAGTAAGTAGTTAAGTAAGTACGTAAGAAAAGTAAATACTTAAGTAAGTACGTACGTAAAGTAAGCACTTAAGTAAGTACGTAAATAAAGTTAGTACTTAAGTAAGGACGTAAGTAAGTACTTATGTAAGTGCGTAAGTAATTAAAGTAAGTACTTAAGTAAGTACGTAAGTAAGTAAGTAAGTAAAGTAAGTCTTTTTCCCTAAGGTTTCCGACCAAAAGCCTGTACGAAGCTCTCATTATGCAATTTCTTCCAGTCCCCTGTTACTTCATCCTTTTTAGGCCCAAATATCTACGTCGCATCTTATTCTCGAACACCTGAAAGGAGAAGGTAAGCAGCAGTATACAATAACATTTTTGGGAATGCCGATGAAGAGCTAAAATAAAAAGAGAAAGAAATGCATATAATAAGTAAATCCGTTATGTAACTTTTTTTAGTCCATCCCATAATTTTATTGTAATTTGTATTGCTTGTTTTCTATTGCCTTATATAGAAGGAACATGATGCTAGTATACATATATAATATATATATATATATATATATATATATATATATATATATACACAGGTTGTATCTAAAATACTTGGACAAATTTCAGGAATGAGTTTACCCCAACAAAAAATGAAAAACTTTATGTGCATATAGCCTATATCCGCAAACACTTTTCGTGGTACAGCCCCCACCTTCGCCCGACCTCAGTCTATTAGATTTTATCTGTAGGGGCATTTAAACCCGTAGTGAATTCAGCTCCAATTGAAAATAAGGAGACAGTTCATCAAAGCATTTTTTTTATACCTGTTAAGCCATTTCCAACCGCTCCTGGATTTTTGAAAGGGTGCGAGTATTCATTATGTAAGATTAGTTCATGAATTGACTGACCCGAAACTAAAATGACGCCAAACTCTCCAGCGGAAATTTTGGTTAAAATCGTTCAGTCGTTTAAAGCACTGTGCTATAAATTAGTCTATCACTTAAGAAACCCCACACTCTGCACGCATGCACACACACACACAGTGTATTTGCTTGACACCATTCTCAAATCCAACACCGATTATTTTCCCAAATAACATTAAATGATTGCGTTTTATAGTGGAGACCGGCTCTTTAATCTGTGAGTTAGGAACTGATATGTATACCAAAATTAAACGAAGGCGAAGACCAAGGTTAAATTCCGGATCCGTCCATATGATATATTTGGTGGACAAAGTGGCACAGGGACAGGTTTCTCTTAAGTAATTCGTTTTTCCCATTGTCGGTATCAATCCATCAATGATCCGTACTTATCTTCAACTTTATTGTGAGTTTATCAGGACAAGTTACTCCTAGGGCCATCTGTTACGAAAGTAAAGATTTATATGTCATTTTTACAGAAAGAACATGACTTTACAAATTAGAAATACGTGAATGCATGATCAAAAGAATTTTGCCTCACATAAGAGACAGTCAAATGGCAGAGAATATGTTCAAACTTTCTTCTTTACGTATGAAGAAGAAGGGGGTGGCGGGGTTTGTGAAAATAATTGGAGCAGGAACCAAAGTTTATCCGCCTAAAAATAAATTTAACGAAACTTAGAAATTCACTTCATGTATGTAGCGTAGTCTTTGCTTTCTGAAAGGCTAATGATGATATACGTATTCATTTCAGCTCCTTGTAATATGAAGGTCAAAAATTTCAGAATCATTGAAATTTACTCCGAACAGATTTATGTAAGAGTATTGCTCTAGAAGTGTTCAATTTTGTCATGAATTTTCTGTCTCACCGGGCGTAAGTGGGCTATTGCCTTGAAATATACCACGAAACTTTATCTCCGATGTTCGTTAAACCTACATCAATCTATGTTACATAACTACCAGAGTTGAGGCATCCTCATTAAAGGAGCTATAATTACCGTCGCCGATCCCAGTGGCCGCACGGTCTAAGGCGTGGGTCTGCGGCCGATCGCTTACTAGGATTTTGGGTTCGAATCCCGCCTAGGGCATGGATGTCTGTCTCTTGTGTATGTTGTGTGTTGTCAGGTAGAGGTCTCTGCGACGAGCTGGTCACTCGTCCAGAGGAGTCCTACCGACTGTGGTGTGTCTAAAAAGTGTGTGATCGTGAAGCCTCGAAAAATGAGGCGGCCTAGGCCTCCAAGGGGCTGTCGAGCCATAGAAAAAAAAAATTACCGTCAGTGAAAGTCTTTTAATATTTCTGGAGGTCTTCGATTCTACCACTTTTGAGTAATTGTGACAGACTTACCATAACCTTAGAGCCTAAATTTTTAAGTGCAATAGATTTACCATATGAAAAATAGCTGAAGAGCCTAAACTGAATGGCATAGCCTTGCTATGCCGGCAGGATTCCTTCAGCTGCAGTTTTTTAGGCTTGTTTACAAACTTGTCATATCTGTCTGTCCTTCCGCCCATCTGTCCGTCTCTGACCTTATGTCCTTCCGTCTCTCCGCATGAAACAACGCAGTTCCCACTGGACGGATTTTCTTGAAATTTGAGAGTTGAGTATTATTCGAAAATCTTTCGAGAAAATCTAAATCTGACAAGAATAACGAGTGATTTACATGAAGATGTATGTATATTTATGATAGTACCTTGCTAAATTCTTCTAAGAATGAAAAATATTTCAGAGAAAGTTTGTAGAAAAATCAAAGCACTAATGTTATGTTCAATAACGTTTTCCGAAAAACTTTCCGTCTATGAGGTAATGTGGAGAAATATCGGAGAGCCAGAAACAACACAGATGAAAAAATAATATGGCGCATAAAAGATGCAATTTAATTCCGGATAACTAAGGCAGGAACACAGACACACATTCATAATATTTAACACTTATTGCTTCATAATTTTTAATTCCATTTGATCTCTTAAAATGCTTTATGACAACACACACAAAAACTGGAAACTGAGCAACGACTTATCTGTCATCACGATCTGTTTAGCCAAATCGTACGTCTAAAGAAAGACATGAACAAACGAAAATTCTTTGTTTCAATGCAGCATCGGGCACTTTACATGAATTTCTACATACGTTTTATTTTTGCCGGCGACATCAATTTGCCATCAAAGCATTTTTAAACACTCATTATTTTTATATAGGTGACAGTGACATGTAGTTTAATTAACAACACACATATTATTGTATTTCTATTGCAACAATGGATACGAGAAGGCTGTCCCTTAACATGCCAAGCAGGCACTGAGAGTAGGTAGAGGTATAAACACGCACTTCACCACGGGGCTAGCAGGGGTCGCTGGCCAAAGCCATGCCCCGGCCGTTTTACTCCCGGGATAGAGACCGGGTATATATTGCATAGGAGGCTGGATGGGCCTCGGGTCCCTTCTGGATGGGTCCGGAAAATCTCACCCCCAGCTGGCTTCCGACTCCGGACCTTCCAGACCGTAGCGAGTCGCTATACTGGCTATGCTATCCTGCCGCCATGGTTATGCGAACGCCCCACAATATAACGTTATACGTACATTTCTTATCTTGTTAATCCTTAACAGTGTAAGATCCCTTTTCCTAAGATTTGGAAATACGTACTTCAGGAAGCAACGATACAATATATCAGAGTTGTTGTGAGTTGTTATGTATTTATATATGTATTGTTGAATTTTAGATGCATAACAAGATAGGCGATGTAGGTATGGCCTAAAGTTAGGGCGCATTCGTGTAACTATCGTTGCTGTGGAAAGCAATAGGCATTACATATTCTGAGTGTGTGTTTGTAGCCTTAGTTATCGAGCATGCAAAGCGCCGTATTATATTGTCATCTGTGGCCTGTCTGGCTCTACAGCATTTTTCCACATTATCTCAAAAGGGCACGATTTTCGGAGAAAATGTTTTTGAACATAAAGGTTGTGTCATTTTCGCTACAACATTTGTCTGAAATAGTTCTAATTCTAAGAAGAATTCCGCGACATACTACCATAATTGTGCATAGGTCTTCATGTAAAGTACACGTTATTCTTTTCGGATTTTAATAATGTTTGAATTTTCTCGACAGATTTTAGAAAGATATTCAAACATCAAATGCCATGAAAATCCCTCTAGTGGGAGCCGAGTTGTTCCAAACGGACAGACGGATAGAGATGACCAAGCTAATACCCGCTTTTCGCAATTTTGCGAAAGCACATATAGATGGAAGATACTATGTCCATATCATACGGATGTAGCTTAATAACCCTTTAAGACGAAGATTAACTTAATTACATTTAAATATCTAGGTTTTACCGCGCAGTAAACACAATCCCCCTTCGGTTACAGAAAACATTCAGCTAAAATTTTAAGTGCCAAAATCGCTGATAGTTTTGAGATTAATACAAAGTACATAGGTCCCCCGTTTGGGCATTTATGTGCTTATTTTCTAAATTAAAGTTACTGCAATAATCCAATAACGTATTAAGATACTTGGACTAAGTAAGCAAAGTACGTACAACGTAACAACTTGGCGCGTTCGCGTAAGCACTTTTGACATGGGAAAGTAAAAATGCATTTCCTTTGTGCCGTTGACGTACATATGCCGCTGTTAACAAGGTAATCGGTACTGAAACCTTAGTCATAGAAGCATAGCCATGTCTTCTGTGTATTGTTGCACTACATATGTCGCTGCGAACAGTACGAAACACACTTAGGTCTTCATGTAAAGTGCTCGATATTTTTGTTCGGTTTTAACGCAATTTGGATTTTTTGAACCATTCTCTTATAAGTTCGTATTATTAAATTTCACGAAAAGACCTTCAGTGGGAGCCACGTTTAAACATGCGGACAGACGGACGGATATGACAGAGCTAAAAGGCACTTCTCGCGGCTTACAAGAATGCATCTAGAAATCTTGTCTCTCATGATTTTTCCCCCATTTTGTGAAAACTAATATAAACGTGCTTAGGTCTTCGTGTAACGTGCCCGATATTGTTGTCCGATTGTAATAAAATTTGGTGTTTTTCGACAGATTTCCATAAAGGTCAACATCATATTTCACGAAAATCGGTCCAGTTGTATCCGCGCTGATACTTGCTGGCAGACACACGGGCAGACATGACTAAGGTAATAGTGAGAGGCCGTGCCATTGCTCAGGCGGTTAGTCGCTGGCCTCTCACCGCGGAGGCACGGGTTCGAATTGCCGATCCCAGTGGCCGCGCGGTCTAAGGCGTGGGCCTGCGGCCGTTCGCTTGCTGGGATTGTGGGTTCGAATCCCGCCGGGGACATGGATATTTGTGTTGTGTTTGTTGTATAAGGAGAGTAGTATGGAACATAAGTGGCATGAAGGACGGAAGGATTTAGAAGTACAAAAATGGATCAAAGGAAAAAAAAGAAGAAAAAAATCCGGGTCAGTCCATTTGGGATTTGTGGTCGACAAAGTATCACTGTGGCAGGTTTTTCCCCGAGTAGGGCCTACTTCGGTTTTCCCTTGTTCTTTTCATTCCACCGGTGCTCCATTACACGGAAAAAACGAAAAAAACGAATCTTCATTACAGGGTTGCACAATATGCCTCAAGGCTGCGGTGCGTCCATAGCATCTTCACCTCAAAAAAGGTGGTAGTCGCTGTTAGCTATTTATACGAACGAACCTAAAACGAAAGAGTTGAAATTCTCACAGTGGTGACTGTGAGGATTTGACGACTTGCTGTCTGGTTGTAATTTAGGGAAAATTCTGAGGAACATGTCACCTACATCTTCTCCTCCGAGTGTGGAGGAGATACGTGAATCTGAAACGTCCGTAAATTTTTCTACATGGAGTAGAGGTATAGCTGTACTCTTTCTTTAACCTCGGCGCTAGATGGGGTGGGTGATCAACGCCACGCCCCGGCCGCTTTACCCCCGGGAATGACCCGGAACCCATTGTACAGGAGGCTGGGTAGGCCCAGGGCTGGTCTGGACGGGTGCTGAAAATTTCACCCCCAACCGGGATTCGATGCCCGGACCGTCCAGCTCGTAGCGAGTCGCTATACCGACTACGCTATCCCGGCGTGTATTGAAAATACTTTTGGAATTTAGGCAGTAATTAACTTCTATCTATTGGGCGGAAGCGTAATACTATAAAAATAAACACAGAAGCTTTAGTAGTCGCTAGTAAGGAGATTGGCCTAGAAGTAAATGCTGAGAAAATTAAGTACATGGTCATGTCTCGAGATCAGAATGCAGGACAAAATCACAACATAAAAGTAGATAACAAATCCTTTAAAAGGGTGGAACAGTTCAAATGTTTGGGAACAACCCTAAAGGATCGAAATTCTATTCAGGAAGAAATTAAGAGCAGGTTGAAGTCGGGGAATGCTTCTTATCATTCGGTGCAGGATCTTCTGTCTTCCAGTTTGCTATCCAAATATACAAAGATTAAGATATACAGAAGTATAATTTTGCCTGTTGTTTTGTATGGGTGTGAAACTTAGTCTCTCACACTGAGGGAGGAACATAGGCTGAGGGTGTTCGAGAATAGGGTGCTGAGGAGGATAGTTGGGCCTAAGAGGGACGGGGTAACAGGGGAGTGGAGAAGACTACATAACGAGGAACTTAATGATCTGTACTCATCACCAAATATTCGAGTGATCAAATCAAGAAGAATGAGGTCGGCGGGGCATGTAGCACGAATGGTGGAGGGGAGATGTGCATACAGGATTTTGGTGGGGAGACCTGAAGGAAGGAACCACTTGAAAGAACGAGGCGTAGATGGGAGGATAATATTAAAATGGATCTTCAAGAAGTGTGATGGGGGGCATGGACTGGATTAATATGGCTTAGGATAGGGACAGGTTGCGGGCTCTTGTGAATGCGGTAATGAACCTTCGGGTTCCATAATATGCGGGGAATTTCTTGACTAGCTAAGGACCTGTTAGCTTCTCAAGAAGGACTCTGCTCCATGGAGTTATTTAGTTAGTTAATTAACTTCTATCTCTGACTGTATTATCTCGCAGAAAGGTCCCCGTATCCGGAGGATAAAAACTGGTCAGAACACAGAGCCCGGTTGGTCGCACTGACGAAGAGCAAACACCCTGATCCTATCGGAAGTTGAACCTCGGCCGTCTAGTACATTGCCAGTCATTTTCCTGGCCTAAAATAGTTCGAAACAATCCTAATAAAAGAAACAGAAAAATAAGTTCACATCTGAATCATGTTCAGTTTGAATTGGTCTAAAACAGAAAAAATATGTCTTCCCTGTTCCTTTTAGGATTTCTTGTGACCTAGGAATAAGATGGTTATACTTTACGAAAACCCATTTCTTGTAACATCGTTGCACATTAAGTGATGGGACAGGTGCGAACAAATGGAAAGACAGAACCTATCCAATAAATGATTTTAAACGTCTCGCTACCCTGGGTCAGTTGATCGCAGATGCTTTCAGCTTGAGGAATACACAGATGTCATGGTGCTCTCTTGTCGAACACCATGCAGCACTTATATTAATACCATCATTCGAACTACAAGAAATATTACTATCGGAAAACATGGTGTCATATTGTACAGGATGTACATTTCATGACGCTGCCTAAGCCTGGCCTAAACGCTGAAGTAATTTAAGCCGGCTTGATTTTACAAGGACTTTCGCAGGGACATAATATTAAAAACTCGTGTTATGGATCCCATAGGAAGGACGTCTTTTATATAACACTGCCAAAAGATGTAAAATTGGATAAATTTAATATATTCAATTCACGTTTTCTGTAAACTGGGGAAAAAAAAACTTTTACTCAGTTTCGATTGTGCAACATAGCTGTCCGCCTCGCGGAACAATGATATTTGCGGAGCAAATTAGGGAAACACAGCTTGAAGTAAATACTGAAACAGGATATAACGTAGAGGAATTAATTGTAACTGCCAAAACCAGGTTCTTATTGTACTAATATTTAGGATATTTGGTGACTAACGCTGGTAGTAATTCCACCTGACATCTGTGAAGTGTGTTGCTAACGGAAAGACAGACTTTCCTAACACTATACAAAAGGACCTAAAAACTCATATTGGGAACCAAGAAAGGAAGCATACACGAACACTATACAAAAAGATTTTCCTTCAACCTTTCCCATGTTGGTTATTATTTAAAGAAAGGCTTTTACATTACTTTATTTCCATAACAACGGTTAATTTCGACAAAGGAACATTTACGTCTACTGGGATCTTACACACTGTCTTTGGGTAAAGAGTTCTCGACGTTTCGATGGACCGTATTGCATTCAGCTGCAATGTCAACTGCCGAAGATTGCTGTACAGAATTTGTTTACATGTGTCTGGAAGTAGAGAAGTTTTCCACTCATAAACCTCAGCACTAGATTTGGGTTAGTGGTCAGTTTCACGCACCGGAAAATTTACCGTCGGTGGACAGAAACACCATTGCATATTGTATAGTAGGCTGGGTGAGCCCCATTGTATGTCTCGAAGATTTGACGAACAGAAAATATGTCATCTCTTTCGGAAATCGAAACAGAGTTTCTCACACTTCTAGCTTGCAGCCTAGTCTCTATAACAAATACGTTATTCAGTCTCCTCTCAAGAAGAAAATACAAAGTTAATCAGAATTATTAATTATATTAATATAAGTGTCGACAAAATAAATATAAAGTAGATACATATACGTCACCTTAGCGTTATGCGCAATTCTCTTCATTTTAATGCGTGTTGTTAAGTGCTCCAAAATTTCCTGGCTCTACGGGATTATTTCGTATTTTGTTGACCAATAAGTAATTTCTGTTTTCCTTACATGTACAGGATATGCTGATCAAACAGCTCCTTCACCTTATTACACGTTACGGTCGATGAATGATAAGATACCTTTTCGTTAGTAATCACCTCTCCTACTTTGACACTCTCAATTCGTTCTGATGCTCCCCCTGTTTATTACAGAATGTAAAGGACAATCTACAAGTAAGGGGATGTTCGTTGTATTCATATTCATAACTCAGTGACGCGGATTTCTATTTTACTTTAAAAATTCCTTGACTGTACCTTTAGTAAGCCTTTAGGGAAAGACGTGAAGGTGCCCTCGAACATATACTGGCAGAAATCAGGAAAGAAGAGTTTTTCCTACAAACTTAACAGAAAAAATTACATATTTCACATTTATCTTGTTTTTGATTACTAAAAACAATAAAAAGTATAACCTTAATGTATAAAAACATATAATGCTGTTTATAATGGCATTATGCTTTTATTTAAGATATAGAATACGAATAATTATCGGTACGACACCCGGTCTGAAAATTAGAAAATCGCAATTTGCGGTTAATGCATTCAGATGACGAAGTATGGAAAAAGTAGCGCCCATGCACGCACACACACACACACAGAGTCGAACTCGGTTATAACGTCATGAAAGGGACTGAATATTTTGTGTCTTTATAAACGAGTGTCGTTATAAACGAGGAGTGTAATGTTATGGTTAACAGTGACGAATTAATTAGAACTACAGGGTATCTGAATCTATAAGCGAGGTGTCGTATAAACCGATGTCATTATAACCGGGTTCGACTGTATATATGGCAACATTTCTAACAAGGTTTAAGTCACAATATCTTAGCAGAAGGGCTACTACGCCTACTTGTAATTTGGCACTGTCACGTGTGGGATAGAGGACTTTGACGTAAAGCGAATGTAACAAGAGACTGGCAGTATTACAACGTGTTATTTAATTTGGTGGTTCTGAATTAATGTCCCTGTTCAATAGACCAATTACACAATTCACAGGATTCCAGAAGAAAGAAATATAACTCTTGAGGAGAGCTAAGGAAAGTTAAAATATTCTCTCGCTAGCTTAGAAGAAACTATGTTTATTTCACGACTTCACTCAAGTTTACTTGAACATTAATTACCTTTACTACAAAAATGTAATTATAAAGGAAAATGAAGCATCTCATAACTTCACATGAACAAATATATGTCCCACAAGGATAGGTTTGAAAATACCAAATTGCTAACTTAAACTTCACTTGAACAAACTTCTTTGATGTCCTTAACAAGCTTCATTAATACACTGTGACGCCATCATTTACATTTTCCTTCCACTCCCACATTTTCACGCTTTAGGTGTTAAAGAATTCAGACGGAATAAATTTAGATGGTGTCTTAGTGAACAAAATGTATTTTAATTGCAAGTATCTAATTATAAAATCACATGACTGATCATTATTATTATTGTATCAAACGAGATGAAAATTCTTTCGAAACTGTAGGAAGTCAAACGAGATAAACAAGTGGTTTTAACTAAATATTCTGTAAATTATGTCTAATTTATGAGAAATATATTTTGGCAATAATCGGAGAAGCTTCAAACCTAGATACTGGGAAATAAAGAATATTAATAATTAAATTTTAATAGGCAATTTCTTTCGAAATGTTACCTCAAATTCAGGGTGGAAATATGATGGACACTTAGCGTCCTTCCGAAATTTGACACTCGAATCTGATATAGAGGTACCGACAATCTGACGAATTAAATCTGTACGTTTAAAAGTTACAATTATTCTGCCTTTACCTCACAATTAGTAAATTGTATCGAGAGAGTTTTCTTTTCTAAAACAATTATTGAATTAACATACGAAAACCTGCCACACCCTTGAAGCTGTGCTATCATTCCAACACTTTGTAATTTAACACTCATCTTGGTACCCAGAGATATTGCTTCTGTCTGGCTTGAGGTGTTTAGTGATTCTATTGTCTTTATCCAAGAAAATGCTAGGACAGTATCTAGAAGTGGTATAAATTCTTTTTCCTTTTGGGCCTACCTTCTTCCCAAATAATTACTTATGATCATTCCCATGCGTAAATTCAGCATATAAACAGAGAGGAATCGTCCAGATCGGCTCGGTGCCATCTGGCCGCCTATGCAGTGGGTGACTAGAACTTTACGTGAGGTTAAAGTGGCTGGGTCGTGAAGCTGACCATTTAGCCACATCTGGTTCTGAGGTTAAGAATGATCGTAGTAGTACATTCACTCCTCTGTGTGTCTTCGTGGTGTAAGAGTAACAGCTATAAATACATTTTTTTACAAACTACCTTCCCTAAAATCTCAATATCAAAAAATGACAATCGCTGCTTTTTGAACTTAGTATGTTTTGTCGGTGTTAAAAATTGTAGAACGAACTGAACAAGAACTGTAACAACTACAGTCTCTCTAGGTACTGGAAATCTGTTTTCCTGTAATTCTTAACTCATTTGTTTATGGCAAAGTGTCATGTTATTTCTTAGTATCTCTTTGTGTTTGTGTTGGTAGCCCATAGAAAGACTGCAAGAGGGTAACTCGTACATTTCTAATTTTTGTAAATTAGTAACCGACGTAATTTATGACTTATTCCCACGTGCTATTTTCGTAACGCTTTAAAGGGGAACTAATTAATTAATTTACATTTTGCCTAAGAAAATTAATGGGCTTTGAATATTGGTACACTTAATTCTCAACATTATTGCTCCCTTTAACAACTGCAAATTGTATGTAAATTATCATTAAACTTTTCAGAGATACAGAGAAGCAAAAATTAGTGAAAGGAACATATTTCTAAAAGTAGTAAAGAATAACACATCTTTTCATGTATTTTAATTTCTGTCCTGAATACTTTTATGAATATTTTGAAAAATGAAGGAAATGAGCAAATATCATATAGAAGGGAATGTTAAGTAGGTACGTTCGTTTTCCTTCGAAAAAATGCATGCATTTTGTTATGGCAATTAAAGGTTCTGACGAAGAGTCCAAGTCTACACTTTGGCGTCTTTGAACTTCTATATGCTATTATAACGATAACAACATGAGAAAAATGGAGCCAAGATGGATTTTTGCAGGAGTGTTTCGAGGAGTAACTAAATACATCAGCGGAGAAACTACACAACTCTCTTATAACAGATCAGAAGAATGTCCCCACTGGCCGTTTATAAATAATTTTAAAACCCTTTAAATTTTATAAAAGAGATTAGAGTGATATGAATTATCAAATTAAGATTAAAAATCATCCAGCTTATGTATCGTTTTATTTAATTCAAAATCTAAACTTTTATGTTTGCTTTACGGAAACTTCTTAATACCTGCGTTGCCAAACAGAAACGTAAGCAGCAAAAGACCCCTTGAAATTAATTTAATATATTTGTAAAACAAGGAGATTTACTGCAATTTTAAGAAATGTTGCATAATCCCTCTTTTTCCCTAAAATAACGTTTATTTAACAATTTTATCTTCTTCTATTCAAATAATATATTTTTCATAAAAGATGCTCTAAATTTTAAAAAACCTCCCGGTAGGATAAAGGCTAAATTAAATTTAATTTTTGACTTTCCTTTTACAATTGTGTACAATTTGTAAATTCGAATATTTTGAAAAAAGTTGAAATTTTGTGGAAAGCTTCTGATACATGAATCTGAGACAGAAGATGTAACAGAGAAGTTGAAGAAGATTACGTGATTCAGGACCAATTCCGCCTGCAATATGTTTCCCATTTTCTGACTAATGAGATTGTGGGTTCTACACCCGATTTTATATCATGTTTATAGTCTGAAAGCACATTTTTCATTAAATTCTCTCCATAAGTTGCGTTATTGAGCAGGAACACTTCAAATTTCTTCAATTTTAAAGTTTCGGACAATGGTTTGTTTCACTTAGGATTACAAATTTTCTCAGTTATGGCCAATGCTCACACTTAAGGAATGACACTTTTCGGGAATGGGTTTATTCCTGTCCTCAGGTAAAATGGTGGACAATAGCACACTCAGTTGGAACCGACACAAAGGTCTACGATTACTAGGTTTCTGAAATTGTTTATATACTCGTATTAATAAAAACACATTTAGGGAACTAGAGATACATGGCGCTTTCTTAACTGAGTTCTCCATTATTGGACATGTCATGTAACTACCTCTACACACAAACACACACACCTACGATCAATTTATTTTCAGTGGGGCATAATACGTAGTAACTGAGTGAGTAAGTAAGTACTAAGTAAATAAGTAAGTAATTAAAGTAAGTACTTAAGTAAGTACGTAAGTAAGTAAAATAAGAACTTAAGTAAGTACGTAAGTAAAGTAAGTAGTTAAGTAAGTACGTAAGAAAAGTAAATACTTAAGTAAGTACGTACGTAAAGTAAGCACTTAAGTAAGTACGTAAATAAAGTTAGTACTTAAGTAAGGACGTAAGTAAGTACTTATGTAAGTGCGTAAGTAATTAAAGTAAGTACTTAAGTAAGTACGTAAGTAAGTAAGTAAGTAAAGTAAGTCTTTTTCCCTAAGGTTTCCGACCAAAAGCCTGTACGAAGCTCTCATTATGCAATTTCTTCCAGTCCCCTGTTACTTCATCCTTTTTAGGCCCAAATATCTACGTCGCATCTTATTCTCGAACACCTGAAAGGAGAAGGTAAGCAGCAGTATACAATAACATTTTTGGGAATGCCGATGAAGAGCTAAAATAAAAAGAGAAAGAAATGCATATAATAAGTAAATCCGTTATGTAACTTTTTTTAGTCCATCCCATAATTTTATTGTAATTTGTATTGCTTGTTTTCTATTGCCTTATATAGAAGGAACATGATGCTAGTATACATATATATATATATATATATATATATATATATATATATATATATATATATACACAGGTTGTATCTAAAATACTTGGACAAATTTCAGGAATGAGTTTACCCCAACAAAAAATGAAAAACTTTATGTGCATATAGCCTATATCCGCAAACACTTTTCGTGGTACAGCCCCCACCTTCGCCCGACCTCAGTCTATTAGATTTTATCTGTAGGGGCATTTAAACCCGTAGTGAATTCAGCTCCAATTGAAAATAAGGAGACAGTTCATCAAAGCATTTTTTTTATACCTGTTAAGCCATTTCCAACCGCTCCTGGATTTTTGAAAGGGTGCGAGTATTCATTATGTAAGATTAGTTCATGAATTGACTGACCCGAAACTAAAATGACGCCAAACTCTCCAGCGGAAATTTTGGTTAAAATCGTTCAGTCGTTTAAAGCACTGTGCTATAAATTAGTCTATCACTTAAGAAACCCCACACTCTGCACGCATGCACACACACACACAGTGTATTTGCTTGACACCATTCTCAAATCCAACACCGATTATTTTCCCAAATAACATTAAATGATTGCGTTTTATAGTGGAGACCGGCTCTTTAATCTGTGAGTTAGGAACTGATATGTATACCAAAATTAAACGAAGGCGAAGACCAAGGTTAAATTCCGGATCCGTCCATATGATATATTTGGTGGACAAAGTGGCACAGGGACAGGTTTCTCTTAAGTAATTCGTTTTTCCCATTGTCGGTATCAATCCATCAATGATCCGTACTTATCTTCAACTTTATTGTGAGTTTATCAGGACAAGTTACTCCTAGGGCCATCTGTTACGAAAGTAAAGATTTATATGTCATTTTTACAGAAAGAACATGACTTTACAAATTAGAAATACGTGAATGCATGATCAAAAGAATTTTGCCTCACATAAGAGACAGTCAAATGGCAGAGAATATGTTCAAACTTTCTTCTTTACGTATGAAGAAGAAGGGGGTGGCGGGGTTTGTGAAAATAATTGGAGCAGGAACCAAAGTTTATCCGCCTAAAAATAAATTTAACGAAACTTAGAAATTCACTTCATGTATGTAGCGTAGTCTTTGCTTTCTGAAAGGCTAATGATGATATACGTATTCATTTCAGCTCCTTGTAATATGAAGGTCAAAAATTTCAGAATCATTGAAATTTACTCCGAACAGATTTATGTAAGAGTATTGCTCTAGAAGTGTTCAATTTTGTCATGAATTTTCTGTCTCACCGGGCGTAAGTGGGCTATTGCCTTGAAATATACCACGAAACTTTATCTCCGATGTTCGTTAAACCTACATCAATCTATGTTACATAACTACCAGAGTTGAGGCATCCTCATTAAAGGAGCTATAATTACCGTCGCCGATCCCAGTGGCCGCACGGTCTAAGGCGTGGGTCTGCGGCCGATCGCTTACTAGGATTTTGGGTTCGAATCCCGCCTAGGGCATGGATGTCTGTCTCTTGTGTATGTTGTGTGTTGTCAGGTAGAGGTCTCTGCGACGAGCTGGTCACTCGTCCAGAGGAGTCCTACCGACTGTGGTGTGTCTAAAAAGTGTGTGATCGTGAAGCCTCGAAAAATGAGGCGGCCTAGGCCTCCAAGGGGCTGTCGAGCCATAGAAAAAAAAAATTACCGTCAGTGAAAGTCTTTTAATATTTCTGGAGGTCTTCGATTCTACCACTTTTGAGTAATTGTGACAGACTTACCATAACCTTAGAGCCTAAATTTTTAAGTGCAATAGATTTACCATATGAAAAATAGCTGAAGAGCCTAAACTGAATGGCATAGCCTTGCTATGCCGGCAGGATTCCTTCAGCTGCAGTTTTTTAGGCTTGTTTACAAACTTGTCATATCTGTCTGTCCTTCCGCCCATCTGTCCGTCTCTGACCTTATGTCCTTCCGTCTCTCCGCATGAAACAACGCAGTTCCCACTGGACGGATTTTCTTGAAATTTGAGAGTTGAGTATTATTCGAAAATCTTTCGAGAAAATCTAAATCTGACAAGAATAACGGGTGATTTACATGAAGATCTATGTATATTTATGATAGTACCTTGCTAAATTCTTCTAAGAATGAAAAATATTTCAGAGAAAGTTTGTAGAAAAATCAAAGCACTAATGTTATGTTCAATAACGTTTTCCGAAAAACTTTCCGTCTATGAGGTAATGTGGAGAAATATCGGAGAGCCAGAAACAACACAGAAGAAAATATAATATGGTGCATAAAAGATGCAATTAAATGCCGGATAACTAAGGCAGGAACACAGACACATATTCATAATATTTAACACTTATTGCTTCATAATTTTTAATTCCATTTGATCTCTTAAAATGCTTTATGACAACACACACAAAAATTGGAAACTGAGCAACGACTTATCTGTCATCACGATTTGTTTAGCCAAATCGTACGTCTAAAGAAAGACATGAACAAAAGAACATTTTTTGTTTCAATGCAGCATCGGGCTCTTTACATGAATTTCTACATACGTTTTATTTTTGCCGGCGACATCAATTTGCCATCAAAGCATTTTTAAACACTCATTATTTTTATATAGGTGACAGTGACATGTAGTTTAATTAACAACACACATATTATTGTATTTCTATTGCAACAATGGATACGAGAAGGCTGTCCCTTAACATGCCAAGCAGGCACTGAGAGTAGGTAGAGGTATAAACACGCACTTGACCACGGGGCTAGCAGGGGTCGCTGGCCAAAGCCATGCCCCGGCCGTTTTACTCCCGGGATAGAGACCGAGTATGTATTGCATAGGAGGCTGGATGGGCCTCGGGTCCCTTCTGGATGGGTCCGGAAAATCTCACCCCCAGCTGGCTTCCGACTCCGGACCTTCCAGCCCGTAGCGAGTCGCTATACTGGCTATGCTATCCTGCCGCCATGGTTATGCGAACGCCCCACAATATAACGTTATACGTACATTTCTTATCTTGTTAATCCTTAACAGTGTAAGATCCCTTTTCCTAAGATTTGGAAATACGTACTTCAGGAAGCAACGATACAATATATCAGAGTTGTTGTGAGTTGTTATGTATTTATATATGTATGGTTGAATTTTAGAAGCATAACAAGATAGGCAATGTAGGTATGGGCTAAAGTTAGGGCGCATTCGTGTAACTATCGTTGCTGTGGAAAGCAATAGGCATTACATATTCTGAGTGTGTGTTTGTAGCCTTAGTTATCGAGCATGCAATGCGCCGTATTATATTGTCATCTGTGGCCTGTCTGGCTCTACAGCATTTTTCCACATTATCTCAAAAGGGCACGATTTTCGGAGAAAATGTTTTTGAACATAAAAGTTGTGTCATTTTCGCTACAACATTTGTCTGAAATAGTTCTAATTCTAAGAAGAATTCCGCGACATGCTACCATAATTGTGCATAGGTCTTCATGTAAGGTACACGTTATTCTTTTCGGATTTTAATAATGTTTGAATTTTCTCGACAGATTTTAGAAAGATATTCAAACATCAAGTGCCATGAAAATCCCTCTAGTGGGAGCCGAGTTGTTCCAAACGGACAGACGGATAGAGATGACCAAGCTAATACCCGCTTTTCGCAATTTTGCGAAAGCAGTTATAGATGGAAGATACTATGTCCATATCATACGGATGTAGCTTAATAACCCCTTAAGATGAAGATTAACTTAATTACATTTAAATATCTAGGTTTTACCGCGCAGTAAACACAATCCCCCTTCGGTTACAGAAAACATTCAGCTAAAACTTTACGTGCCAAAATCGCTGATAGTTTTGAAATTAATTCAAAGTACATAGGTCCCCCCTTTGGGCACTTGTGTGCTTATTTTCTAAATTAAAGTTACTGCAATAATCCAATAAAGTATTAGGATACTTGGACTACGTAAGCAACGTAAGTACAACGTAACAACTTGGCGCGTTCGCGTAAGCACTGTTGACATGAGAAAGTAAAAATGCATTTCCTTTGTGCCGTTGACGTACATATGCCGCTGTTAACAAGGTAATCGGTACTGAAACCTGAGTCATAGAAGCATAGCGATGTCTTCTGTGTATTGTTGCACTACATATGTCGCTGCGAACAGTACGAAACACACTTAGGTCTTCATGTAAAGTGCTCGATATTTTTGTTCGGTTTTCAAGCAATTTGGACTTTTTGAACCATTTTCTTTTAAGTTCGTATTATTAAATTTCACGAAAAGACCTTCAGTGGGAGCCACATTTAAACATGCGGACAGACGGACGGATATGACAGAGCTAAAAGGCACTTCTCGCGGCTTACAAGAATGCATCTAGAAATCTTGTCTTTCAAGATTTTTCCCCCATTTTATGGAAACTAATATAAACGTGCTTAGGTCTTCGTGAAACGTGCCCGATATTCTTGTCCGATTGTAATAAAATTTGGTGTTTTTCGACAGATTTTCATAAAAGTCAACATCATATTTCACGAAAATCGGTCCAGTTGTATCCGCGCTAATACTTGCTGACAGACACACGGGCAGACATGACTAAGGTAATAGTGAGAGGCCGTGCCATGGCTCAGGCGGTTAGTCGCTGGCCTCTCACCGCGGAGGCACGGGTTCGAATTGCCGATCCCAGCGGCCGCGCGGTCTAAGGCGTGGGTCTGCGGCCGTTCGCTTGCTGGGATTGTGGGTTCGAATCCCGCCGGGGACATGGATATTTGTGTTGTGTTTGTTGTATAAGGACAGTAGTATGGAACATAAGTGGCATGAAGGACGGAAGGATTTAGAAGTCCAAAAATGGATCAAAGGAAAAAAAAGAAGAAAAATATCCGGGTCAGTCCATTTGGGATTTGTGGTCGACAAAGTATCACTGGGGCAGGTTTTTCCCCGAGTAGGGCCTACTCCGGTTTTCCTTTGTTCTTTTCATTCCACCGGTGCTCCATTACACGGAAAAACGAAAAAAAACGAATCTTTATTACAGGGTTGCACAATATGCCTCAAGGCTGCGGTGCGTCCATAGCATCTTCGCCTAAAAAACAGGTAGTAGTCGCTGTTAGCTATTTATACGAAAGAGCCTAAAACGAGAGAGTTGAGATCCTCACAGTGGTGACTGTGAGGATTTGACGACTTGCTGTCTGGTTGTAATTTAGGGAAAATTCTGAGGAACATGTCACCTACATCTTCTCCTCCGAGTGTGGAGGAGGTACGTGAATCTGAAACGTCTGTGAATTTTTCTACATGGAGTAGAGGTATAGCTGTACTCTTTCTTTAACCTCGGCGCTAGATGGGGTGGGTGATCAACGCCACGCCCCGGCCGCTTTACCCCCGGGTATGACCCGGAACCCATTGTACAGGAGGCTGGATAGGCCCAGGGTTGGTCTGGACGGGTGCTGAAAATTTCACCCCCAACCGGGATTCGATGCCCGGACCGTCCAGCTCGTAGCGAGTCGCTATACCGACTACGCTATCCCGGCCCCTCTTTGAAATCGAGGAATTCCGTGACATCTGTACTGTAGTGGATTCCATTTCATGTTCAGAGTACATAGTTCCTATATTCATCCCAGGTTATATTTTAATATTCTTGTTTTGGCCGAATTACTACTCTGCTTAATTCGTAGGAAACTGTGAACAGATAGAAGCAACCTACAGATCGTATTTCTTACTTGTATCGGTATATTTATGAATTCTACTCTTTACCATCTTTGTTTAGTAGGGAGATCAAAACTTCATATAGTGCTGTATTATCCCTAATACAATTGTCTGTTAGGCCACACTATTTCCTTCCATCCTTGATTACCTGGCGTAGGCTGTATAAGTCCTCTTCCTACAGGGAATATTGACCTAAACATAATTCCCATTAATCCTTTTATGAGATGGAGACTATAACGCTCGTGGTAGAGATGAGAAATGTGTTCCTGGTTTCAGGCGAAAACCTTAAAGTACAGACCACCTGGAAACCCAAGTGTAGATGGCTAACTAACGCTGTGCAGCAGAGTCCTTCTTGAGAAGCCAATGTTTCCACAAGTAGTCAAGAAATTCCCTCACATTTTGAGAGATCCGAAAACTTATTACCATGTTCACACAAATCTAGCACACGTCCCTATTCTGAGACAGACAAATCCAATTCATACTTTCCCATTATAATTCTATGAGATTCATTTCAATATTATCCTCCCACCAACGCTTAAATTTCCAAGTGCTCTCCTTCCTTAAAATTTCGCCGCCAGAACTAATCCCTACATGCCACATGCCCCGCCGATCTTGTCTTCGTCAGCTTAATCACCTTAGTAATGTTTGCTGAGGAGTAAAAATCATGAAACTCCTAATTTAGTTGTCTTCAGCCTCTTGTTACTTACCACAACTTAGGCCCAGACATCTTCCTTAGTACCCTGTTTTGAAAAACTGTCATACTATTTTCTTCCATTAATGTGACAGATCGATAGCTAGACGGGAGATTAATGGATCTTAAATAGTACAGAGATTGTTGGCTGGATACTTGTGGTAAAGGGGAGGGTAAGGGAAATTCGCGGGCCCACATTAGAAGGGCAGTGACCTTCGATATCTAATGACAGGGGATTCTACGCGTGTCTCAGTGGCTAACAAATTCTCGGGAGGAATTATGTTCCATTAAGCAAGGTACAACGTTCTGCCTATCGATTTTAGAATAGGACATTGCCCGCCTCTGCACATACAGACACAACATGTCATAGTAGCCTGACAGGAAATCTGAGTGCACTTCAAACAACTGTCGGCAGTTGTAGTTACGTAGAGGTCCCTGGCACTTGAATTCCAGTCCGTGTGAAATATACGATTCTGACTTTATAAACTACAGGTTTGTCAAACTGTCAAATGATGGAGGTTTTATGTTTTATATCCCTGCACTGAAAGCTGCCTAAAATGGAATCTGATAGGTCACAGAAATAAGAAAATTACGAAGCATATCTTAGAAAATCAATTGTGCAAGCATTCAACAAGGAAATTTATTGACTCCATGCAGAAGGACTCATTCTGACCAGCTAATATTCTCTCAGCTGGTCAAGAGATATCTTTATTCTGTAAAACTCGAAGGTTTATTTACACCCGTGTGCTCACAGTAGTGGGTCATTGTACCCTTTTCTGTGGGACTCAAGTCCAGTCTGCCGTGGACAAATCTACCTTTTAACAGTATCATTCTATTCAAACCTTTGTCTGATACATGGTCTGATCTCTTCATACCTTTCTACAAAAATCTTTATGCATTTTTCTTCTAATCACAAACTGTCCCACTCTAGGTCTATTTCACACTCAAAATGAAGTAGACTACACACACTATGTATAAAATTTTGTATTTATATAGATATTAATCAAGGAGATACGTAGTATATAACTCTGAGAAGAAAGTATCACGTTTTAGCCCGTTTGAAATACAGTTTTGATTTTCAATTGCCATTGTAAATGATTTTATTTGTTAAATTTGCCAAAGATGCCTTAGGTAGGTATGTAGCAGTTTGGTCTGGATTGTTACATTAGAACTTGAAGAATATTATGTGTTACGTGGTTAAAAATAAATGGCATTTAGAAACAAGATTATTAACAATCTGACACGCTTATTAAATGTCACGCTCTTCGCCTTTTCTTCTTCAAAGCTTGATGATCGTCTGATTAAGAGGTTGAAAACTTCGCATCTAATTTGTGTACACATTTTTTCCTTCAAATGAAATTAAAAATATTCTCAGTCCGTAAAATTCGGTTTGGCGGTTTTTTGAGGTGTGGTGACTTGTAGCTCATTGGGTGGGTTTCACTGTTTCATTGGTGCTTGCCCCCTAAAATTTCGCGTGAAAATTTGCCCCGTGTATTGGAACTGTTGATTTCCACGGAATTTACTTTCGTCTGCCGCGCTCCGAGGTAAAATTGTGGACTCGAATCCGATTTGCGGCGTGGATGCATTTCAGCTTCTCCGTGCGTTTATGCTCCTCCGTATATGTAAAGTCCTTATCCATGAGCCGATTCTTCCTTGGTGGAGACCTGTTAATTGCCTGTCAGTTTTATACTTCATAAATTAATTCTGTTTTGGAAGAAGGCATAAATTTAAAAACGTAAGGCTGCGATAGAAACCTCACATTGTCTTAAAATCTTCCATTTTTAATACAAAATACTGTGCCACTTAACACTGCTCTACTTGTCTGTGACACCATCTATAGTATACGTATAAGCTATTTTTGTACCGTCCACCTTTATCTAAAGGAACATAAACATAAATTTAGTGTTATTATCAATTTGTAATATGGCAGCTTTACAGAAGGTTTTCTGTTGCACTTTCTTACATTCACAGGAATCACTTCCAACAACGTATTAAATAACTGAATACAATAAGGTGTATTGCACGATAGTTGGAAATTACTTCTAAAGGTAAAAGCTATCCCTTTACAGGTATGGATAGGCCCTTAGGGCTCCAAGAGTTTGAGGCTCCCAGAATTTCTAGACAATCGGCAAGTGAAGGTGGTATGGTTGTCAGCCCAATGCACCGTCCACCTTTACGCCCAGGGGATATCCCTCGTACTCATTTCTGTTAGAGTCTGAATCGACTCCAGGGCCATGGTGAGCCCGGTCAGTGAAAAAGTCCAATGGCCAGATCGAGAATCGAACCCGCAACCTTCCGACTTATAACGCAGTGCCTCAACCAAATGTATCATTTATTAAATTAAACTGTACAAGAAACATAATCATTACTGTTTCCTTCAAAGCCGTTACTCGTAAGTGACGAAAGGTTTGCTTTCATATTTGTAATTTGAATATTCAGATTACTTCAATAATTTAGTTGTATTCTATGTTACGCTAAACTTTGGCTGGTTACTTATCGAGAGTTACGAAAAGCCCTAGAAAATTCAATTCGTAAGCTTAAATAAGTAACGAAAGAAACAAAATCGTCTCGAAGCCACATCCAACTTTAAAAAATTAGTTTCTAATTCTCGATATTAGATTGCACTGATGCAGTTTGTTACTTCCATCAGTACATTTTAAATCAAATAATTTATGGGTTATTGGTCTGACACCCATCGTTTATCAAATTTTTGACATCAGGGACAAATAAGAAGTTAGAGGGCATTCCACGCATTCCTACAAACTAAACAGTTATTGAAATACAGGCCTTGGCTAAAACTTTAAAGTTGAAGTGCATATGTAAATTGAGAAAATTACGGTAATGAAATTTTACATTTACACCACACTGAAACACGAAATACGTAAGGCTCAGAAAAACACACAGTGGAAGCTTAATAACTTGCAAGGGTAAGAATAATTTATCAGAATTATTAGCCCGAGGAAAAAAAAAGAAATATTGCCCGTGTTAAATTTGACAAAGCTTCGTCAGAAGACGTGAAGGTAGGGAAATATTATGTGATTGAGGCTTAAATAGGAGGACATTATTAAAATGTACGTGAAAGAAAAACAATATGAGGACTTTGTTTCAACTGATTTAGGGTATAGGATTTATTAAACCTTGTAATGAGGCTTCGGTTTCTGTTGATGTTGGGAAATTTTTGATGAGTTAGGTATTTATAGGCACCTAAAGAAGTGGTTTGCCGATCCCAGTGGCCGTGCGGTCTAAGGCGTGCGTCTACGGCCGCTCGCTTACTGGATTGTGGGTTCGAATCCAGTGTGGCTCAAGCAGCCAAGCAGAGTGGTTCGGTAGTGGTAAACAACGCAACCGACGCTAGTTTGTGCGCGCTACGAGCAGCTAATAGAAATTAATTGTATAGTGGCAATATGCAAAAATATGAAAGGAAAGACACGGCAGTATGTATTTTTGACAAAACTAGTCATAGAATAACGGCATACGAAATCCACGAATGGATCTATAACAGCCTTCACTTGGAAACGGAAGACGTCGTGACGATTCAGATTGACGGTCCGAGACGACAGGTTTATATTAAAACCACACATTCAACGGTGGTGGAGAATCTGATAAGTCGCACCAAAGGTGAGTCAATATAAGAGTATGATTCAGGTGAAACATGTAAAGTAATAATAAGTCAGGCAGGATTAGGGAGACGAAACGTGCGTATAGCAAATCTACCTCCAGAGATGCCGGAGGAAATAATAAGACAACATCTAGGAAAATATGGTCAAGTAGCAACAATTAAGGAAGAAAAATGGGTAAACACATATCGGTATAATGTAGCCAATGGTATACGCATAGTACAAATGGACCTACGGACTCACATTCCCTCACACATACACATTGATGGATATCGTGCATTAATTTCGTATACCGGACAGCCGAGTACTTGCTATATTTGTGGAGGTACCAACCACATGGCACAGGAGTGCCCCTCACGAAAACATACAAGGACAGAGAACAAAAGAACAACAAGCAATACATGGGCAAACATAGTAGAAAAGGGCCTCCTCACATAAAACATGGCGGGGCCAGAACGCAAATAGATCACGAGAACACAAACAGTGTGAAGACAACAACAATACAAGAAATGACGAGAGAAATGGACAGTGGGACAACAAATGTAGTACACCAAAACAAAGAGATGGTGCTTGAAACCATTACGGAACATATGGAACAAGAAACAGGAGGCGGAATTGGGGAGGAAGATCATAGTAGCGGAACAATGGATACAACCGAGGTACAGGTAGTAGAAAATGAGAGCAGTATCATGCCTCAAACAGGAAAAGGGGAAGAAAAAATAGATTCCCCACCTTATAGTAACGTTGGATCAGTGGAGACAGAGACACATAGTGAAGAAAAACATGAGGAAAATGTGAGCAACAAACGGTTAGCAGGGAAAAAAATGCGCCAACACTCAGACGACACAGAGGAAAAAGAGACTAAAACGGAAGATAAAGACGAATACCCGGCATTACAAACGCTGACAGACGACGAGCAAGAAACAGTTCGACCTCCACACATACGAGAAAAAAAAAACACGTACGGACATAGACGTGACTGTGGAGAGGAGAGAAAGTAGGAGCTCTAGGTACAGACGAATATAGTTTCTTTTACACCATACAACACACTACTTGCTTCAACGTCGTCACGCTAAATATAAATGGCATAAACTCAGATACAAGAATGAACATGATCAATGAATTTTGTCTAAAACAGGACATAGATATATTGCTGCTTCAAGAAGTAACGCACAGTAAATTTGAGGTGTTACAACATCGGAACAGTTACATAAACATAGGAACAGAGGGTCGGGGCACGGCAATAATCACGAAAGAAGATATAGAAATGAGGGATATACAACGCCTCCCGTCCGGAAGAGGAATAGCGAGTAGTTGGAACAGTCTCCTTATAGTGAACGTCTATGCGCCGTCAGGTACGGGAAAACGAAAAGAAAGAGATGATTTTTACATTACAGAACTACCACACATACTACACACCGCGACACAGGATTATATAATAGCGGGAGATTTTAATTGTGTAATACGACCCGAAGATTGTACAGGGCCCCCCACAAAGAGCAAACCGTTGGAATCATTAATAATACGATGTAAACTTACTGATGCATGGGATAGTACTAGAAGCACTGCAGGATATACTCACTACACGCAACATGGTGCATCGCGCATTGATCGAATATACTTGTCACGCACAATGATGACGAAGAAAATAAACACCACAACACTAGCAGTCGCTTTCTCAGATCATAATGCGGTAGAAATAAAGTTGAAAGGAAACCAAACACCTATGCAAATGGGGAAAGGGATACTGGAAACTTAACACAAAGTTACTGCATAGGAAAGATGTATACAACAGATTTAAACAGCAATGGGAAGTATGGAAAGAAAAGAAGAAATGGTATAGAGATAGAGGTCACTGGTGGGGTGCTTGTGTCAAACCTGGAATACGGCGCTTCTTTCAGACAGAAGGTCAAGAAAAGATGAGACACCATATCCAGCAAACCAAATTCTACTATGAGTGTATTTATGACTTCTTACATTCTGCAATACAACCTGCAGACCTACACGTTAAAATCAAGTACTACAAAGCAAAAATTACGAAGTTACAACGCGTACAGGTGGAGTTACGAGGGAACAGTTGCATGACGGACGAACAAACGACATTATTTCATATAATTAACCGGCAACAAACACGGCAGAAAAAGAAATCGGAAATCGGAACGGAAATCACGGATGAAGACGGAAACACACACACAACTTTACAAGCCATCAGGAAAACATTCTACCAAGAACTGAGTGCCAGGTTTGCACATATTACAGTGCACGAAAAGAGCATGGAACAGCTATGCACAGCTATACCCACCATAGATGAGGAAGAAAAAGGTCAAATAGAAAAAGACATCACTTATCAAGAACTGAGAATGGCTGTGATACAAGCACCGAAAAGAAAATCGCCCGGGAAAGATGGCATTTCTTCGGAATTTTACGAATGGGGATTCGATATCATGAAAGAAGAAATGTTCAAACTATATAACCATTTCTTCAAAACAGGAAATATTCCAAGCACACAAAAATTGGGTGTCATATTATGCCTCCCAAAGTATACAGCTGTGAATCGGGTGAAGGACTACAGGCCATTGACCTTACTAAATACCGACAATAAAATTTATAGTCGTATACTAGCTAACAGACTAAAACCAACGTTACGAACAATAATTCATGATTCCCAATACAGTGCGATACCAGAGAGAAATATAATTGACGCGTCATCAGCGATAAGAGACATAATAGCTGCAGGCACGGACACTCGGCATGGAATTTGTCTCATGGTACTAGACTTTGCGCGTGCCTTTGATAAAATTTCACATACATACATGAAGAGAATGCTTACCAAATATAACTATGGCCATAAAATATCGACAGCCATATTATCATTATATGAAAATGCAAAGTCATGCATAACAATTAACGGGCATTGTACAAATAACCTGGAAATAAATTGCTCCATCAGGCAAGGCTGCCCACTCAGCTCTATGTTATATGCATTGACACTTAACCCATTCTTACACCTGATAAATAAACATCTAAAAGGATTGGAAATAGGACCTGACAAACGCAAAGTGACGTGCGTTGCATATGCCGACGATGTCACTGTCATTTTAACAGATCCAACGGACTTACGAAAACTACAGCATATTCTTCACGTATATGAACAGGCAACGGGAGCGACCTTAAACTGGGATAAGACAAGCGGAGTACTGTTCGGAAGGTGGGACACAACACAGGACATAGGAGGAGCAAGATACACAGAAACAGCCAAAATACTGGGAATACACTTTGTTACGAACATAGGCAAAACAATAGATAATACTTGGAAAGACAAAGTACAAAAGGTTAGACAATGTGTGAATAACAATAACCTACGAGAAATGGATATCAATCAAAGAATGCAGTGTTGCAATATTTGGTTCCTATCAAAGATATGGTACGCCGCTCAAATCATACCAATATCTAATAAATATGCACAACAACTCACAACGTCCATCACACAATACATATGGAGCGGGTGGATCTTCCGCGTGCCTGCCTCTACATTATACAGAAAGCCACTAAAAGGAGGTATGAATATGACCAATATCGGGGCGAAATGCAACACGTTATTTATCATGAGACTTTCGTTGCAAGGTCAAAAACTAGACACAGTTACGGCACAATGGCTAGCTCAACATAAGGAATCGCTTCAAAAACACAATCCCCCTAACTGGACAACTCTTCCTCCACGGTTGGAATACCTACGGTTATACATGCAGGAATATGCATATATATAGGAGAGAGAGAGAGAAAGAGGAAACATATAAACACTAGAAAAGACGTGTATATGAGATACAGAGTCTAGCACAGAATACAAAGACAGATACAATAGGAATGAGAATACAGCTTAAATTCCCAAAGGCCAAGTGGAAAGCAATATGGAAAAACATCAATAATAAAGTCTTGTCACCAAGAATACGGACAATTTGGTACACAATAGTACATGATATAGTACCAACAAACAGTAGATTACATGACATTAACTTACATGACACAGGTAACTGCCAATATTGCGGTAAACGCGATAAGTTAATACACCGATTCACGGCATGTGTAGATACACAAATAATATGGTCCTGGATGAAAAACCGCGTAGCTAGTTATTTACGTATATCAGCTAAGGCCGTGGAAGATGAATGGATAACCCTTCCAGACTTTGAAATATACCTTCCCCAAAGGCAGAACGCGACAATATGGATGATCGGACACATGCTGGGATACGTATACGACAATCAATCGGTAACCCTACAGGATTCCCTTGACTTCCTTAAACGCGCGAGGTGGAAAGAATACAATCGTAGACCAGCTTTACAAAGATGCGGGTGTTACCATGACGTCATAGATTAGTAGTTGAAGTAGAGGGTACCTTAAGCATAGTGACGTTAACACAGTTACAAGTGGTATGCGGACACGCTTCAGTGCCACCGACGCCGTCAGAAAAGAAGTACGACAGTGATACAACATAAACATGGAAGAGAGACCACATAGACTGAAAGTGGTACACCACAATAATAGTATTCCTATTTTAGGTACATTATAACACATGTATAACTATTACAAAACAAATTGAACAAGAGATTTAATCTGTCCCTTTTAGTAGAGTGATATAAGGCATAAATAAATACAGTACTTGGTTGTAAAAAAAAAAATCCCGCCTAGGGCATGGATGTCTGTCTCTTGTGAGTGTTGTGTGCTGTCAGGTAGAGGTCTCTGCGACGAGCTGGTCCCTCGTCCAGAGGAGTCCTACCGAGAGTGGTGTGTCTAAACTGTGTGATCGTGAAGCCTCGAAAGTGAGGCGGCCTAGGCCCCAAAGGGGCTTTCGGGCCTTTAAAAAAAAAAAAGAAAACGTGGTTTAGAGTAAGGAGTTATTTGCTTGTTAGCTTGAATTGGAAAAAGGGGTTTTATTAGTGCAGGCATTTATTTACTAAGACAAAAAGTAAAATTCACAGGAAAAATTCTATTTTACTCTGAGGACAACATTATACAGTAACATGTGATTAACATGAAAATTGTAATTAGTTTCCAAAAATTATTAATTTTTATATTACAGAAACTAAGCAAATACTGAAAATACATAAGAAAACTAAAGAAAATTTCTAACAGGTTACATACAGTTATAGAAGCCACTACCAGGTTCTGCATATCCAATGTTAATAAGTTACATTTTGTAAGAGATTTGCCGAAAATTTTTATTTAATTGTTAATGCAGTTTCGTGTTACAATAATAAATTACAATGTGTTTCTGAAGACGAAGGTTAAAGAAACAAATAGTAACACTGTGATTGTTGGGAATTGCGGTTTTTGGTTGACCACGTGACGTCTAAAGTCTTTCACCTTCTGCTGGCAAAGTGCCGCCAAAGTCTCTCAGAGGAATCATCCTGAAACAGAAGGAAAGGAGCAAAAATCAGTTTATGCTTACGTAAAGACTAATTACGTAGAGTGAAGGAGAAAGAAAACTGGAAATATTTGTTGAATTTTAAGGGCTATGTAAATAATGTATTCTAAGATTGATTTCTTGACACTGATTGGTATTATTTAAGCTAAACACAAGAGAAGACGATGTGAATGGTAAATACACATACTCCTTCTGTTCTATGTGTGTGTCTACCTTTCCTAATCGGATTAATTTAAATTACAAAATACAAAATTTGATAAGCAAATTTCATGAATTGGAATATAGGGCAGTACTGTTTCTACTAATTACCCTACTCTGTTATCAATGTAGGAATACTTGTAATACAGTGAAGCTTGTAAAATAGTTTGTAAAGCGAAATGTGTGGGAAGAAGAAGCTCCGTAAGAAAATGTTTTTTTTCTCACGAAAAGTAAAATTTCATATCCAAACCCTAATATTCACAAAATAATTTAATCAAAATATGAATTGCTACAATACAACTGTGTAGATTTTAAAAGCGGCTGTAACGATTAGGTTTTCATATCCGGTGTACGGCCATATTAAAGAAGGAGCATGTTAATATTCATAATCTTCTGTGTTCAAGCAATATGTTATGTTCCGTCTTTATCCTTCATATGACAACTTTTTTATATTCAGCTGCCACCCTTCACAGTGAAAAAACACAACCCAACACAACTTACACAAACACACATACGTACACGTTTGTATACGATCTTCTATTTTTATATCAATAGCACGTTCGTCATTTTCTGAAATACATTTTATAAAGGCCTGTGTTAATTGCCATATAATTTATTGTCTTTATACTAGCAGAAAATTTGTTATTCCGCGATGCAGCACATTTGTAACTATGTCAGTAAAATGTAATCAATAATCTGCAGACAAAAAGTAGAGATAATTCCTGAAACGTCGTGCATATCAGCTATACTCACACAATGTGCAATGCTCAGTATGAGGTATAGGTAATGCGACGAATATTGGTCCAAAGCTATACGAGTTCATGTATTTATAAAGCAATGATCACTACTTTTAATAGTTCTCTAGTTTTTGCGTCAGGTATGGCCCCATTCAGAAGTAAAAAATAAAAGACCCTGCAACATGGTATTAGCTAAAGGACTTTGCCCATTACTAAGGCTGCTGTTGCAATTGTCGGCCGTTGTACCTGCAGGTAGCATTTGTAGAGTGCCGAAACTGGTTACTGTGCGTGTCTAGTTATCAGAGTCTGATACAACTTGGCACTGCAGTTACATATTCCCATATTTAGCCTCACGGAATTGATTAATGGGGTTCATTTTCCTTAAGTTGAAAGAAGTCAGGAGTATCACAATTGGTCCCAAGTGGTCTTTTCCATCTTATTCCGCCGAATAATCAGCTTGAGGTTCAGAGTTAAGGCCAGTGTCACGCTACGAATGAGGGTCAGTCAGCCCACCTACCCATCTTGGTGTCAAGCCCACTTTTCGGTTCATGGTGTAGCTGTGGGAGTCTCTGAAGAAAAAGTGGTATCTGTCCAATGTACGGAATAGCAGCCCTTGTCGGTTGCATATACAGTATTTACATAATTACAAGTTATATATGCACAGTATTTAAAGAGGTTTTTGACAATATTCGAAACATATTTCCTTCAAGACTCCTGTCGTCGCAGGCCTTCCTGCTTAGTACTAGGAGAACGAGTTGGCTCACTGTACGGAAGAATCTGACGTCGTGACAGCAATATGGAAGTGCGTCAGTTTTCTGTGTGCTATTCAGTGTGTTGAGTATGAGGGAGGATAAAGAATACGGTAGGTTCAGTCAAAGTATGTTCTTGATTGCAGGAATATAAATCAAGTTACCGTACGTCAGTATTCTTGATAAAACGAAATGTCAAACAACACTTCGACAATGTGGGAACTCTTTGAGTGTCCAGAAAACGAAAAAAAACATGATGACTCTACGCAGCATTTTTATTCATCGGACAGTATGCGTGCCGGCTGAAAGAATGTTTCAAATTCCAAACAAATAATTACTGAGAGAAGGAACACTGTCTCGACGAAAAGGCAAGAAAATCTTTATTTTCCTTAGAAGGAATTTCCATCTCATAGGCTAACAACAATAATGTATTCAATTTCTTTGCGAATTTTTATGCAAGCTTCAAAGAGTAGAGCTGGTTTTCTTTTAATTATATATATTTTGTGCTGTTAAGGAATGAGAATTTTATTTCTACGTAACTGAGACCAAAACTGGTAGGTACTAGCGGAAGTCCATTCAGTATTTTTTATATATGATTCAAAGCGTTACAGAGAAACTGCAATGTTTCCATCATTACTAGGCTATAGATTCCCTGCAATTGGTAGCATCTTTAAATAAAACGCTTTTTTCTTTCTCCATTCAGTTGTTCTGTTATAGACTACTCTGTGGTTCCTCATCCTACGTGAGCGTCGCATGACGTAACTAGAGAATTGACAAATCAAAAGCGAGTTTGATATTGGAGAATTTCAGAAGTTTTGTACGCGTGTCTGTAGGAATCTCGCTAAGTATGCTAAATTTAGCAGCGAAAAATACTTCGAATACACGTCGTAAGGGAAGAAATAAATACAGATTATTTCCTTACATAAGATATTTACACATAATTACACATAAGTGATATAAATTCAGATAGTTGTTAATACTTTGCCTACGCTTTCAAACTAGGTGTGTTCAAGTGATATTACTGTACTCAACACTGCTTTATTTTAACATTCGCGAAGATACCCGAAGTCTTTTAATCATTTACACTTCGCAAAAGTTTTTGGGCAAAAAGAAAACGATAATTTTAAAACAATTTAAAGGCTCTTTTCACTCAAAATCTTAAGTTCTACGCTATCCATAAAAAAGTATCCGGAATTTGAATTCACAAATTTAATAACTAGACATAATAACAGAGCGAAGGCTGCAGAATTTTTTACGTAATGCACGTAATTCCTAACTTGTTTTTAAATTAATCTTGACCTAATAAGCATAAAGTATGTCGATGCTGAATTTTGGATTACACCGTCCGCTGTTGTGTAGGCAGAAATTTCAATACTTAACAACCAAGCATAAAATATCCAAGTACTGCATCGAGCTGCATATTTCGTTGAATTGGTAGCAATCGAGGAGCGCCGAATGATAGCGCGAAGGACATCAGTCTTCGGTAAAGATTACAGTCATATCCTGCGCTAGAGTCGCCTGATAATTAAGTCACCAACCAGCCCGCAATACTGAAGTCTCTTGCTGTCACAAACACACAAAAATTTTTTTAAGCGTGCTATTTAACTACGCGGTCTATAGCTAAGGTTATTAGTGTCGGTAACATATAAATGTGTATAGAATATTGGTGGAATGGTAGTGAAAAGCCACAGCCAAAGTACTCGGACAGAAACCCGATCCATAGACACTTTGTCCCCACAAAGTTCACAAGAAATAGCCTGGGAATGAATCAGGTCCTCCGCGGTAAGAGGCTGGCGACTAACCGCCTGAGCCATGGCACGGTTTACCAATATATTTTTAGTGTTTTTTTTAGGACACTGTCAGTTGCTACGTTTGTATAACGTTGGAAAGACACGTTCTATATTACCCCGACGGAAGAAGTAAGAAAAACTTAAAACTGATATGAGATACAGCGGTCAGCATCAAGGCACAATATTCTGGATGGGACAACCTGTGGTTTGCTAGATAGGTACCAACATTTTGAATAAACTTGCTTCTTCATTTTCAGTTTAAATACCGCAATTTTGAGGTTTGCATATTTCACATTGTGATGATTGAAGTAATGAACAGGAAACGATTAAATACAACGTAAAATGTAGTAAAATGGTTTTTCAATGCCGAACAGAGGGGGAGGGGGAACCGGTAAAAATTACCGGGGCCCGAAAGTCCGGAAAGGGGCCCGGGGCCCGACTATGTTGCTTATGTTTTTGTCTTTCTCTGTAGTATCATTATTTGTCGATTGCACGTATTAACCCTTTTAGACCAAACCCAAGTAGCTCTGAAAATGACAGTCAGTTTTTCGGTTTAGTGAAGATTTTTAGCCGGTCCGCCCTTGCTGGAAGGTCCGATTTTTTTTTCACCAGGGCCTGAACACGATCTCGGCGGGCCTGGGTTTTTGTTGCTTTAGGCGAACATGTTTCAGTATCTCAGGATCATCTTCGAAGGAAATTACAACACTTACTGAAATTTATTTAAAATTGTATATATGAACGTATATGCGTATATATGATATTTCATTATTTGCGTCATTTACTCAGGGGCCTTCAGGTCTACTTGACACCATTTCCGATCGTAAACTAACAGAAAATTGTTCGATTCTCATCGGTTACATAGTTATGGCTGTTTGAAGTACTAGAAGGAGTTACATACAGTTATTGTTTTTAATGGTGTGAAAAACTTGGTCGCTCACATTGAGGAGGAGCGTATGCTGAGGGTGTTTGAGGATAGATTGCTGAGGAAGATATTTGGGTTTACGAGGGAAAGGGGGCTAGGTGATGGTATGACGAGGAGCTTGATGATCCGTAAGGTTCACCAAATATAATTGGAGTCGTCAAATGAAGAAAAATCAAATGGGCGGTGCATGTAGCATGTATGGGGCAGAGGAGATGTGCATGAGGGATTTTGGTTGGAAACCTGAGGAAAAGAGATCACTTGGTAGACCTAGACGTCGATGGGAGGGTGATATAATTGGAGTCGTCAAATAAAGAAGAATCAAATGGGCGGTGCATGTAGCATGTATGGGGCAGAGGAGATGTGCATGAGGGATTTTGGTTGGAAACTTGAGGAAAAGAGATCACTTGGTAGACCTAGACGTCGATGGGAGGGTAATTTTAAATTGATCTTTAAGAAACAGTTTGGGGGCTTGGACTAGATTGATCTGGTTCAAGAGAGGAAGAGGTGGCAGCGGTTTATGAGCATGGTAATAAAATTTCTGCTTCCATAAGGGGGGAGCGTCTTCTAACTTAAAATGTAAAATACAAAATTTCACTGAAGAAGATGCATTCACTCCAAATCATTAACTGTTTGTGATCTGCAAATATAAAGAAACTCAAACCATAAATTTGTTCGGAGTTATCTGTAATTGGCCTACGTATATATTTCCTTAATCACGTGTTCAATAGAATAGGAGTTAAATGCCTATCGAAGCTTAATGTTTTTACTTAGAACATTTATTTTAAAATTCTCCGTACACTGTAGAAACTTGTTTAAGAGGACAGATTATTTATGAGCAAATAATTCCTAAACTTAAAATACTAATAACGCCATTAATGCTGAGAACTAACCCATGTTCATATGGCATTCTGTACGTGAAGTGCCTCAGAAATAATTTCCTGAAATATTGACATAAAGTCACGAATCATCCTGTATAGTCCACGTCGTGTGTAATCCCATACATTTCACTCACATGAATACGTTCCTCTACACGCTACAGTATTTTATTACCAGTGTACTGGTGACATAAGAGGCCCTCACGTTACATGTGAAAAGCCTGTTTCATCCTCACAACATAGAGTAATGAACCATTGTGTGTTACACATGGAGGTAAATATTTACACGTTTCATGAGAGTTGCTTCTTAATAGTAAGGTGAAAATTTGGCATGGCAGTTGATCCTTCACATATCTACACATTAGGTGTGCAATATTGCTTTTATGTCAACAATTACGAATACAATATACCTGAAGATTTCAAGTTAATTATATGCCAGAAAATCCTACGACACAGATAGTTTTTTCCTAAGGAGCATCTTCTTAAAAGAAAGCGTAAAACAAGAATAACAATACTAAAATACATTTACGAGTAGAAATTAATGCCACAGGGAAGTAAAAATTTGAGTTCTAATTAGATATCCTTAATTGTTCATGTTCGCTCATTTCACATCAATGAAACATGTTCAAACTCCAAATGACCATCATTAATATTAACATTATAGTATAATATTTAGCTTTCATCTATCAACAACGAAAAATGATAGCGCAATTTAGTGTCAGTAGAATAATAGCAAGTGGCTTTCAGAGTAAGAAAAACTAAGTATCTTTTTAAAACTGAATATCTGTGTCCTCTCACTTAACGCTTCTCTTTTCCTTTATTTCGAGACCCTAACAAGTTACTTATCATGTGACTACTGCTTATGTATAATGATTTCTGAAATATGAGAAAAATTTCGCTAATATGAATATCATAAATTTTCTCAACCATCTTGCAAAATTTGTATCAGGCGAGAAGTGAGGCTTGTTTATCTAGCCCTGACACTATAGCAACAAACAAGTAAAAGGTCCAAAAAAAAAAAACAGACAGCACAGGAAGCGGCTAATAGTTTTCACGGATGAACCACAGATTTCTGCAAAATGTGGGATGTTTCTTGACTAGCTGAGCGGTCATCATTTTTCGTAAAAGGAATGTGTGATATAGAGTCACATAGTTGGAAGAGTGGAGAAGATATGCGAATAGAAGTGACGATAATGATTTGACATTCTGGACTTGAATCATGTGGCTCATAGCAGGATCACTGATGAACTGTTACTAAAGTAGTTGTGGTTTCTGGGGTTCTGCAAACGGCACGCAGATTCTTGAGGGCTAGCTGCGTGTCTACAAGCTTGTCGGGAAAAACTGTGCTACCTCTTCAGTGATAAGAAAAGTATGTACAAAGACCTCAGTTTGTAAGTTCATGCGGAATGAATGAAGGGTGGAAATTGTTTAAATTATGTTACATTCGTCAACAACTGCAAGAGGAAGAGACGGAAGCAGTAGTAGTGGTGGTGGTGGTGGTGGTGGTGGTGGTGGTGGTGGTGGTGGTGGTGGTGGTGGTGGTAGTAGTAGTAGTAGTAATAGTAGCAGTCACAGTCTGTATTTCGTTATATGTCACTAAAAAGAAAATAAAAATGCATAAAAATGATAAATAACTTAGTATTAATGTGTACCTAGGTCTTCTGAAATGTGAAGATCTGTCGTTGGGTAAGTGATTTCCGCCGTTTCGAAGGAACATATCACCTTCCTCTTCCGGCACCAAGAGAACTATTCTTCATGGAGAAGATGAAGGGACTATGTCCCTTCGGAAAGTCGGAAACCACTAAGACGACGTAGCGTCATATCCCAGAAGAACTAAGTCCTCAGAAACAGCGCTGTGAAGACTTCAGGATTTCCGTAATACTAACATTGATAGTGTTATTGACTGTAGAAGAAGAGGGAGAACTATATACGGTGGAAGGCACAAGGTAATACATTACAGTAGACTGAGGTTGGAGGTTGGAAAATGCTAGAAGAGATTACAGCGGAAAATGAAGCCGACAAATCGCATGAAAGAATAAAGCGTAATATTAGTAGTAGAAGAAGAAATAAGACATGGGGTGAGGAAAAAGGAGAAGCACTCTCGTAAAGGCAAATTCAAATATGCATCTTACGAAACTATTTAAACTTATTCTTCGTTTCGTTAATGCACTCTTTGAATTGCAAAGGCTTTATTTACATTATTTGTGGAAACTGAATTGGAAAACGATGTATATAAACGCTATGGTCAGTGCACTCATATCAGCGTTTGTCAGGTGGACCTGTGTATAACCAAAGCAACACGTTTTTACATATTCCTGAGCTTACACTTTTCGTAAAATTTGAAGATAGCCCGGAGAAATTCAGTCCAAATTAATTTTGAGTTACTGAAAAAAAGGAATTTAATTTAGCGAGTTTACTAGAACACTCTACATGATAGCAAACCGAGCAGAGTGCCAAATATTCGTAACCGACATACTGTTGACTCTGCTCTGTGAGACGGAAAGGAAAACAGAAAGATGAAAGTGATTCATATGCAAATGCAGACAGGCAGCATGCTTGCCCTTTGACAGCGTAGTCTGGGTTATGTTGGCTGGTTATATTAGCTTATTTCCAACTGTTGATAATTGTTCTTAATACCTAGTACTCAATTATTAGAGCGTTAAATATTCCGAGAAAGCGACCTCCGTATTTTTGTGTCGTTTGTCATTATAGACTTAATGCTATGTATCACAATTGTGGTAAATGTGAGGGTGACTTTGAGTTATTACGAATCGTTAGATCTACATGTGCATCTCACCATTATCTCCTTGATATAACTGCACTTATAGTACCGGGAAAAATCATAACGTTATTTGTTGCGCCAAGTGTGCCATTTATCACTGAAGTTCATATATTTTTTTATATTGTTCATTCCATGCATTGCCGATAATCAACTCACAACACTCAGTCCAACAAAATTCACTGTATTGCTCCTGATTCCCAGGGATCGAAACATGTAGGAGTGTTCAAAGTGATATTGTAATATAAAATATCTGTAAAAATAGAGTGCATTTTTTTGGACTGAGTGTTGTGAGTTAAGTCCATCTATACTTCTTAGTAACCTCTTTCAGCAAAGTGTAATTAATAATGGTTCTATAAGCGACTATATGGTTGCGTGATTTCAGGCTTCCCACCGCCGTGTTGATGCGACCTGCGCTCTTCTGGGATATTACGCAGATTTAGAGGTAGTTCTGTACCGACGTTTCGAGACAAGTCTTGGACTCCTTTACCCTTGAAGATGGGAGTAATAGGTTGCCCCGAACTACCATTTAACACTGCGTAATATCCCAGAAGAGAGCAGATTTCTACTATACGGTTTTCTACGATGTGACGTAATGTAATTTCGTAGACTGGCTATTTACTTCGACACATTTTTGGTTATGAATAATGTCGTTGTAAAGGGTATGACAGCAAATCTACCCAGGAGCCCAAGAGTGCACGAATACGCTCACGCCCCCTTCACCTGAAGAAGATAATGGAGGCAACTTCTGAAAATGTGTTATAAATTATAAAGGTGGAATAAGTGCGCCATCCTCGGTTTCGCGAGCCTTCTAAAATATTCTAACACATCATCTTCAAATAACTTTAAATTTTAAGACTGCAATTTCTGGAATATGACACTGCTCTCTTTGATAAATATTTATTGTCGTTTTGATGAGAGTTGTTGCATCAATCGTCAGGATCTACGGAGTCCAGAAAAGTCTTGTTGTTCTACATTGACCAAGACGGAAGTAAACTCCTCCGAAACGTCAGTAGCGATCTACCAATCTACGTCTCGTCATATTCGAGGAAGACTTTGATCGTCATCAGAACTTCAAATCTCGCAATTTTCGCTTAATTTTAAATAAATATTTTAGTGCTATTTTCTTATATTGTAAACTGCCCTTCGATTATGCAGGGAAATGCATTTGATTTTAAGAGTCGAAATATTAAGCGTTTTTCACGCCGTTGTTCAGGAGCTGGGAAGAACATTAAGAACATTTTATGAATACAGTTATTGAATTTTATTTATGTAGATTATATTAGCGTAGTTCTGCGAGTAAATTTCGAATAATAGATCAGAAGCTTATTCAATAACAAGAAACTTAGTCAAACTTGACATATTACTAGCTTCATTTCCTTAATAACTGTATTAATCTTTAAAGGAAACATGTAATATTATTTCATAAATGTGCATAAAACTGAAACATTATTAAATACTGACTTCCAGGGGTCTCGCCACGCATAAACTTTACGACATATATTTTATAGAGGTTTCCCTACTAACGTGTCATTGAAGGTTCCTGCACCAATGTTTCTTAGTCTTGAGGATTTTATGAAGCCAACATATGGTGTCTTCTAAGAATGTAATAATAAAGACTTGCAGTAACTTTAAGTGGATTATAAAGGTAATATAACGCAGTACAATCCACCATATCTTGATTCTTGGTGTTGCAGTGACACAGTGTTCTTCCAAGGAGAAAAATTTACTAATTGGTGTTTTACTATATGCAGGTAAACCTTCAGAGAGATTTCGTATCACGTTTAAGATCCTTTTAATTTTGTTACACTTGGAGGCTCTAACAAGAAACCTAATTTGCTGTATTACGAAAATGAATGAAAGTCTTAACTCACAGAGGATAAAGTTTTACAACTATTACGTTTAATTGGAAGTTCTTGCGCTTGTGACGCTTTGAGTTAACGCAGGTAGAACACTTGTTTATTGTAGGTGAAAATAATGAAAATAAGTGGTACACTAATGAAAAATCGTAATTAACTGACACAGAAATTCAACCTTTAAAACTTTTTTTGAAATTAAGGGCCCCTTAAATATTAAAAGAATAAAGTTATGCATCTAAGTCACAATAATAATAAATTTAATTAATCAGAGTTGTTTAACACTCATTTAATTTTAGCTAAGCGCTGCAATAGCGTAGTCTTTATAGTAACTAGGCTGCTGGCTGGAATGTCGAGGATTTTAGTTCTGTTCCTGAAAGGGGCAAGAAATTTATCTATTCTCGAAAGCGTCCAGAGCAGATCAGAAGCCCATCCAGCCACCAATTTAATGTAAAATGGGCTTTCTTCTTCGGGGTAAAAGAGCTGGATCATGAGGTTAACCAAAGAACTCTGTATAGCACGAAAGTTAAGAATAAGTGGAAATACACTCTCGTTCCCCCTAATGCTTTCAGGAAGTGGAGAGAGAAATCTTTCCTTTTATTACTCTTTGTCCGTTAGCCTACAACGTCGTACGTATCTATATATGTTTTCCTGTATATGCTAGTGAAAATTTGTTACCATGTACTCGTAGATCTATAATAAGTTTAAATTTTCAAGGAAAGACTCATTGGAATAACGAAATTAATTTTATGGAATAGGGTCGCGCCTGTTGTAGTCCAGAGAAATTCAATCCAGAAATGTCTAATCTGAAGAATGAAAGTAAAAAATAAAAGAACATGACCACATATTTCCAATAGATGGTAAGGCAGTAACATTTTTAATAATTTGTCATAAATTTCAATAAATCCCTTTGCCTGCATAGACGACATTTCCATTTGTATAAAATTTTTTGATTGCCTACCTTTTTGTTATAATTTTTATAATAATTTAGCACACACATTTTATTGCATTCTTGGTAACTGATGAACCGGTAAACCTTTGGTAGGTTTTTACTTATGAATATGTGCAAGGTTTCTCCCTTTCTTTCTTTCTAACATAGTCAGTTTTTTATGCCGCGATGACCTTCAGAAAGCTCAGTTGAACCACTTTAAAGAGCCTTCGATTTTTTTAGGTCAGGAGAGAAATCAGATTTTGGATTAAAGCGCTAGAAAAAAAACATTCGAAATGAACGTTCACTTTCCTGGCCAAGTACTCAGTGTCTGTAGATAAGCTTCACTGTTTAGAAGCGCATTATTTAGAACAAATGTAGTGTAGATTTAAAATGTATGCCAGTTATAAAAATAAAATTTTCAATTTCGGGTTTATGTTGCTCATGAATTTTAATAAGTTTCACTTATACTGTCTAAAAATCTTACTTACAAGAAAAGAAAATCATGGTAAGAATAATTAGTTTTAATATGTTAAAAAATTCCGTAAACTGGACAGGTAAAGCTATGTAAACTATACTCTATATATAAAATATATACGAGTACAAGCTCAGGATAGGGACAAATGGCGGGCTCTTATAAATGCGAGAATAAACCTTCGCGTTCCATAAAATGCGGGAAATTCCTTGTCCAGTTGACAACCTGTCAGCTTCTCAAGAAGGACTCTGTTCTATGGAAGGAGAGAAAGAATGTATATAAAAAGAGATATACTCGTATAAAGAGATATCTGGTATTTCTATAAATTTCTTTAAAGTGATGTACTTTTAGAATGTATAGTATCAACGCATTCTATACAATATATGACTTACAATTGATATCCGTTGTCACTAATTGTGTATCTATAAAGACAATCCCGTAGGATCGAAGCATGTAGGAATCAGAGTAGGATATAAGATGGAGGTGACTAAGTGTGTGTGACTTGGTGGTCTGCTTTTTCCCGCTGAACCTTAAATAAATCAAAAGTTAACAATAACTAGCTACGTGTAGCTATGTGTAAATAGTTGCTATGAAAAAGAAGGATTTGTTTACTAATATGGCTGTGTCGACTAAGTGAAAAGTTCTTTAATTGTTATTAGAAAAAAAATTGATGTCACGCACCAAAATTATCGTTTAATTATTTAACAATGGTTTTCAGATTTAAACCTATAATGTATATGGTGTTAATGTTAGAATGATTACTTGCATGCTGCATTAGAAAGGACATGTAAGGGTGCATTAATTAAAGCACAATCCTAAAATTTGCCTTCAGAGGCAGAGGAAAACAATGCCAAACTTCAATAGGAGCACAGGAGGCAGGAGTTTTGTGTGTGTTGTGTGTGTGTGTAGTGTTGTGTGTAGTGTGTGTTGTACGTGTGTGTCGTGTGTATGGTGTTGTGTGTGTGTGTGTTTGTGTGTGTGTTTGTGTTGTTGGTGTGTGTACGTGTGTGTCTGTGTGTATGTTTGTTTGTGTGTGTCTGTGTGTATGTGTGTTTGTGTGTATGTGGTTGTGTGTTGTGTGTGTGTGTACGTGTGTGTGTACGTGTGTGTGTACGTGTGTGTGTCGTGTGTATGTTTGTTTGTGTGTTTGTGTGTTTGTGTGTGTGTGTGTCTGTGTGTATGTGTGTTTGTGTGTGTCTGTGTGTACGTGTGTGTATGTGTGTTTGTATGTGTATATGTGTGTGTGTATGTGTGCGTATCTGTGTGTAGGTGTGTTTGTATGTGTGTCTGTGAGTGTATGTGCGTGTTTGTGTGTGTGTGCGTGTGTTTTTGTGTTTGTATGTGTGTGTCTGTGTGTATGTGTGTTTGTGTGTGTCTGTGTGTATGTGTGTTTGTGTGTATGTGTGTTTGTGTGTGTGTGTACGTGTGTGTGTACGTGTGTGTCTGTGTGCATGTTTGTTTGTGTGTTTGAGTGTTTGTGTGTGTGTGTCGTGTGTATGTGTGTTTGTGTGTGTCTGTGTGTACGTGTGTGTATGTGTGTTTGTATGTGTATATGTGTGTGTGTATGTGTGCGTATCTGTGTGTAGGTGTGTTTGTATGTGTGTCTGTGAGTGTATGTGCGTGTTTGTGTGTGTGTGCGTGTGTTTTTGTGTTTGTATGTGTGTGTCTGTGTGTCTGTGTGTATGTGTCTTTACCACATAGAGTGCAGCTAGTCATGCTTGAATGCCTTAAATTATTGCCAGAGTAGAATGCGGGGAGTATATATACAATAGTGTTATTGCATCAACCAACTGATGCACTGAATAAAATCCATGCATGAGATATGTATTTTATTACGTGCATAAGTTGGTTGATATATTAATTATACGAATATGCACAGTATGAATAACATAAAAATAAAATAGTGGCACGTATTTTTATACAATTATCCAATTGCTGATTTGCACAGTATGTAGTGGGTCTTTATGCAAGATTTTAATTATAAAGAATTCTTCCACACATTTTCAGTTTGAAATTAATACGTGAGATTTCACGCTTTCTCCGCAGCATAGTTAATACCTTCGCTCTTCAGGGTTGTTGCGCAGAGACGGTTTTTTTTACAGAAATTTCGTTACCGATACGCTCTCCCGAAACATCGGCAATAAACCAACAAACGCTGCGCAATAACCCAGAAAGAATAGATCCCAAATTAGTATGTGTTTGCAAAGTTACTTACAGGAGCGGCCTCTTGTTCAGTGACGGGACTCAGTTCTGCCCTCTTGCCAAACCTGAAAGGATAAAGAACGCAACTCTCAGTAAAATTAGTTGGATTGCCTCTTGTCTCCATAAGCAGTAGGCTACAGCACCAACAAATATGTACTTACATGAATCAAACAGCCATTAAAACAATAACATTGATTCTAATATGCCTTGATATTTAGCTGCAGACAGAAAAATGATTTTATAAAATAGGATATCTTTAATATGTTAGAAACATTTCTAAAGCTAAGCAATACAGCATTATCAACCGAATTGTTAAATATTCATGCGGCCGAAGGGTGCCTTTGTGAATATTACAAAGCTTATAATGAAGAAAAATTAATTCAAAAGGAAAATAAATAAGAATTATAGTGCAAATATGTCAGAGAGCATTCGTTTAAAATACTTTTTTAAATTTCATGTACCTGAAAGCAGAAATGGTCAAATTGTTGCATTGCTTATTCTTATTATTTACGTGACATAGCACTTAATTTCAGCATTAATCATATTGTGACATTCTCTATAAACTGCACATAAGGAACCAATAGATGTAAATAAGAGACAAACCAAATAAAATTAAATAGGCTTATGAAATTTTATTTTGCTTAATGATCGATATAAATTCCTTACTCAGACCCTTTTAAGTTATTAATTCCTACGTTTAATTTATCTAATTAAAGAAAATATTACTTCATCTAAAACATATCTTCTGGCTATGATACATGCGATGGATAATGTCAATATAGTTAATTATTTTTCTTTCTAGTATTAATAACGTAACAAGCTTAAAATGGCTGACACAATAACGAAGAATTCACCAAGATAGAAAAAAATCTGTAAATAAAGTGTGTATCCAGAAGACGTGAAAGTAAAGGGCTTACGGAATAATGCCATTCAAAACGAAGATGCTTTAAAATACAGAAATACATGGAATCCGCCCTTTCTTGACGGATTTTCTCCTCGTCACTTTAGAGATTTTACGCTGGCTTTGTGTTTATGCACAATTCTTATAGACCATTACTTTCAGAGTTAAGAAGGATTAGTTTTTTTCTGCAAAGTTAATGGATGTCAGTTCGGTTGATGATTATACACCTCCTCCTTGCTCCTTACTAGGCATCTTAGTGTAGGCTAGAGTCTATTCTTTTCTTTTTGCTAGTGTGCACTCGTGAGAAAGAGTAAACACCTCTTCCCGTCAAGTCGAACAGATCCATAAGGCGTAAGTTCCTTTCATGGCTACGCTGTTTAGAAAATTCCCTGTACAAAACATTAAGGGAATATCTCTTTGTGACAAACGTGGGACGGCTTTCACATTCGCGAATGTTCCGAATGGAAATTAGGATGAAGAAGTCTTGGGTTATTTCCAATCTTTGGAAAATGGGATGCTCGAATCAAAAGAAATTTGAAAATTTAAAGAAAAGAAGATCTTTGAAATAGCCTCAGAGTACTGTGTGTCAATAGAGACAGAGGCACTGAGGACGAGAATGAGGGAAATCTCTGGTCATTGATGGACACTGAAGAAGGAAAGAAATGAAAATTTGCATACAAATTTTATATCGTACATTTCCGTGCAACAGGCAAAATATATATACGATTTTAACCTACCTATTTATATATTAACGACTTATATAGTGACGAATATCATTGTATTCTTATCACATTATATTATATATATATACAGTGTGCCAAATATCTATGACAAGATGCCATGTGCCCTGTACACAACGACTAAACTTGTAGCTCTATGATGATGGCTAGGATATATGGCCGAAATATGTAGGGGCTTTTATAATAAATATAAAACTTTGTGACACTAGTTGGTGATATTTTTGTGTTGTATACAAATCTATATATAATTACGTTCCGGAGTACTGCTTGACATATTAAAGTTGCTTTATCATGAGCTTCTGTGTAAAATATTTATGTGTTGTATATATTATTGCAAATTACGGTTTGCAGTACCGGTAATTTATTTCTGAAGAACGTTGAAATGATTAGATATATACTATATTACGAGTAATTTATGTGCCTCGTATTAAGATCGATTACAAATTTTTGCACCCTCTGCAAAACTGAATCATTGTGGAGTAGCTACTTCGCAGATCTCAGTCCATAATTCCCAGTCCCAAACTCATATATATCAGAATCGTGTCTAGACACCCGAATCTTCTCTCGAACACCGCTAAAACATATATACATACCTCCCTGCTAATTACTTCTGTAGTGAAGTGTGAAGACACACACGTAAGGATTGCTAAACTTCAAAGTGTTTCACATCGTTGTTCACACCGTGCATCTTATTGAAATATTAACTAGGGTACCAAAAATAATGCACAAATATAATATATAACAGACATTTGTTAAAGGATCATTTTAACTCTGACATGCTTCGGTGGCACATTTACCACCATCATGAGGGAGATAGTTCACACCGAAAGCTGGAAACACCGCTGAAAAGATGTTTTCAGCTTTCGGGGGTGAACTTTCACCATGATGATGGTGATATATATGACACTGAATCACGCTGAAGTTAAAATGATCCTTTAACGTCTGTTCCTTATATATCATATTTGTGCGTTATTGTTGGTACTTCGTAGTTAATATTTCAAAATGTTTATCCACAATATCGTCTCGCAGATTAATATCTTCGCTTGGCTGAATATGTTAAAAATGTAATAATTATGACATTTCTGCTTTTAGGATATATGTTTGTCTGTTGTAAACACTCACCTCGGCCGGGAGCGCGGAGAGTAAAAGCGATCCAATTCTTGGAGTTGCAGCATTTTGAGAACATTCTCCATCTTGGAGAGCTCGTGGTTCCGCCCAGGCTCGCTGCGCGGTCTACCTACCACCAGGGCTACAAGTTAGCGGGACTCCACCCAGCTATCGCCTACATACACTCGGAATTTTTACCTTAGTTAACAGAGACTATTTTACTCTCATAATGCTCGCGAAATAAGAAGAAATATATATTCAAAATTTTATTATCATCTAGGTACTTCGGAAGAAAGACGAAAGAAGAGATAGATTTCCTCAAACTGGCCAACCTTACAGGCAATTAATTTAGTAGATAAGAAATGAAAATAAGGGTGGTAAAGAGAATTAAACAAGTTCTTAAAAGAAATGTCTAGAATGTTTAGAAGAAATGCCTGTCATGGAAATACTAATAATGCTCACTCAGTGAAATTTGTGCCAGGGACTCTCTTCATAAAGATGTAAAAAAGTAATGTTTGAATATTACTCTGTGTTTGGACATAATACGGCATACTTTGTTAGATAGGTATCAACATTTCAGAGAAACATGCTTTCTCAATATTCAGGGAGAATTCTTTTAATGTAAGATGGAGGCGTCAGTTTCCTCCAAAACCATGCTCCCCATCTACATATTGACATTATACAATATTCCATAGGACAATATTCATAGACACCGCCGTAAAAACTTCAAATATCACACGGTTTTGATGTCCTTAATCTAAACAATATTATGATGAGATAATTTTATAAAATATTTTGTTTGTAAATTTATTTGCCTTTACATCTTAAGTTTCTAGCGCTTTGGCGTATTTTAATGTAAATTCATATTATTATATCTTGCCTTGAGGTGACTAAAATTGGAGCTCTCTAGAGTCGATCCGAAATGACATGTTTATGCTTGTCCACCTGCAATCTAAGGCTTATAGGTTTTAAAAAAAAGCACTCAGTACAAATATTTTGACGAAAAAATTGCATAAGTAAGGAGAAATTGGGTTAGCCTCTTGTAACCTGTGTATGTGTTACTAGAGGGGTAGTTATACAGTACAAAATATGTAATAATCTTGCATTAAGAGACTAATTTTGTTTCTTTACTGATTCATTCAAAATTCCTGAGGGTAGATGAGAAGCAAAACTTTAATAAGCGGGCCAATTTTTATAAATGTTAAACGTTATGGGACTTGGGGGATTATCTACTAAAAATATTTGTTCTAGGTAGGCTACGTATGGAAGGCTGGTTGTCGTTCCCGATACTGTTGAAGCTGATTTCTCTAAGACAACAGAACTCGAAAATACGAGTATTTCAGTGCTCCAAAAATGCTATACGGGATTTTAAATTACATACTGTGCAAAATATTTCATAGCATCATAGCGGAATCTTTCAAATTAATGATATTATTATTTTACACGAAAGATGTAACACAACCTAAATTCAAATGTTAACATTGTAAAATTTTATTTTAGAGCATTATAAAGAACTCAGTGCTATGCAATCACATCGCTCTAATGAGCGAGCAAATTTTCCAGGGTTAGTAATAACACATGGGTCTTTTACAGAGCCGGGATAGGGTAGTCAGTATAGTGAATATTCTATGGGGTGGACGAAAAGGGGTACGAATCCTGGCAGACCATCTCTGGGGGCCATCCAGCCTTCTTCTCCTTGAAAGAAGTGAAGCTAACCGCTCACATGTATCTGATGCTGAAGTCAAGAAGGAATGGAGCTACAGTTCTAGTCCCCGTAAATGCCTTCATGACATGAGAGGGACACATTGTTGTGGCTGTATTCTTTACTTCACAGCAAGTATTTTAATAAATTAGGATAGGCTTACGCCATAAAATATTACGAGCAGAACTGCATTACTTTTGCCCTAAGATAAAAGTCTAAACATTTTCAACTTATATAAAATATTAATGAGAAGAAGCATTTAGTTTGTAAATTAAAAGTATTGCGTCATATTTTAGGAGCAGTGTCAATCAAAATACCTTCTTCTCTGAAGCAGGCATTGTTATTCTCTTTGCAGTGTTTGTTGAACAGTTGGTGATAATTCCAAGTGTAAGTAAGCCTTCGGTTTCATATTGCTAACTCAATGGCCAAATTTATTACACAGTAATAAAAGTTAACATGTAAACTGCGCACCCTTCGGCCTTATTTTTTTTACAAACATAAGTATTAATTGTGAAATTTAATTAGGCATTTCGGATTGTGTAATGTATAAAAAACACAGACAAAATATTATTTAAACACATGCAGTTTATTTTGTTTGGTGCTTATACATAATCTGTACTGGCTAAAATATTCTCTGCCTTTAACTGTGCTAAATGAAATTTGCTCTTTGTGCTCGCATAATAATATTTGACTAGTATTCCTTCATTATTTTACATCTTCACGTATACAGAGAATATTTTATACAGTTCCTAAACACATTTAAGATCAGCAAGGAAGTAAGTAATCGTCTGACCGTGGAAGCTCTGCTCGAAACACAGGCTACAGTGAGAATAAAGGAAAGAGTTAGTTTCATCTTAGGACCGATTTGTAGAAATTCATTTTTGATGTCAAACTTGGTTTGCCGTCATTAATAGGTAACCAGACAAAATAAATATCTGGACTATCTTCAAATCTATTTTCACGGACTGTAAATCCGATTTGGACTCTTCACAAAAGAATTAAGAAAGCCTTCCGAAATTAAATGGAAATAAGTGAAAGTTTCATTCATCTGTTCCGTATAATATGAGAGGTTATTCAAGAATGTATAAAGAAATATAAAGTTCATATGAGCACATAAACCATTACACATAACTTCATTTGTAATTATCAAGTGACTGTAAAAGTACAACATTCAAAGAAAAGGATAAAGGAACTTCGACATAAAGAATGCCTTAATTTTAAGCATCATCCTGTAAAATGCCAAAAGAAGTCTTCTAAAACTTTATAATTCAGGGAACTATTCGAAAGAGGGACACGTGCAACAAAATGTTTATTGACGTTTAACAAATTTTAAAATAATCAGCACTAACTCGGTCAGTAAAGTGATTGGCTATGAATTGTATACTACTAGGATTCTCTTCTTATCACTGATAAGGATTTTTTCTGTTCTACTACAGCCAGAACTGTTCTGGTGCTCTCAAAGCTTCCAAGAGTTTTCGAGAATTTTTGCTTGAAGATAATGCAAAAAAAGCATGAAGCAAATCACTTGTCTTTCTTTAGTGCTGGGGTCAAGAACGCGGAGAGCTTTATTTTTACTCCTTCATTCGCATGGGTTTGTGGCCATGTTTAATCTGATACACAGTAAATTTGGAAATGTTTAATCTGATACATAGTAAATTTGGAAATGTTTAATCTGATACATAGTAAATTCGGAAAGGTTTAATCTGATACATAGTAAATTCGGAAATGTTTAATCTGATACATAGTAAATTCGGAAATGTCATTGGCTTCTTTTTTCTTTCCTTCTTTCTTTCTCTCTTTCTTTTTTCTTATTCTGACCACTTGCTGCCTACACATAGTAGGCGTAGAAGATTATTAATGCACTTGATCACACACACAATGACACACACACACACTCGGTAGGCGTCCTCCGGACGAGGGACCAGCCCGTCGCTGAGACCTCTCCTGACAACACACAACAATCAGAACAGACAGGCATCCATGCCCTCGGCGGAATTCGAAAAGGCAATCGCAGCAAGCGAGCGGCTGCAGACCTACACCTTAGACGGCACAGCCATCTGGATCGTGTTCTTCTATGACTCTGAATTATAATTTTGAGCCAGACTGTGGGGAATTATGGAGACCACATAGAATCTGAGTCGTCAGAGAGGTAGTAGGAAGTTTAGAGCAAAGTAATGCTCTTATAAAAAGGGTAAGAAACACACTTTTTGGGCAATGTGATATTCAGTCCTTCTTTTGTTGATCTACATAATTTTTCTGTCTGTAGATTATAATGTAGAGTCGAATGTATTTTATTAGGGACGATGAACTGAAAATGTTACAGTTGAGAGGAGTTGTGGTACATATTACTGGACCATCCCAGGGTGTTATTAATATTTTTAGAACAGAGTGTCCAAATTCAAGCGGAATCCATGCATAATACTTGCATGAGCAATAAGTATTGCTGAGTACAAGTTACCGAATAGTAAAAGATGTGTCGGTAATGACTTCCATCATATCATATATTATATATATCGTATATGCTTGAAAACGTGTGAGCGTATTACCAAACACTCTTCGAATTTCTTGTCTAGAAATTGCGGATATGCCCACCTTATTGTTTATGATTGTCCTCTGCGTTGATTTGTCCTTTAAAATTTTCCTTTAACACATCCTCACAGATAATGGTCACATGGCGATGGATTGGGTGAATGATTAGTTCACAAAGATCAACTAGTTACTTAGTCCCCAAGAATGTTACCTAAGGCTAACGCTGAACAAGTTTTTGTCTTGATAATTGAATTGTCTTGCTGGAAAACCCGCATTCCTTTACCTCATCTGCTAAGTTTTATGAATGTTATCGACTATATCCCACTGCAACTTTCTAATTTTTTTCCGAAAAGATAATAGTAAGATTATTCTTTTTGCACTGAAAGCACAAACTTCAACATCATTTTCATGTGTCGGCACCACGTGTATTATTGGGGGATTATCCGCCGATAATCACCTGTTATTTTGAATATTTACATGGCCGTTTAAATAACTTCATATATACAACATGGTAGCAATGGATCGATTCCAGCACTGTAAATTGCTTCATAAAAATATTTACAAAACAATACTCTAGCAAAAAGATTTTCCTGTTCGTGCTTATAAACGTACTTCATTATAAACGAACGTGTCTTCTAAAATAACATACCGTGTTTCTTTCCATTTCTTCTGTAACAAAGAAAGTGTTCCAAGATTTTCACCTGTAAAACTGTTCATGCCAAAGAGACTGAAACACCTAGAAAACGACGCGTAAATTTCATTTAATACATTATGCAGAGTTTGTTCTCTATGAAGAGGTGTTCTGACAATAGGAACCTCTTTATTACATCGTATTTCATATTCGCTAACAACAAAAATTTACTGTTCAACATGCTTTATGAAACTAAACTATTTTTAAGACTTATCACTTTGTGTGAGTGTGGTCTTGGGTGATACGTAAAGACAACGCAGGGAAGAAAATTACCTGGAAATTAATCAGACGCAGCCGATAATATAGCCGCGTGTTTGGGTTTCGCACTGAACTGGATTCCCTTTATTTAACGATTTGCTGCAGTTTATCTCATTCTTTTCACTCTGTGTTTATTGTTATTCTTATAGAGCCTTCAGGTTTTTGGTACTGCTTTCTGCAAATCTGAGAAATGGATAGAGCCTGAAGCTAATCATTAATCATCAGATACGTGTGGAGATATTCATAAACTCCTCTATATACCAATTCGACATGCACAGGAACTCTACTTCCAGTCCTTGAAGGAAATTAGACTCTTTCATCCTACGGAGCATAAGTTAATTTATTTCCCTTTGTATAGAACTGAGTAAAATCTGGTATTTCTAAATTAATTATGCAACAACAGAAATTATTTTGGGGTGTTAATTGTCTTTATTTCTTTTCTTGCAAACGTGAGCGCAGAGATTTATATGTTCCCGTGAGTTTCAACGTTAACTGATTCAATTTCAAACAAAAAATCTGTTACTCACCGAAGCGTTATATTTAAACAAGGTTGTGTGCGTGCTTCTCTGCCTGTATTTTGCCACTCCAATTCCAGACCCTTGGGAGAGGAAGGAAGTTGTTTATAAACATCTGTATGTACATCTGTGTGCATGTGCGTGCTCTGGCAATAGACGATATTAAGGGACGATAAAGATTTTGATTAATTAAGAATATCTGTGATTTCACATATTATCTAAAACAGCTGATGAGGTTGAAAAAGAGCGAAATCGAATCAAGATGGGGGTTCGGTTACGTTAAATGAGGGTTCTGTAATTTTGGCCAGTCATCGCAGAAGATAAAGGGGTCGATATCAAAGAGGTAAAAAACCAGACTATTAGCTACTCGTGATTTATATTTGGTTAGCTTCCAATTTCTTTCTATAAAATAAATATCCCTGCAGTAAGAAAAACATCGTAAAACTATGTATACAACGAAAACAGATTCATCATTAACTGTGTGAGCTTTGTGTAGGTATGTGGATTATTCGTAGTAGTTAAGAACAGGATCAGAAAGTTGCAACAATAAACGGCAGTGAGGTACCAACATGTCAGGGCGTATAACAAAGTTACATATTTTATACTGTCAAAGAAATTGGGAATTTTTAGTTTTCGTCAAGGTTTATACAGTATACCATTAAATTGACGAAAGGGATAGACGGTGAGAACAGTAGGTAGGGATGAGAACTGACAAAATTCCCTTTGAATTTGCAGTGGTCATTACACCAGCATCTTAACAATTAATATATTTCAGCAGTCGTGGGTGTAAATGAAAGTCAATGTTTTTAAATTTATACAGATCACATTAGGTGCTTTTCAGAAGAACAACATATATAATATCTTACTAGGTTCATATTATTTGGCTGCCAATGTGTCTATACTATACGTAGAAAATGGAGCACGTACAAGCAGACGGATTTTTAATAAATAATCAAAGTTCAAAATTCGCCTGTTACCACTACGGTCAAAAGCTGATCCTGTGCTTAAGCACCATACCGTGAAAAATTTATTATTTTCTTCTTGTGGTTCAAGAGCCAAACTCGGGTCTTAGCCTCCTCATTTTTGAGGTTGCTAGATCACACACAATTAGAAACACACACTCTCTGTTAGGATTTTTGTGAATGTGGTGATCGGCTTGTTGCAGAGGCCGCTATTTACACAACAAACACAAGAGAGGGACATCCATGCCTTCAGCGGGATTCAACCCCGGGATCCCAGAAATCAAGCTGCTTCAGACCTACGTCTTAGGCCGCACGGCCACCTTATCGGCATTTGGAAAGGTATGGACGGATGAAAATAAATGTGTCTCTCACAAATACAAAAATAATAAAACGCGTGCAATCAGCACGAAACCATGTCGCACGCTTCTTCACAAAGGATACATGCAGCGCTACCAGGCGCCACTATTCCGTACTAAAACCGATTCTCTCGCGACATTCAAATTTCGGGAATTTTTGGGTAGCACTTCGTATGTACTTGGGCTTTGGATGCAGGTGGAGAGATTAGGCCGGTGCGGCAACCCGGTTTAAATCCCAGGCTAGTCTGTGTGGGATTTGTTGTGGATAAAGCGGCATCGGGACACGTTTTTCTCTGAGTAGTCATTCATATATAATCGATAATATATAAAGCACTTAAAACAGAAGAGTTAGTTTTACGTTATGGCAGGTTTGTCACTATGGCTAGAGCCCTTTTGTTCACTGACAGCAGGTTACCTGGATGTTATCGCACTCAAATTGCATGGGTTGAAATAGGCTGAACATGTCACTCGAGTTAAGGAAAGCAGAACTGTGTACAGAATACTTCTTTCTACTTTGAAACCAATAAGCTGTTGTTGTATGAAGAGTAACAAGTCTATGGATTGGTACACAAACTAGCGACGACGTATAAAAGAAGCACAAAAGTTAAACTTTATTACTTTGTACAAAAGGCAGATAAGATTTGAGGGGTGCACATACCTTACTAAAAAAATAAAACTTAGATAAACGGCCTGTAGGAAACCAACTAGATTTGACTAGCTTAGGTTCGGGAATAAAAGCGTGAGTGGTCAATGCTTTTTGTTAATATTGGCACACGACTTAAGTAAGCTGAGTGAAACAAAGTAGGCAATGTACGTTTGACGTAATACTGTGGCGCGTTCGTGCTTGGCCATGGAAAAGCAAAAATGCCCTCCCTTTGTTGATGACGTAAATATGCCACTGTCAACAACGTAATACATATTAAAAGCCTTATATGGAGCACATAAATGCGTTCTTTGTACTGTAGCGCTAAATACGTCACTGCCAAAAATACGAAAGGCGCTTAGGCCTTTATGTAAAGTGCCCGATATTTTTGTTCAGTTTTACCGAAATTTGGAGTCTTTCGATAGATTTTCGTAAAAGTCCCTAATATCAAATTTCAAGAAAAACCGTTCACTGGGAGCCGTCATAATACGCACGGACTGACAGGTAGACAGACAGACAGACAGACAGACAAGAATATACATGTCAAAGCTAATAGACACCTCTCGCGAATTACGGGAAAGCGCATAAAAATTCTGACCCTAACTGATGATGCTTTTCCCTTTCTATAGAAAACAATGTAAAGGAATTTGAGTTTTCATGTAAATTGTCCAATGTTTGTTCGTTTGTAACCAAATCTGGAGGTTCTCAACAGATTTTCTTAGAAGTCCCCTGTATAAAATTTCACAAAATTTCCTTCAATGGGAGCCGAGCCGATACGTGTGTACAGGCGGACAGTTATGATTAATGCGAAATAGACGCTTTTCGCTGTTTATGCGAAAGCGCCTAAAATTATAATATGATTCATAATAACATGTCATTAGACTTAGACAGGAAGAAGCATAATACAGTGAACGACACTTAAATGGCAGAATCATAAGCAGAAAACTGTCTTTGTCTGCTTTTATTTGACCCTCTGAATCCAAAGGACGAGATAGGCCACAGAGACGAATTGACCGTTTTATCCTGATTTTCTTTTTTTGTGAAAAGCGTAAAGGAATTATAAACCGCTATGTGTCAAGAGTTAAAGTTACCAATTCTGATCTTCTAACAGTGGAAATTAGTATTGAAAATATCAACATAATAACACTGGGCAACAAATTTTAACTTTTTTTCGGTTACGAGCATCAAATCCACTTTCCTTTATGTAATTGGGTATGCTGAACATGAAAATAGGCCTTAAAATGATGAGTTAGCTACAGTTTCCAAGATTTGTGAAATCTTATAATAACATGTAGCATATTTAACACCATAATACTTACTATTCACTGCTGTCCGTCATCACTTCGGCTAAAGGCGTCTTTTCTTAGCCTGTCTTTTGTATACAAGTTCTGGAGAGTCTCTAACTACTGTCCAGCAATAATCTGCTAACATAACTGGACTCCATTCCCCCTGATAACGATTTTCGATTTCCACAATGGTCTGGTGAAAGCGTTCACCGTGTTCGTCGCTGAACGCACCGCAGTTTTCAGGGAAGAAATCCAGGTGAGAATGCAGAAAGTGAATCTTTAACGACATATTGCAGCCCAATTTCTGATACGCAACCAACAGGTCCTCCACTATTTCCTTGTAATTGTCAGCCTTGGTGTTTCCGAGGAAGTTATTAGCAACCAACCGGAAAGCATTCCAAGCACACTGCTCGTCACCAGTGATAAGCCGGTCAAATTGTTCATCTCTGAAGATGTCTCGGATTTGTGGACCGACGAAAACACCTTCTTTGACTTTTGCATCACTCATCCTCGGAAATTTATCACGAAGGTACTTGAATGCTTGGCCGTCTCGATCCATTGCCTTGACGCAATTCTTCATTAGGCCAAGCTTAACGTGCAGCGGTGGCAACAGAATCTTGCTTGGTTCCACTAAAGACGGATGTAGTACATTCTTTGAACCTGGCTCCAGACGTTGTCTTAAAGGCCAGTCCCTGACCACGTAGTGTGAGGCCCTTGCTCGGCTGTCCCATTCACAGATGAAACAACAGAATTTTGTGTATCCTTGCTGCAGTCCGAGTAAGATGGCAACAACCTTTAAGTCACAACAAAGCTGCCATTTATATTTATCATAGTTTATGCACTCCAACAGTTGCTTCATGTTGCTGTATGTTTCTTTCATGTGAACTGCGTGACCGATTGGAATCGATGGCAAAATGTTGCCATTATGCAATAATACTGCTTTCAAACTCAACTGTGAGGAGTCTATGAAAAGTCTCCATTCATCAGGGTTATGATTGATGTTGAGAGCTGACATCAGATCATCAATGTCGTGGCAGGTGACGAGATTACTTTTCATTGAAAAGAATAAAACAAAGTCTTTATGACGTGAACGAAATGTAGACACGCAGACGCCCTCACCAAGTAGATTCCACTGCTGCAATCTTGAGCCCAAGAGTTTAGCTTTACCTTTCGACAAATCTAGATCTCGCACAAGGTCGTTCAATTCGTTCTGTGTTATTCTGTGTGGCTCAGTACATGCTTCATCAGATATAAAATCTGGATCGCTAGAACTTGAGACATTTGTATTACTGCATTCCTCATCTTCATCATCATCTTCGATTTCAAATGAGTCAGGCGGTTCTGGAATAGGTAGATCGTCTCCATGGAGCACCGGTAGTATAGCAGATGGTATATTTGGGTAGCTCAGTTTACACTTTTTCTTCTTCGACGTTTCATGTTCCAGTGGAGGAACCATGCAGAAATAGCAGTCAGTAATGTGGTTTGTTGGCTCACGCCACACCATGGGTACAGCAAAAGGCATAGAACGCTTCTTGTGATTTAACCAGCCGCAAAGATTTGCCGAACAAGAGTTGCAGCATATGTGTGGAGCCCAGCTCTTGTCCTGATCCCCAACTTTACAACCGAAGTATAGATGGTACGCCTTTTTCACAATTGGAGTTAGAGCACGCTTTTGTGAAGCAAATGTCACTTTCCCACAAACATAACAAAACTATCTGAACGGTTCACACATTTACGAGGCATCTTAGTTTTCTTCGCGTTAAAAAACAAGATATTGTAACCGAGCACGGATGCAGCGAGAAAGCACACTGAAACTCTAAATACCACATGGCACACCGTGGAAAAGGCGCGGGAATCTCCGACGATTAGCTAGCGCGACCCGACGCGATCCGACGATGACCGACACCAAGTCACTGCAGTTGCGCTACGCCAGAACCGGCTCAATATATAGGCCTATATAATTTTGTGAATATGCAAGTACACAATCTTAGTGTAAGTATAAGCCTATAGCATAAATTACGGTTAGGAATGGAAATGTAGACCCATTTCAGTCTTTCGTGTATAAACAAAATGTAAGGAAAATAATAAAAATCGGTCACATTAATAAAGGCCTGTTACTTCAAAACAAGAGCTAACAAACAATTTTAAGCATCATATTCGTTCTCAGCGACCTCAAATTAGTTAAGATTAACTAGTTTCAACTCCGTAACATTTTCACTGTTGACCAGTGTAATCACTGTCATAGACTTCGTCGTCTCTTTCTTCTTCCTCACTTTTTATCCTCCTTCTAACATTATTCATATATTATGCGGGTTGAACGGTGAAGAGTCTTCAATTTATTCCTTTTTCTCTCTCTTTCCCTTTCTGTTTCATTGCCATTCGTTTCTCTGTCTTCCAGTATTTGGCTGAAGAGCCTGTGTGGTCCCTCCCATCAGTTTCTTTCTTTTAAATATAACTCTATTCCCCTTCTTCCTATTCTTTAGCGTAAGAAAAACGTTGTAACATTCTCATTTCGAACCATCTTTAATACTTTTTAAACTCCAGTATTTTTCTAAACATTATGTTTCTGATATTGTTTCTTTTTCTCTTAATACATAATAATAATTGTGTACGTCTCAAAATTTCGTGCAAATTGCAGGAATTCTGTATTTCCTTCTCCTTGTTTGGTCTTACGTTTTGGCTTTATACGTTGGTGTCACTTTAAAATATTTCTTACAGTCTTTGATGTTGCATTGTTTGGGGGTTTCTTTGTTTATATTAGTTTAAAACCACATTCGACACGTTTTATATTCCGCACAATAAAAATTCATCTTTAGTAAAAACTGGCGATATGGAAGGTTTGGCTTTTGTGCCTTATCCCCAGTCTATTTTGATACGTTAGCCAGTATTAACTTCCGGATTTAGAAGAATATATATTTGACAATCTCAAGCAAGTTCTAGCAGTGTCTCGTTACAACAACTCTTTTAGCCATGCACTAAATAAGAGATTTCCTGAATGTTTTTTGGGCAAGCTTGTATGTGCTGGAATGAACTATTCACTAGGTATATGTGTTGCCATGGAGAGGGGAAAAAGTGTAAATTTTGTCACAGAAAGTTTTTGTGTTGGATTTCGTTTCGTATTTTGCACTTGCAAAAGGTTAAGAAAATGAGTTCTATATAACTAGAAAATAAGCCAAAAAATAACTTTCATTTTAATGGCATTGCAAGTGAATACATTTAAAGATATAAAAGTGGTTACCCCATTCGGCGTTTTAATGACATAATGACATACTTTGACAGTCTGTTCGGCAAAGGAAGTCTTTAGTAAAATCACGACATACTTAAAAATTATTTTGTGCACTTGACACAAAGATTTGAGTAATCAAAACTTACTATGGTTGGCACAGAATTGAGTTGATAGACAACATTTTTTGCAGCCAAATATCATCGGGTTTTAGAGGTAATTTGTTTAGTACGCAATAAATGTATCAGTCACAAAATTAAATATGATTATACTTTCAACTGCATTTCAACTACTGTTAGTGTCAACTCATGTTATGGACATTTATCCGCTGCTGGAAACCCACAAAATTGAGCTTCAATTAATTGCTGAATTTTGTCGCATTGACAGTATCGTGCATAATTAATATATCATCCTGCGGGAGAGCAGAAATCAGGCAGAGAGGAAACTGGATAGAAGCAGGATTAGCCAGGAAGACGGCAAAGGAAACTACATACACACACACACACACGCACACACACAGAGTACGAGACTCGGAAATAAGAATGTAGAAGGAGTGTGAAGAGGGTTACTGAATATTGAGAGTAGAAGAGAAATAAATGAAAGCCAATACAAGAAAAATTGTTGCAAAATGAAACTATCGAAACAACAATATCGTATTATAGCGAGATTAACTTAAGCGCAGTGAAATGAAAGTGACCAGATTCCAAACCCATTAAAGTGATTAAAATGGTCATAAGCATCTGTTGATATTTTAGTCGGATGTGTGGCTTAGTAAGTGTACAATCACGTAGAGAAGCTACCCAACGGAAGCGTGTGATTAAATAAATGGCGAGATGAATAGTATGAATACCTCATGTGTCAGGCTCGATTTATATTTGCCTCCCGAGATGTAACTCATTTGACAAGAATACGTGAAGAGCGCCAAGCATGAAGAAAACCTCATCGCGTAACTGTTTCAATTCTCCTCTTAGATTATTTTCATGATTTCCAAATATGTCTCAGCATTATATTGTAATATAACTTTAATATAAACAAAACGGCAAATACTCGACATAACCAACCAAACTAACAAGGACGAGGACCCATAAATACAACAAAACCACAGAAGAAAGTTTCCGTCACAGCACGACACTTCATCTGTCTCCTACTCGACTCCATCAACGAGCTACAAAACCAGGCCACTTTCTACATCGTACATCACGACTACCGTCCACAACAACACATCTATTATAGTGCACAGTGCTATAGTTGCCCGATTCCATGGATCAAGCAAAACTCTCAACACATTTTCTAAAACAATGACGAAGAAGTTGAACACAGTGGAAGCTTATATAGCAGAAACCCCTGATGATGGCTCATTTTGAGCCGAAACATACGTATGTAGGGTTAGTGACAATTTTATTTACTTATATCTATGTGCAATATGTTGGTTATATAAAACTTTATTATCAAAAGCAATGCACGGTATACACAATATCAAGTTAATAACTTTAATATATTCTTTCCTCGCAGAAGAACTAAGTAATTCAACATAGTGTTAATTGCCATTGTATTTTATTCTGTATGCATAGTCCTATGTCAGAACTTTCGAAGATAAATTTTGGCTATTTTCGGCCATCTTCCACAGTTCATATTAGCGATCGAAGTGTTATTTCTTAAAGTCTTTGCATTCATTAGAATTCTCAAAGTGAAATTATTAAAACTATTGTTTTTATTGTAAGACTTAACATAAAGTCACTGTAAATATTTTACCTCATATTGTGAATCTTCCTACGATGGTTAAGAAAAACTGAAATGCGTGCGAAGAATATAAAACAGATATTTGTGTTTGATGCTACTTGTGCAGTAAAGAGTCTGTTACCTACAATCTTGTGTGACTCTGGAAATAGTGTATCATATTCCGAATCATTATTTCTTTGGAATTTTCGATCATCTCATTTTTAAAATAAAATTTAAAACACAATTTCCGGGGATGGAATCGTTCCCCGCCCTCAGCTGAAAGAACAAGTAAATACTTACTAAGTCGGTCCGAAAAGCAAAGCTATTTTAGACCTGTGGGACCACAGCTTGAGAAGAGCTTTTCCTGTCCTCTTTCCCATGCATTATTTTAACATTTATTTTAAACAAGCGAAGAAGGACAGTCTAAAGAGTGAATAATTTCAAACCTTTTGTATAATTCAGTATTTAATTTTCTTCCTTAAAGAAAACAAAAGAGAGGGATTTGTTAGGTTTAAGTATGAAGTTAGGGAGGAAGTTTAAAAGAAACCTTTCTAAGGGCGATTGCGGGAGATTAAATTGGAATATAATACCGCGCGAGGCTAATAATTAACACATAATTAATCATTAAAAATATATGAAATAAGAGGGGTACACATCAATTACGCCGTGTAGTTTGGTAGAAATGCAGGGATATTTCGGAAAAATTTGCTACCTGTATCTTTAGCGTTGGAAGTTCTTCTTCCACGAAGAAGGCAACATCTTCCTTCCAAAATTTGGCACCCTTTGGGTGATCTGCTTTACCTTGATAATCATCGCCATCAAAACTCCAAATCCGAATCCTTAATTGACTTTAAAGTAGATTAAATACAGAGTCAATCACATGTTATTATCTACCAACGTATTATTATAGAAATCTGTTTTGTACGGTTGTGTTACCAAGGTCCTCGAGTGTCAAAGAAGAAAACTTTCACTACGCTCACAGGAAAAGCGAAGCGTGAAATGATGCAGGAAATAACGTCACTAACCTAACAGTAGGAGTCGCAGTGTGTAAATCAGGAAATGCCTTGATATGTCTACTCGTATCTTAAAATAATCCCTTACTTCATCTTGCTTAGGTTTGCACATTCTCCGTGAAATCCATTCTCTTACACCCGCAGTCCCAATGCATTACCTGCCACTCACAGTACGACATTGCGATGTGCAGCTACACAAAGCACAACGTTGTTGTGTGTAAATTAAAGGTCGTCATTTTTTAAACAGACGGGACATTCAGTTTTTTCAAACGGGTCGGGAATTCCGAAAAAATTGATTAATTCAACTTTCTTAATGAACACATTGCCCTAAATATAATAATGATGATAATAATTCATTCAATTCAATTCTAGTTTATTAATGTGCCGAATCAACAGCCAGATGGCCAATTACAGAAACAGCATAACATACAAACACAAATAACAACGGACAATAAACAAAACAAAAATAAACAAACAACCAAAACAAATAAACAAACAAACAAACGATAAATTACTTAAAAAATTAATAAGAACACCTTAAGATAATGTAATAAAGTATCACATCTTGACTAAGTGTAACAAATTCCCTTCTGAAAACATCCAAATGATTACAAATAGAATTTGCCGCAGTTACACACCGGCCGGAGGGACAATTTTTATAAAATGAACTAACATGAAACAAAGAAAATTCTCGGAGGTTCCGAATGGGAACTCGTAGACCAATAATGTCCAAGGTAGATGGACAGGATTTAGAACCTAATAAAACATTTATGACAAAAATTGCATCGTGTTGATGTCTTCTGTCATGTAAAGTACGTAAATTAAGTACTTGAAGAGCATTGGCATAACTAATATAATAATAATAATAATAATAATAATAATCATTATCATCATCGTCATACTTTTGTAAAGGATTTAATACTTGAATATTACTGTCTTCCGGTTTGTTACACTGAGCAATAAGGTTGTTAATTCAGTCAGTCGGTTGTTCAGCGTAACAAACCAGAAGATAAGAAAACTCATCATCAGCGTTGTGGAAATTTCAGACCCACACAAATTGTTACTTTAATAGAGGGCCTTTACACGATAAGTTAGCCGGATAATGTATGACCTGAAATAAGTACAGTGTCGACAAATTTGTGATTTATGGCTCTTAACATACCTTATGGAAAGTATAATTGTGTATGCGGTATACCTTTTACGAAATATCACTTGCCCAGATTCGGTGGTTCGCCGCACATCGCTAGCAGACTGAAAGCTAAGGATAATATCTTCATGGCCGTTATGTTCTTATCTTAATTCCTTGAAAGTATTACCTCAACACGTATTCCATATTTCTCGAAGATCTTGTATGGCCCTAAAGAATTTGAGAATTCGAGAGAAAGTGGCGGTATTGTCGCTCCTACCTCGTAAGTTCGCTTGTCCACCATGTTTTATTATTACTGATTATGTGAAATTAAGGTTTACATTTTTGCGTGACGTCTAATGGCATAATGTTTATACAAGTATCGTAAATATTGGTCAAACTGCTCGAAATTTATAACAGGGAGGCAGACACACAGCTGCCAATTACAAAAATCTAATTTTGGGTGCTCTCGAATCCTTGCAAAGCTTCTATTAACATCACTCTGTCCGTCCGTCTATCCGTCTACAGGTACGTAACAAGTATAGAAACCATGACTGCATTCGTATAAAATTTTATATTGATAAGTGTTACGAAATTTGTGGTGTGACTTCAATTTTATTTGAAAAGAAAAAAAAACTACACTTTACAGAAGGACTTAAAAGAATTTCTGCTCTCATCTCCAGAGTAACATGATAATTATTTAATGTTTCGAACGAAATTTGGAGAGTGGAGTTTAGGAGAGTCTTTTTTCCAAAATGCTTTTCACATGCCTTACGATAGAAGAGATAACTACACAAAGTAATGCTGTGCGTATTTCTCGCAACTTAATGGTCTTGAAGTGTTTCCGGACATAGGTCTACGCATTTTTAATACATTAATATCAGTTTCCTTTTATCTTTTAATGTATTTGATTTATTGAAATCGAATGAGAAAGTTGTATTAAACAAGACCTGTACCTTTAGTACCTGAATAATTTATGCGACAACAAGTTGTAAAATATTTGTTCATAAATTTGTAATAGAAGGTAAAGTTTTATAATTATTGTGATAACAATGTTAGTAATCAGTGCGGCATAGTTTCATGTACCATTATTCTGTTCATAACTGAAAACAGGCTACTGAGCACAAAACATCCCCTTTGTAAACTAGTATTACAAAATTTCTCTCATCTCTCTCGCTTTAGATCCAAAGCCTCTGCTCATAAGTAAATTAAAGAATATTAGTATTTTTTTTTCAAATGGCTCGACAGCCCCTTGGGGGCCTAGGCCGCCTCATCTTTTCGAGGCTTCACGATCACACACTTTTTAGACAGACCACGAACATTAGTATTAGAGTGTCATAATCTCTTATGTTAGCGCCCGCCTGTTGGATGGAAATTGTAAACATTTCCAAAATTATTTCAGGTCAATAAAAAGAAAGGTTTATAGAAGTTTATTATTATTGTACTCATAATGGTTCAATAAAGTTTGTAATTGTTCATGTCATTGCTTTTTTTCCCTAAGGAAGGTGACGAAAAATTTGCTCTGCTTCACAATACACATATTATTCCATAAAAAGACAGCCTCACAATTTTCCTTGTAGAATTTAGAAGATGGAATGCTAAGACCCCAAACTCATATCGAGGAGCACCATATCATCTAATGGCTTAGAAGCGTTTTGTACCGGTTTTAAAAAACACCCTTAAATTATTTCACGTTATATGACAAACACAACTCCCATTTCTTTTTAGAAATACTAGGACAAATAAGATACGTATTATTTGTAAAGGGCATTTCAAAAGCTTACGTCGCTTAACATTTAGTATTGACCATCACGTGTCTGTATTAGGAGAGATCCCTCTATTTTGAATCGAGTATATATTTTTTTATATTTAACGGATTTAATTTATAAACTCTTCTACCTGTACTATATTTAACTGCCTTGTAGCAATGGCCCTTAATTTACTTTCCTGTTTTTCCTGCATATATCTGCTTTTTTTTTGTAGTCAATTAAGGTCCCTTTCATGTAATATTTTAAATCCATACACATATCTTTTCTCCGTGTAAGCTTCTATATTTCTGAAAAAATGGATTAATTTGAAAAGATTCTTTTAAATCGGATTTACGATGTTTTAGTCTTCTTCCCGGCAATCACAAACGTTCAGTTCTTGCGCGCTTTCTACTTATTTAATTACTTTATACACTCAATACAATTTTTATATAATTGCATCTATATCTGCAGCTGCAAATACGTTCTTTTACTTTAGAGACGAGGATATTCTGTGCCAACCCCTTTTGTATGGTTTACACCTGACAGCCATTTGGTAAGAATTATGAGCTTTTGAGGAAAGAGAAATTGAAGATAAATTTATAGTAAAGTATTCTATAAAATGCAATGTGTGTGTGTGTGTGTGTGTGAATACGTAATCCATAATTTGTTTAGTGGCTATATATATATATATGGTGTATGCAGGCAGTATTTAACAGTTTAAAATTACAGTATAATTTTCTTTTGCAAATATTGCTTATTAAGAAGATTTCAATTTTATTTATGTTAAAGTGAAAGGTTAAGGAACGACGTAAATGTAGGTGAAGAAGATTACGGTCTTGTGAAATGTGACATCTTGTAGTTTGATAGAAATTTATCGAAGTTTCGGAGAACGTTTCTGTAAAACTATTCGGGATAGAGAAAAGAGGAAATGATTTGGAAAATGCAGCGTAAATAATTAGATAATATTTGCATGGATTTGCCACCGACATAAGAAGTGAGGAAGTAATCTGCCATAAAATATTAAGGATAAGGTCCAGTGACGGATATTCTTACATACTGCAATGAAATATTGTGTTCTATAAAGATAGTAGTTGCTTGATTAAAAATTACACTGCATTTTCCAGGAAAAACATTCCGTATTTAATTTGTCATTTAACTCTGCATTTCGTTCAAAGAACACATTTATGTATTTTATTTGGTTGATTTAATAAATAGAAAGAAATTCTTTAAAAGCAATTAAAGGAATGATTTTTGTAACAGAGACCAGTAAAGAATATTTACGTGTAATGTTGTGTATATTATTCTTTACTATATGTAGGCTGTGGCATAAAAAGTTACTGTAACACATACCTCAATATATCTATACATGGGCGTAGCGATATATGTATATATACATATGCTAATATACGTGTTTAAAGAAAGTTCCTTGTCACTGGAATATGGAGTAGAGAGATATCGGTATGTTTTCTTTAAAGTAGGATTTCGAATTTTTTTTGTGAATGGTCCCGCAGCAGATGCTACGGAAGCACCGCAGCCTTGAGGCTTATTGTGCAACCCTGTGATGGAAGGTGATTAGTTTTTTCATTTTCCCGTTTAATGGAGCACCGGTGGAACGAAGTTGACAGAGGAAAACCGAAGCAGTACTCGGGGGGAAATCCTGTCCCAGTGCCACTTTGTCAATCACAAATCCCACATGGACTGACCCGAGATCGACGTGTTGAGAGGTCGGCGACTAACCGACTGAGCCATGGCACGGCCTTCCGAAATGTTACTCGTAAATAATAGCACGAAACGTTAAGTAATTTAGAATAAACAATATCGGTGCCGATGATTAAAATTTTAAGGAAACAGAAGTGACTTAAAAGGTATTCGATGTTAATCTGCCACTGATTCTATTTTCCTATTATAAAAATAAAGGTTTGTAGTCGCTTTTCCACCCCTTTGATAAGTGTATAATATTAATGTGGAATAGTTGCTCTGTGTTTAACAATTTTCACGTAATGATATGGAGGGATAGAAATTAATTTCACAATGTTTTACTCCAGTAGTAGAATTAGGATACATATGGCTGCTGAGAGAGAGAATGTAAAATACAGGGTCTGGTGTCTGCGTTTGTTGTAGAGAGCGCGCAGCTGGTTGAAATATTAACACCGAATATAACTCCTTATTTTCACAGGCAATTTGCAAAAGCTGACCAGCAGATGTGCTTGTTACTATCACGACCAGAATATTTGTATAAAATCATTATTCTACTGGTCAAGTCACTAACGTATCTTGAATGAGAGTTATTCTGCGTGATGCTATTTCATCGCTGTATATGATTGTACATGAATGGATTTTTTAACATTATATTTTATTCGAATAATGTAATATTTTTTATATAGTTTTTTAATACTTGTTTTGAACTTCTTAATTACTAATTTTAACTTACAAAATTTGTTACAATAACAAAAAGTTTTGGAAGTAATTTACGTTTCAGACCTTAAATTTAATTTCCGAAATATATGTAGTAATGCTAATAAAATTATAAATAATATGATAAGACCGATTGTGTAAATTTATGTGTGTAATGTAGTAGCCTACATAATGTTGTCAGCTATAACACAAAAATTTTAAGTTGCCTTATGCCTAATTTAAAATAAATAAATAATATTTTATCATATATGTCCAATTTCATGATCCCTGTATCAAATGGAGTAGGTAGATGCGTCAACAAGGAGACAAACGTAAAATGAACCTTCAGAAATTTGCATGTGTTTTGAAGATGTTCATCTCGTAAGTTTAAGTGTAAAGTTTTTGATCAGAAGCCCCTGCTTATTTCCTTTAATTATTCTAACTAAAATATTCTTTACAGTCTTCTTCTCCCCCAAGGGTGTCGCTTGTCTCTCCACCTTCTCCTTCTTAAACTCATTAAAATAATAACAACTTTGAACTTCCACACTTTGTAATTTTTTTCGCCATTCTGTTATTTTGTACTTGTCTGGTCTATAGTTAATAGCTGAAAACCAGGTGAAAAACCCGTGTTCCGCCTGCTATAACTTTTAAAAAGGAACTTCCTTCGCAGACCTTGCTATTATTTTCCTATGGTTCTCACAAACAACAGTGATTATTTCCATAAACGGTCTTTAAACAATAAGACATTTTAGTGGAGACAAGTTGTTTCTGAGAATTTTGAACTAACATCTTGTAATTCAGATAAATTTGGGGTTTCAAAGGCTTGATTCCAGATGTTTATCGAAATGTTTGGTCCTACATAATAATAATTAAGTCTGTGACACTTTAAGCACCTCATTTTGTTACATTGCAAGCGCTTTCGGTTCTGTTGACTTCTCATTTGTCGCACCATACTGTTGGGGAGGGTGTGCACAATCTCGTGGCGTTTAAAGGGAAATGAAAATCTTTGACAATAGATTTTGCAGAAGTGTTGATTTTGGAAGGAATTGTTAGCAAAAAATAAGTGCAATACGAACATGATTCTCTTAAAATTTTACGAAAATTCAACCAATAGTTAACTAAGTAAGAGGATTGTGCGGCCGTGCCATGGCTCAGGCGGTTAGTCGCCGGCCTCCCACCGCGGAGGCCGGGTTCGATACCAGGCCAGTCCATGTGGGATTTGTGGTGGACAAAGTGACATTGGGACAGGTTTTACCCCGAGTAATTCGGTTTTCTCCTGTCAATTTCATTCCACCGGTGCTCCATTACAAGAAAAAATTTAAAAAAATAATCTTTATCACATGGGTACACAATAAGCCTCAAGGCTGCTGTGCGTCCGTAGCATCTGCTGCGAGACCCTTCACAAAAAAACAGGATTGTTCAGTAATTGTAAATGAATTGGGGAAAAAAACACCGAGCCTTTGTCCTGTGAACAGAACCAGTATACAGTGCAGTTTTTTACCATTGTCAGGAACGAAAATTAAAACGGAAATCAAAGTGCGGCTTTATTATAAAAGTTATCGATTTGGCGAAATTCTGTGATAACACTATTAATTTGTGTTCCGACACTACGCCCACTCATTCCGAATCTCCATTTCCACTCGTTCTATATTGCGGCACTATGCCCACTCATTCCGAGTCTTCATTCCACTCGTGTTCCGACACTACGCTTACTCATTTAGAATCTCCACTCCACTCTATTTATATTGCGGCACTACGCCCACTCATTCCGAGTCTCCATTCCACTCGTGTTCCGACACCACGCTTACTCATTTAGATTCTCCACTCCACTCGATTTATATTGCGGCACTACGCCCACTCATTCCGAGTCTCCATTCCACTCGTTCTATATTGCGGCACTAAGCCCACTCATTCCGAGTCTCCATTCCACTCGTGTTCCGACACTACGCTTACTCATTTTGAATCTCCACTCCACTCGTTTTATATTGCGGCACTACGCCCACTCATTCCGAGTCTCCATTCCACTGGTTCTATATTGCGCACTACGCCCATTCATTCCGAGTCTCCACTCCACTCGTTTTATACTGCGGCACTACGCCCACTCATTCCGAGTCTCCATTCCACTCGTGTTCCGACACTACGCTTACTCATTTAGAATCTCCACTCCACTCGGTTTGTGTTCCGACACTGCACCTACTCAATTAGAATCTCCAATTCACTCAACTACGAGTAATTTCTTGCCTGTAATCTTATTTATTATACGCAGGTTGAACACGAATAATATTACGTGCGGACCACGAACGGCAGCTAACCTTAGATATTGATTTGAAAATAAGAGGAGAGTTATTTCTTTAGTAACTTCGTTAAGTTTCAATACCTAGTTAGGCTTAATCAAAACAAGAACATACCTGCCACCTACTAAAAACGAATAATTCGTCTATTAAACAACTCTTAATGAAGAAACTCATCCACCTGCATTAAAATACCAAAACATTACTCTGATACTACGAACACCTGCTTCCCAACATATTTAATATATCCTACATTAACGACCCGAACTCTTTGCTCCATAGCACCAAGCTATGCATTTACCTACTTGAATGGCTTTTATCTATTAGCCTTAGCAAAATTAAGTGGACATGCAGAAGAAGTGTCTACACAATTATATGCAAAAATGCAGTTTAAATTAGTGCACAATTTGTTTCAATGTAACTGAGAAAATATATTGTATGAAGACTACAATATATTATACAAAATTGTTTTGGGGGTGAAATAAACTTGGTCAGAATAAATGAATAAAGCATATAGCAAAACTGCGTATGTGGTGCTTCTGAGATCGCTATTCACGTTGTTATCAAGCGATATATTACAGAATAAGAAGCACGCAGAAGGTTATACAAGGATTCTAAAAAGTTAATAGTTGAACTTAAATTGATTATTACATTTACAACCTGAAGATGGAGGCCGCAGATTTCTTTTAAACATTCATATACAACCTATGACTCTTAAAAAACATAAAATCCAATTATTTTGAAGGCTGAAGAAGAAAAGCAACATTAAACGGAAAATATGAATAATGATAATTTGAATATATTTTAACACCTTACGACTACTCTAATTTTAACAGCGGTTTGTTAAATATCAATAGGTGGACATTGCACGAGATTATCTACATCCTGATTTACACCATGTTTGACTCCTTAAATATGGAGTATTATATTAATTTAAAATTAAATATAAAATTATTTGGTTCTTAAATCAGTTCGGTTGCAGACTTTAGTAAGTAAAACGACGCTATTTTTTTTGCGCAGTTGGTAAATAATACGGGTTAAACAGCTTTCAACGAACAAGCCAGGAGACTGCTATATATCCTCCATTTAAAGAGGATAGGTAGCATCAAGCTGTTACAGCTGTAAGCCGTGATAATACAGATTTAGAGGGCCTGCAGAAATCCCTCCGTGTTAGCATTTGTTTCCCAAAGCTTTAAAGGGTAATGTCCCTTGAAGTCGCTGATACATCACCACCTCCTTCATATTTGTGGGTTGAGCTTTTCGGGTCACGGAACACTGATGTAAAATCTGTTACTATATAAAGAAATGTCATCTCATAAACAGTTTTGGTACGCGACCCGAACAATACTTAGACTACAAATACTCTAAACTGAGACAGGAAAAAGTGTCTGTTTTATTTCATGTCGTCACGTCATTTACGTTATTGCATTGCATATATGAAATCAAATGTTATCTATTTACGACTTTATATTCCGGAGTTATTTTGCTGAAATCTCGGTCATGATATTAGCTACTATCTATATTGCCCATTTATCTCCTATAAGCGCCGTCGCAAAATTGTGAAAAGCGACTATAAGATTTGTCCTGTATGTCCGCCTGTCCGCCCGTCCACATGAAACATCTCGGCTCCCACTGCAGAGATCTTTATTAAATTTGATATTTGACTATTTTTCGACAATATATCGAGAGAGTTGAAGTTTTATTAAAATCCGACAAGAATAAGGAGTACTTTACTTGAAGGCCTATGCAAATTATGGTAGTATCTCGCTCAATTCTTCTTATAATGAGAAATGTTTCAGACAAAGTTGCAGAAAAATCACAACACACGTTTTATATTCAATTCACTTCTTTCCGAAAATCATTCTCTTCATGAGATAATTTGAAAAAATATAGTAGAGACAGACAGGCCAAACATGTCAATAAATGCTGCATAGGAAAGATGCAATTTGCATGCCGGATAACTAAGGCTAGAATACAGACACCCACTCATAATATTTAGTACTTATTTATTCATAAATGTGTCATTCCTTCTGATCTCGTACAATGTTTTACGGCAATACTTACAAAATCCGAGAAACTACGCAAAGACATATATGTTGTTACGATGTGTTTAGCCAACTTGTACATTTAAGAAAAGCCATTTGCAAAAGAATGTTTTTTGTTTCAAATTAGCTTTTATATGTAACGTGTGAAAAGAGTGCAAATTAGTTGGAACATCATTTCTTTCAAAAACTGGTACGTATAATTTGCATTGTTGCCGGTGACATAAATTTACAATAAAAGCATTTTTGTAATATTCGTTATTTTTATATAGTTGACTGGGAAATGTAATTCTACAACAACAACACACACAGAATACATTGTTACGATTCCACTGCCAATGATTAGGCAAACGACCCACAATATTGCGTTATACATACATTGCCTATCCTGTAATTATATACTTTCAAAAAACCACAATTACTTACAGTCACAGTTCTCTACCTCCGGCTGAAGAATATACAGTCTTTGAGCTATAAGCAGCCTATGATTCAAATCAAGACTGTCGCATGCAAACTTAGTACTAACCTTTCAAAATCTAGTGATATGTATTTTCATCACCTTCTGTAACATTATCAATGTCAGTTTACGACAAAGCATATTTGTGTTTTGTATGTTTTGCCAACAAATATCGATAGTCTAACACTGTAAAATGGTCCCTATAACTTTTACTGACTCTTTTTTCTGTAAGTTATTAACTGAATTGTATACGTCTATATTATACAAAAGAACGACCTTTTAAAACATTCCATACAGATGATCGCTATTACAAGAAAGTTCTCAGACTTAACTTGCGCATTCTTCTTATAAGAGCAGCATGAAGGGGATTCTGTGTACAGAGTAAAGGTGGAATAATATTAAGAGTAGAAAACCGAAGTATTCGGCGAGAAACCTGCCTGTACCACTTCGTTCACCGCAAATCCCTCTTGGATTGACTTGGTATTAACTCCTGACTTCCACGGTCTAAGCCATTAGCTAGGAATGTCTGAATTGTGGGACAAATTATATTATTTTGGCTTACACTTAAACATAAAAGTGCCTGAATATTCAATTTATTTTAAATATGACGAAGTGTAGATTGGTAGAAAGGTACAGACGTTGCGGAGGAATTTATCTACCAAACTACGTGGCCTAACATCCCAGATGACAGTAATACTTGTAGTCACTGTTGTAAAACTTCAAATAACATAAGTAAGTCTTTTACCACAAACCACTGCATAATAAATTTATTTTTACACTCCTACATGTTTCGGCTGACCATTTCAGCCATCATCAGGGAGTCAATGATCAGCCGAAACATGTAGGAGTGTAAAAACAAATTTATTGTGCAGTAGTTGGTGGTAAAAAACTTACATATGTAAAGCAACTGCACGGAAGATATATAATATTAAGTATATTCAAATATAATATTTAAATTGATATCCTGACCTACGTCAAGTGTAAGAGGCCAGGGGTGTCAAAGACCAGGTCTGGATACATGGCCAGTGCGGGAAAGAAAATGTTTAAAGAGAAAGGGACGTTTTAGGAAAAACCGATGACAAAATTAGGTCCTTCCACGATTTATGGCTTTAGGGCCTACCTCTTAACTCGGAAGTCTGGCTTCCTTTAGATGCCAAGCCATTTGGGAATTTTTGATGGAGAAGTTCAGAGCGTAAAGAGTTTTCCTTCCAGTACTTTAGTATCGCTGTCAGTAAAGTTCCACAAACGCGCCTTTCCCATAATTCTTTCATGTACGGCCAACGCTGTATGGCCTAATCTTAGCAATTGGCCGCGCGTTAAATAAAACATATTGCGATCTCTTCCAATAGTCAAATTTACTATTCCTACCATTTACCTGTTGGGATCGCATGAACAGAAAAATCTGTGAGTTCATACTTCTGACAGATATCATGTCCACATTGAAGAAAAAGTGGTTATTCAGTTCCGTGTAACCTTCAATCCGTACACACGTATTTTACGCAAACACAGACACGCATGATTAAGGAACATACATACTGAAGTTGCTTTCTGCAGTGTGCATGCAGACTCAAGGAGCTATCACATGTGGGTAGTATGTCTCAGAATAACGCCGCGCTCAACGGCAACCTCTCCACCTGCTCTACCATGCAAACAGCCTAAACGAATATCTGCAGGGGTTTCAAAATCTCTGCCTTGTGTGAGAGAACCGATTCGAGTTTGCATTCACTGTAACCAACTCTTCTAAATCTCACAGTTCGGTTTGGAATACGAAATAGAATAATCATATCCTTGCCTGCGTTTTGCCTCATATTACATTTATTCGTCTGAAATTCCTAATGCATATTTGGTTCTTACCCTTCAGTAAACTTTTAAAGAGATGGACCCTCTGTCAATTTGTGTCCAGAAGTACAGAATATGAAACACGCATTTAAGGAAACTTTTATGTATTGTTTGGAGGGCGGGATAACGTAGTCGGTATAACGACTCGTTACTGGCTGGACGGTCTAGGGTTCGAAACCCCGTGGGGGCAAGTTACCCCGGACCCATCCAGACCGACCCCGAGCCCCACTATTCTTTTGTATAACGAGCACTGGGTCTCTTTCATGGGGATGAAGCGGCCGTGGCGTGGCGCTGATCACCCACCCCTTCTAACGCTGGAGTCAATAATGGCTAAACCTATGCTTCTACCTCCCATCTGTGCCTGCTTGGCTTGTAACGGGGCAACCTTTTATCATTTTTTATTTTTAGAATATTTATACCACTTAAGTATATTTACTTGTTATTTTAAATTTTGTATCAATGTCTGGCACACACAAGTTTGTTGATCCGCTGTTTCTCACCCATAAGAACTCGTCATCATCTCTACGATTTGTAAATTAATTATAATGATTACTGGCGGCCGGGATAGCATAGTCTGTATGGCGACTCGCTACTGGATGTGCGGCTCAGGGTTTGAAACCCCGTGGGGCCAAATTATTGCGGACCCGTTCATTACAGTTCCGAGATTCCTCCAGGCTCCTGTATAATGGGTAACAGGTCCTCTTGCTAGGGATAAAGCGGCCGGGGTGTGGCCTTGACCACCAACCCCGTTTTAGCGCTGAGGTCGATTATGAGTAAATCTATACCTCTGCCTCCCTTGAGTGCCTGTTGACATGTAACGGGACAGCCTCCAATTTTAATAATGATATCTCGTTCCCAGTGCAGTAAAACCTAACATCTAATTTGAGGAACAATATAGTGTTGCTCTTTTTGGTTTTTCCGTAATCATTCATCATCGATCACGTTCATCTTCAGGGACTCCAGAATATTACACGGTGACTTTAAGCACTACAATAGCGTCTTGCATAACAGCACTGCCGTTACTTACATAGGAATAACAGGGTCACTATTAAGTTTAAAAGAGCCGATCCCAGTGGCCGTGCGGTCAAGGCGTGTGTCTTCGGCCGTTCGCTTGCTGGGATTGCGGGATCGAATCTCGCCGGGGGCATGGATGTCTGTCTCTTGTGATTGTTGTGTGTTGTTAGGTAGAGGTCTCTGCGACGAGCTGGTCCCTCGTCCAGAGGAGTACTACTGAGTGTGGTTATCTAAAGTGTGATCGCGAAGCCTCGAAAAATGAGGCGGCCTAGACCCCCTAGGGGCTGTCAAGCCATAGAAAAAAAAAGTCTGCGTAAACCCTAATGTTAACAGGTACAAATATTTAAAAACTCACCGTTTTGGAGCATCTTAAAACACCAGCTTCGAAACGAAAACTTATCAATCAAACAGTCTCGGGCGTCACCCGTCCAGAGGAGTCCTACCGTGTTTGGTGTGTCGAAATTAGTGTAATCGTAACGCCTCAACAATCAGGAGGAGGCCCTGGCCTACTGGGGGGTGTCGGACCATGAAAAAAAATTAGGCCTGAAAGAACACACAGGGTAATGACAGCTTACTAACTCTATGTATTTTCTTCACCGCCTAATCGCATTTATTATGTGGAAAACTGGAGAAAAAACTGACTTGAACACCAAACGTAAATAAAAAAATTTCCCACTCTGTATTTTTAAAATGGGCAATTTTTGTACTCATAGCAGTCAGTTGTTATTACATACTCTTTTTCTTCCGAGGTTAAATAACACGACGGGGAGATGAATGGATTTTCTGAATTATATATTTCTCCCTTAAAGCCCAGTGGTTACTTTATGTACGAAAAGATTTAATATAAAAACATTTCTGTATTCTCTCCGAGAAAGGTATATACACATTTTGTTTGTGTCTAAGGGAAAAGAGCAATATCTTCCCATATAGAAATAACTGATTTTTTTTTATAATGAAGATGTGAGATCTTTTCTTCAATGAAGTGATTTAAGTTAATTTCAGTCCATATACATATACACGTATATCTTTTTCATACGTAAATAAACCTACAGTTGGTAGGGGCCTACAAACAACAAAACGTGAAAGGAGGGCGAGCTTTACTTACTGAATCTTTCACTTGTTAACTCAGATTCTGAGAACGGAATTTACAATACCTGTTTCTTGTAAGATACTCTAGGAGAACCCTGAAACTGTGAACACAGTGTTTCTGAATATCGCTCAGTTGAAGAACTCCTAGTGTCTGAGCGAATCTTCACGCAACCCCTTGGTCTTAAAGTGAAAATTCACGCCTCCCTAGTTTCACAGTAAAACGTCACTCTCTTTTTTTTCAGAATTAAATTTTACGCACTCCTTTCTCAGAAAGAAGTCACGTATTCCCTGGTCTGAAAGTGAAAAACAGCGCGCCCTTTTTTCACAGAGTGAACGTTTACTTACACCCCTTGCTCTCAGAGTGGAAATTTCCTTATCCCTTCGTACGTTGTCGTTGGTCGTACAGATAAAATACACTAAATTTGCAGATCCAAATTAATTCTGTTTCCATCTAAGTGTTACTGTGAATTACAAACACATGATAGAAATTAATTTTAATTTTTAAAACCTTTGTTTAACACACGAAAAATTTCTTGCAAGAAACACGTTAGGTCTTTCGAGCTACTTTTGTTTTTTCAATGGCAATTTACCTGACATATTTCACGTAACGACTTGGGAGGCGTATTGTTGCCCGGGTCAGAAACACTGTTGAAATTTTCTACACGCATATTAAATGTAAATTTAATTAAAAAAGTTTTTGAACTTAAATTAGAAAAGCAGTCTAACAGATTTTTCACCCTTACTGATTAGAAATTGAAGGTTTTATAAAATAAATGGAAAAGTTTTGAATTTGTAGATTTTTGTAAAAAATATTAATTTCCCTTTTCACTTTCCGTTTCGGTGTTCCGTATAGTACCTGTGACAGCACACAGTGCAAGTTTATGCACATATGAAAAATCCATAGGAATCGCTAATGGCCCTAGAGCTGGCAATTAAGGACCTAGTATCTAATGTAGTATTCGGAATGTCGTGTGTTAAAATTCTGGCCTGAAGACCAGCAATTCAACCTGAGGTGTGTTTTACTTTTCCCAGGTTATTTCAGACAAATGCCGGGGGCGGTACATCAAAATTGTTTGGACCGCCTTCTTCTTCACAGTTTCCAATTAAATATTCACTGGTCATCTCACAATACAACGCTGTAAACTACATGTGACATATTTAGTGCGCCGTTAAATACATTATAAATAAATTTACAGAATATAAATATTATCACCAGGTGGCACCACGGTAGTATATAATAAAATGTGTAATATCAAGTTACATAATTTCATTTTCAGAAAGTAAACTTAATGAAGAATGAACACTTCACATTCTCTTGTTCGCAGTCCGCTAAACTCTCATGTTTTTAAGCTATCTTTCACTGATTATGTTCTTATTACGGTAAATTAAAGTTGCATTTTAAGATAATCTAATGCAGGCTTACATTTAATTGAAACACAAGAAAGAATTTATTTAACATATGTTATAAGCCGTACAGAATAAGAACTTCCATTGTTCCTTCAAAACATCTTATTTACCGCAACTAAAATTTTTATGCATTGTAATGCACACTGAAAAAATGAAAAAATTTGAATAAAGACACATAGCGGCATTGTAAAGTTTTCTGACAGCGTTTTTTCCACTCTATTAAGCATTCATTTTTGTCAAAATGTATTTGACAAACATTTCTTAAGATTAACAAAAACCCAAATAATGTTTTAATAATAAACATGCTTAATCTGTTACACTTTAAATTTTACGCAATTATTGATTTGAAATTTGTAATAAATACTGCATGTAAGCAATTATTGCTATTTTTAATTAATAGTTTACTAATTTTCTGTGTATTACTAAAATATTTTTGCATTTTTTCTGGAGCATAAATGTATTTCTCATAGAAGATTTACATAAGTAAGGAAGCTTTAGGATTATTACTCCATATATAATGATATTGAAATTTAATTGTAATTTCATTGGTATATATACAGACCTACGAATTTTAAATTTATTGATAGCCAGAAGTATCTTCGTTTAAGCTTCCCTTTTATTACGTGAGAAGCAAAGCTAAGAAGATTAGCCAGTTAGTTTACCAAAAGCATCCAATATTTTCCAATTTATCTAGAATTTTATACAGTAAGTAGGTAATCGTCCTTCGCTATGTGAAAAAACAATAACACTTAAATAGCCCTACTTCTCTAAGCATTATGTTGGTTAAGATAAAAATATTAATAAGTCAGAAGTATCGTACTTATAAAATGTAAGTTAATTTGTGTTTAGGTACTCTTGCGAATGAATTAGGTACTTAAATTTATATATTTTTAGATACATTCATAAGGAATAAACATACTGGTTTGTGCGTACAGCAAATAGTATTACTTTCTGCCCTTCCTTTTGCCCTTTACAATTTGAAGATTCTTTCTTTCTTCTTTTTTAAAGCCACTTAATAAACCTGGTGGGTTCTAAAATAATCTTCTTTGGGGACAGACGTGAAAAACTAGAAGCTAATGCTTCAGAATAATGAAAGAATGTTCTTGAGTTTTCACGAAGGCTAAAAGTCCGTATACAGCTGAAAAGAAAGGGATGTTGGGTAAAACGAAAAAAAAGCATGAATTAAGTTGAAGTTAATAGCAGAGAATGAAATTTAAATGTTTCCCTTGTAATTAGAAAAAAAATTGCAACTTATTATATTACCTTGCAGGATGTTGGCGGTAGCGGAAGAAATGCGTTAATGGAAAGCCTGGGCATTGAGAAGTGATGGCCACTAAGGATTAAAGTATAAATAATTTTACTTGTCTTTAATCTGCAGAAAATATACCTTGCGTGGTATTAAATTGAGAATGAAGAATTTTGTTATTGAGATTAGAGTAATGCTTAAGCAAAATTTGATTGTGACTTGGGAATTTCTAAATACAAAGAACGATTATTTTGTTATTGTTGATATGAGATTTATCGTAATGAAAAATTGAGTTATGATGATAAGGTGGTTATAATAGTAAATGTTGTTGTTGTTGTTGGTGGTGGTGGTGGGAGTGGTGTTAGTAGTAGTAATAGTAGTAGTATTAGTCGTAGTGGTAGTAACAGCAACAACAACAACAGTTTTCTTCTTATTATCCACTTCACTTCTTATAACGTTTGTTAGCAGGAAGAAAAATCAATGGATAAAACCTGAAGTACATGTTTAAACTGGGGCCACACGAACGAGGTTAGATTCCTAGACGTAAGTTATATACACCTATTTATCTTCTCTCAGGACCCAGACGGTCTCTGCAATATACTGCTCAGGCAGCAATATTTATCTTTAAACTTATAACTTATCAGTACACAAGGCATTTTTACCACTAATTGGTGGTCACACAGTCCAATTAAACTTTACCTTCCACAAGTTTCGAAATTAAAAATGCGTGGAGATTTATGTTCCAAACATCATAAGCCATAAAATGTAGTTTAAGAAAGAGAGTACTGTATTTGTCTTTTCTGTGCTGACACAGTTTTGCAATTTTAAGAATATGATAAGTTTAAATCCCACCGTCTATTAAATTTGCACAAAGAAAAACTGGTAAATATCTGTTGTGCAAGTGAAGTCACGTCCACGGTCTATCTAGCTGTATTTGAATTCAGTGCCGACACTATCATGTCTACGTAGCAGGAAATTCTCTTTCGGTTTTCGTACAGTTTACACAAGCATTCCAATTTTATAGAAATTGTAGCTGCGTATATTGGTATACAGATACGGTGCCAGTGAAACTTTCTGCCTCTACCTTCAGTGCTGTTAAAGTATTTACTGGTTTATTCTAACGACTGAGGTAGAGCATTCCTCCCAACCACTGGCATCCGTATACAAATTCACAAGGCATTACATTCTGGAAGACTGGAATAGCAATCGGCACGAAACTTAGACCCTCGAACAGTATATTAATTATTTGTAAATACTATTTAAATATTAATTCAGTTAAATCCAGTTCTTTAGTATTTATACGGTGGCACAAGACCCGTCAGGCCAAGTATAGAGACAGCACATGAATATGCGAAAAAGACACACATAACAAACAAAAAGAGATCGTAAGAAATATCACATCTGGTTTACTTGTTAAAGTAAAAAGATTAAGGTGCAAAATTTATTCCTGAATATATTATTCAGATTACTGAATTCAATTCAATTTTCACGTATACACAAGTAAGCAAAATTACATGCCATGCAACAGAAAAACAGAAACAATATGAAATGTTTGTTTGCTGACTCAGCACCCTAATAATATGATAATAATAATAATAATAATAATAATAATGTAAAAATGGTGTGTTGATGACAACAATGATAATGATGATAATAATGCAAAGAAGGTGTGTGTGTGCTGATTCAACACCCTAATGAGAATGATAATGATAAAGAGAATTCAGTTCAATTCAATTCTAATTTATTAATGCGCCGAGTCAATAGCCAAATGGCCAATTACAGAAACAGCACAACATATAAACACAATTATAATGATATAATGATAATAATAATAACAGTAATAACAATATAAAGGTGTGTTCTGAACAAACACTACAATGATAATGATGATGATAATGTAAGCAAGGCACAACAATTTAATTTGAAGAGAAAAAAATAGCCTAAAATAACAACACAGCAAAATTCTTTTTGCCTTATAACTAGCATAACTAACTTAAAAAATCACTAGGCAAAATAGATTTTCCCATGCTTATACAAATATCTTTACTGACTGCATTAACCGCCGATGCGCCTCTAGTAGAAGGAGAGTTACGATGTTTAGAATAAACATTAAACAAATAAAATCTCTGCGGTTTGGTGTCGGATGCGACGGCCGACAACATCCGAAAGGGAAGGGCAGAATTTTAATCCATTCTCAACACTAATAAGAGAAAGTGCTTCTGTGTGGTGCGTCCTGACTTTAGCATATTTGTATAGTAAATGACTGAAAAAACGATGATGTCAAACAAATATGAACTTCCGCTGGGTGAATTCAAGCTTACTGGCATCCGTAGAAAGTGACTGAATTTCAAGTAAGTGAGGCCTATTCTAACGTAGATCTAACACACATTACAACAACATCAGATGGGTTTACAGAGAAGAAAAAGAAATCATTAGAGTCCAAATTATACCCAACAACATAACTGCCTGGGAATATATATAATCAATATGAGAGAGTAATAATAATTCTTTATTTATTTACGTTCTGACTCAATAATCTAGCATGCATATACAAGGAGATAACAACAGAAATGGGCGAAAGCTAGAATATAAATTGAAATGAAAAGAAACTTGTGAGAAAATAATATATAAATTGAAATTGAAAGCCCTGGTTTTTGGCACTAGTGATTTTCTCTATTTAAATGGAAATATGCGTATTTCACTGGATTATAACTTCAGTTTTTTCTGCCTGTGTTAAAGAAAACATAATTTTATCCCCTTAGCGGAAACATGTAATTACGTCGCAGAAATAATAGCCGTTAAAGATATCCAGAATATGTGCTGAATTGGAATAAACAACAGTTGAATTTATATTTTTTGTGAAGATTTTTGTGATTTTTCAACCTCGCTAGTGCAAGGAAACTCTCTGGGTGACAATTACATTTAATTTTAATCATTTCTTATAAAAGTGGCAACACCAGTATTTCGCAAAAGATAGAGTTACAACCTGAAAATGTAGCTCAATTTTGCATGAGATCGCGTGAAGTCCTAATAATCCTTGAAAACAGACTTAAAGAGCGTAATAAACTTATTTTAAAATATCCCCAGTTTAAGTACAGATTAAGTGGAGTGTGAGACTGAAAGAAACTGAGTAAATAATACTAACATAAGGACGTCAATTTCCCACATATTTTAACCTGCAGAGACGCATCATCTGCCGAACTACAGTAATGTCATTAAATCTGATTTATTTGTGCCAAGAAACTCTTTTTTGAGATTTCGAGGATCTTAGTACTACAGGACTAGGGATAATATTTTGAAGAGCCCAAAGTACTTTACAAAGTTTAGAAGTACTATTATAATCTGTGGACATTCAGGAATCATATACCGCTAGATAAAATTCCTCAAAGTATTGAAAATCGGAACTAATATCGTCTTCCTTGTTATCTACTATATAAACTTCTGTGTTATTAACCACAGACATTTTCAGCCTTATCATTGTTAGTGGTGTCAAACATATGTAGATTCATGCATCATAGCCTTTTATATTATAGCAATGTAGGGATAATTAATTTAGGGTACACCGTATAAGGCTGAACCCAAATATGAGATGTGCATAAACACTGAAACAAGCAAAGAAGAACCTGGTCTACCACTGCAAAACAGATCCAACATTGATTGAGTTGTTTAGCACAAGTTCACTGCCTTTCTTCGGTTTAGCTGGATGCCACTTGCGCGGTAATTCTGTAATCGACATGTTTCTTCACAGGAAAGGTTTTATGTTTTGGACAGATTTTTTACAGACGAAGAATGTTGTCACTTTAGTGGGCACATTAATAGTCAAAACAGTAGAATATGAAGTGCTAAAAACCCACATGCACTGCAGAACATCATCTGAATTTTTCAAAGTTTGTTTTTGGTGCGCAGTGTCTGGAAACCAAATTGTGGTACCACGGTTCTTTGAACTGAAAATGAATGCGGAGATTTATCCAAATATTTTGACTTAATTTATTGCTCTGCTGGCAGAGAATGAACGGACTTGTTGGTTTCAGAAAGCGTCCATATTGCGAAAACAAGAGATTTCTTGCAGGGCTTCTTCGGTGATCGCATTGTCGAGCGTGGTCTTTGGCCACCTCTATCCCCAGGCCTAAAGCCACCTGACCTCTTCCCGTGGGGATTTCTTAAAGAAAGTATCTACAGCAAATAACCAGGAAGGCTGGAGGACCGTAAACACAAAAATGAACAGAATGTTGCAGTATTGACCTACAAACTCTTCGAAAATTTGGCAAACAAGAGAGACAGTTTACGCATAACGTAATATTGAGACGCGTTCCCATAACCATTTTTTCCGTGGAAAAGCAGTAAGTATTACATATTGCGAGTGTGGGTCTGTAGCCTTTTTTATCCAGCATGCAAAGGGCATGTGCCGTATTATATTGTCATCTATGGCCTCTCCGACTCTACCGCATTTTTCCACATATCTCATAAAAAGCACGATTTTCGGAAAAAAGTTACTGAAGATAAAATGCGTGTTTTGATATTCTCTACAACTTTTGTATCAAACATTTCTCATTTTAAGAAGAATTGGGCGAGATATAAATGTACGTAGGTCTTCATGTAAAGTACCCGTTATTCTTGTCACATTTTAATGAAATGTGAACTTTCTCGAAAAATACTGAAGTATTACATTTCATAAAAATCCTTGTAGTGGAAGCCGAGTTGTTCCATGCGGACGGAGGGAGAGACGGATGGCTAGACAGAGAGAGACATGGCAAAGTTAGCAGTCGCTTTTTGCAATTCTGCGAACGTGTTCAAAAGCACCGTGAAAATTGTGAAAACTTATCTTCAAGAAGGTGATGGCATTTTCAGCATCTGCTTTAATTACACATTGTCTGTATTATTCTTGGTATCTTTGAAAAAATTAAAATAAAGAAACACTAAATGGTTTACATTATTGAATTGAATTTTACACAGTACTCCATGTTTTTAAATACAAATGAATATCTTGATTTTACAGTCGACAAAATGCACATCCAGTCGCATTACTAAATGACCGAAGAACGGAACGTAGCATAGAGTGTATTTAGTGAATGAAGTAATGTCCTGCCACGCTAAATGAATTTGTTTCTCATGCGGGATAAAATAGACGCGGCTTTGTGTCCCTGCAAGCAGCCAGAAGCTTTTTATATGGGCAACAATACAGTCCAGCTACAACAGATAGCCATGAAACTACAAGGAAATCATCAATTAAACTGAAGCAATGAAAACGTTTCTTTAAAATCCTAGAATAACCTGACAATAAAACACGTAGAATCTAGCAGTTATGGGTTTACTTAATTTTAAAAGAGGAATATCATAAATGTGGGGATTATAATATTCGTTAATTTCCGCCCTCAAAATCATAAATTAAATATTTTAATTTTTTAAATATTTTAATTTGAGGCTTTGATTAAAGTAAAAAATATAGCATTATTTATATATTTTGTCATTTAAAATATTAAGGCCCAGTATTTAAATTTTAGAACCTTCTTTTTTCCAATCTTGATGTTATTAAATGATCACTCTGTACTAGTTTTTTACAATTTAAATATGAACGAGAAAATCATCATGTAATTAAATATAACGCAAAATTTTGTGTATTACAGTGGTATATTCTGCTTCAGTTTATCCATCGTTGTTTAGTTAGTAGGCAGCTATATATAAAGTAAATCATTAATGTGACACTAATGTGGCAATGTGACGCTAGTGTGGAAAACTGCAAATAACAGGATTTATGTCACCTCATTACCCCCGTCAAATTGGTTCTAGCCGTAACAGGATTGGTATTCAGGAAGTGCTCAGTTCGAATTTACGCAGCGACACCGACTATACTAATATGTGGTTATTCGCTGCCTTCCTCCATCCTCTCAGGCGAATACCAGTAGCAGTTCAAATAGATAACAGCCGGTCGATCACTATTGTTTCAAAGATCATTGACAGCGAATATCGCGTAATAACATTCCGTGTTAAAAAGCCTAGGTAATTGTGTGATTTGCATTTTTACGTCTTTGTTTGTGAAGATGAAATTCTTCTGGGAGAAAACATAATCACAATTGATATTTAGTTGCCGAACACTTTGGTTTAAACATTCCTTTGTTATTATGATATATATATAGTAAACAAGACAAGACTGGCATGAAAAGAAGGTAACAACACCCTCCGAAATATCGGCGTCCAATTACCAAACACCATAGCGTCATATACCAGAAGACTATAATCATGCATGTTGGTGATACAGCGTCATTAAAAATTTGTGATTTATTTATCCACCTGGTTGCTTTCATTCCAGCAGCTTCTACTAAACCACAAAAAATTTCGGTATTTATTTCCTGCAAAGCACTGATATTTATTAAGATTCATAAGCTTAAATTTTCCCTTCATAGATCACATTGCTGATATAATGCATTTAAGAGGCATGTTAACCTTGATCTAATTTACACATAGATTTCGTAATTATAAGTAATAAGTGTGGGTTTATTAAGAATGTATAATATAAGCCTAAGAAGGAAGAAATATAAATGTCTCTTACTCGTATTTGTATGGGTATGTAAACTTAGGAAACTTTTACACAAAGATTAAGAAAGAAGGGCGTTGAGGTAAGGCAGTAATTTCATCGGTACTTTGCCGCAGTATTTTGTCTTCCTAATTGAGGAATGAATTTTTTACTGGGAGTAATAAGATCTTATCGAAATTATTCCCTTTTTATTTATACGGTCCGATATGAAGTTTAAATTGACCCTAGTGAAGGATTATTTAAGAATTCTAAAAGAACTCACTATGAGCCAAATAGAAATCGGCTCCTCAAAAAGGAATGTGAATCATTCAACCAGATAAGGAGAAAAAGTCCTCATGCATTTCACACATTTCCTTCAGTCTCTCCAGGCACGTATGAAGGCAGTAATCAATACTGAAATTATACTATAAACTGTACTCAAAACCTTTGACAACATTACAGATAGTTTCTATACATTTTCGGTGGAGTTCCACCAACTTCAGCCCTGCTAGTAAAAGTTGGTATTTTGATCGATATGACCACGTCATTATACTAAGTGTATGTTGTGTTTATGTTTAGTATAATGAGAGTCTGATGGTTTTTTTTCCTGCTGTGTAGATCAAATACCTCTCAGCACATAAGCAACTTGCTCTAATGATGGAATATCTAAACGTCGTGTTATAGTTAGTGAGTGGAGACATATGGCTGGGAAGATTTTAATTTAATAAAGGTGCTAATACGTCGTGTTATAGTTAGTGAGTAGAGACATATGTCTGGGAAGATTTAATTTTAATAAAGGTGCTAATACGTCGTGTTATAGTTAGTGAGTAGAGGCATATGTCGGGGTAAGATTTTAATTTTAATAAAGGTGCTAATAGTCGTGTTATAGTTAGTGAGTGGAGACATATGTCTGGGAAGATTTTAATTTTAATAAAGGTGCTAATACGTCGTGTTATAGTTAGTGAGTAGAGACATATGTCGGGGGAAGATTTTAATTTTAATAAAGGTGCTAATAGGTCGTGTTATAGTTAGTGAGTGGAGACATATGTCTGGGGAAGATTTTAATTTTAATAAAGGTGCTAATACGTCGTGTTATAGTTAGTGAGTGAGACATATGTCGGGGGAAGATTTTAATTTTAATAAAGGTGCTAATACGTCGTGTTATAGTTAGTGAGTAGAGACATATGTCGGGGGAAGATTTTAATTTTAATAAAGGTGCTAATACGTCGTGTTATAGTTAGTGAGTAGAGACATATGTCGGGGGAAGATTTTAATTTTAATAAAGGTGCTAATACGTCATGCCAGCTAGCATTATATCGACCACGACAAGAGCTAAGGCAGACCTCAAACTCTTACGTAGCGCGGGCAACCTTAGCATCATTTGATTTTTATGAGAGAAACAAGAAATTCAATAGGCAAAATAAAGAAGGCATATGTATACATATATAGTCATAATTATATCTGTGTATATTCCTATACATCTTGTTGAAGAAAAACATATTGATAAAAATAGGAAAAATTTGTAAGAAAATATAATTCACAACCTAGACTAGAGTGTCGATATTTTTATCGCGTTTAAAAAGTGAATTATATATGTAATATACGTCTCCATAAATAAACATCTCAGTTTTTTTTAAAAGTTGGTTACGATTTCTATCTCGCCTTTCCCAGAGAAAGGGTTAAAAGAGTCTTTCTCTCTTCAATTGTCTGTATTATGGGCAACATGTTGCACGCAATCTACGGGTTGATCGGATTTAAGCTAAGGATTCTGCCACAATAAATTTTGTTAAGGATTAAACACTGATGTCAAGGAGACCGTGACAGAATTAAATATCGTGTTTGATTTATGGTATTTTGTAAATTTTTCATTTTTTATCTTACATTATCATCATTATTCATTTTACATAACATATATTTATAAGCTTTTAATATATATATAATGCACTCGTGGATTTTATGTAAGTAAGAATATCAATGTATCCTGCATCTCACATAAATTATTCTCGAAAGATAATCAGGTCTATTAAAATATGCAGAAGTATGTTTGTGGATGAATATAATCTTGTCAACCTTCATTTTTGTACAATTGGTGATACTGGATTTAATATTAATGACAGCGTTTACACGGAAATTAAGGCATACTCGTATACAGGTTGTTTTCCCTAAGGTGTGCCCAAATTCAATATGATATTATACTAGACAAAATGCTGTATCGACATATGCCGGATTATCAACTTACAACGCTACGAGCATTTTAATGTAAGTATACTGCTGTAACCGAAGACCTTAAAATGTAAGTTTTTATTTTACTGTATAAATACAGGCAGCTATATTTCAGATTACACCACAACAGAAAGATATCCATTAAGTTTTTTTACCTACTGCACAGCATGAGACCGATAACAGCGCAAAGCACAACAGCAATTAAGTCTTACACTACTCCATGTGAAAATCAAAAGAAAATTATGTGCCAGATAATACCACAAAAAAAACTTCAATGCTTATTCATGTTACTGGGTTGGAAACCCAACACTGTAAGCGTCATACCTAGTAACAACTTCCTTTTATGGTCATCTGACCTTACTGAAAGTGTCAAACCTGCAAATTAAAGGAATATATTTGAGCACTAAAGAGACAGAATCCATTTTTCGTACCGAGACAGAACAGGCTGATGCAGACGCCTTGCACTGTAACACTGACAGCAAAATATATATGCCATATTTACCTGTCTCTTCTCTATAAGATTTGTGCCATTTTTCGACGAATGTATTGTGTGTGCGGCAAAATGGTAAGTGGGCCATATGGCCTGGATTATTGCAGTGTAACGCGACCGATCTTATCAATTGTCTGCATGGCTGGTTCTTTGAGCGATGAACATAAAACCCGAACCAACGGAATAGTAAAATACAGGATGTACTCAAGTACAGTACACGTTATAAATACGCGATATTTGCGATTTTTTCACATCTCTTTGGCCTTACTTTTAATTTTTTGCCGATAAGGCCCAATCTTTAGAAGCCAATCACACTACAATTATTACAATAAACATAACAAATACATAAACTAGGAAATTATTAAAATTATGTTTCTTTAAATATTTATTATAACAAAGCAAGCCTCAAATGTAACCTATATTGCTGTATGTTAGCAAGCAGCATGTACACTCTCATGGAGCAAAGTTTTAAAAGGTCCATGAAGTTATACACGGCCTTCACTTATGTTAGACTGACATCACGTGGTCTGTCTTAAAACAGGTCAATAACCTCTTTCAAAGCCACTTCTTCAGGGAGGGCGATCTAGTGCTTCCTCTTTCAAATTCCAATTTCTTCCAGTTTCCTTAAGGTTATCCAGCAGTTGCTTATATCTCTTTCCCTTTCTTCCCGTCCCTTCTATCTTTCCCTCAATAACGTGTTTTAGAAGGCAATTCTTACGTAACATGTAAAGATTCAAGTTAGCTTTCATTCATTTTATTTTATGTAGGATGTTTCCTTCCGCCTTGATTCTATATAACACTTTCTTTTCACTCGATCCGTGCAACTGATCTTTTCCATCCTTCTCCAGCACAACATTTGAAACCTCTGAAGGTGTTTCTGATCTGCCTTCCAAAGTGTACGTTAACACTGAACGATATAAATAAAAATGACCTTGTTCTAAAAAGTTTACTCTAGACAGTGTGTACTATAAACTTGAGGTTTTTACAGATATTTTATATGTGTACCTAAGGCTTCTGGAGTATGACGTTGTATCTACTGGTAAATATTTACCGCCGTTTTGGAGGAGTTTGATGCCTCCATCTTCAGGGTTTACTTAGTCAGCTCCCTAGACAAGATCCTACGGAAAATATTGGAACTGGTTAGAACAAATTCATATTTCAGTAGAACACTACAGTAAAATGATGCTGATATAATTATCTCACACGAATTCCACGGAAGTGAAGCGTGAGAAATTCTTGGAAATAAAGTATAACGGGCGGGGGGTGACAATTTCGCCGGAAGAAGAAATGACATGAAGAGGTCTGAAGACACAGGAACCGATCGACTGTTCTCTGTACTGCAGTAAGCCTTACACGTGTTCTGAAGGATGTTTATTTTAGGACTTTATTTGTCCCACTGGCTTCGGTGTCTGTTTATTCTTCTTGTACCTCGGGGAAGTTACACTAGTTTTTGTCTTTATCGTGAATGTTTAACATTGCTTGAAAAATTATGCCTGATAAACTGATTATTACAGATTTATTGAGCAAATGTGTGCTTGTTATGCACTGTCCTTTATTCGCTTTAACATCTACATATTTTGTACTATTATTATATTGAAGAGCCGGATGGCTGAATTATTTCTTGACCAGGCCGCCTGCCTGGACGCCTAAGGGGAATCGCGGTACATTACAAAGCAGGAGTAGAAATGTTTCTGTTCCCCACCATATCTATATCGGATGTGGAGTCTGCAGAGCCTCCTACACAGTGAATATGAGATTTTTTTAAATGCAGTAAAGCTGCCGGAGCGTGAACCTGACCACTCACCTCCATATGGTGCCGAGGTTAAGAATGTGTGACGCTAATGTTCCATTCCCTGATATTTCTTCAAGGCTAGGTGCTTAATTAAATGCTATGGCAAATTTACCTTTAGGTTTAATCAGTAATTTACGTGTTGGCTTTAATTACTCGCATTTTTCAACCAACTAGGGCTAACTACACGCGTAAATATAATTTATATTTATATTTATTTTCTTTCTGTATCTTATTTACCTCGCTTCTTCCATTATTTTGCTTCCATTTTGTAACTATGCATTTCTATAGCAACAGAAAGAGAAATAAATACACTTAATTTATAACTATAAAAATGGAATTATATTAACATTTTAATAGATATTTTATATCGAAAAAGTGTAATATCGATTATGGTGTGTGTGGACAAAATTCCTCTTTTTCATTCAGGAGGTCAGAGACAGCTAACAAAGATTTAACTGCGTGATTTCAGGCTTCCTCCGCAGTATAAAAGAGATCTGTGCTCTTTTGGGATTTTACTCAGCGTAGATTAAACATTCTTCTAGGACTGCTTGACCCTTGAACATGGGACCAATAGATTGTACCGAAACGTCGGTAAAAACTACAATTCTAAGCTACGTAACTTTTCAAAAGAGCGAAGATCTCAAAGAGTTAATTATTTTTAACATTATTTCTCAATACAACAAGGCAAATGCCAGGACACATCCTCATATTAGCCCACATTATTTGCGATTATTTACCATTGGTCTATTATTAGCAGCTATGTAATCCGAGCTAATGATAGCAGTGTTACATAATCCATCAGTAAATACACAAATAAAATATTAAACAAAGAAAATTAATCCCTTGCTTCGCGTCTTCTTCATTCCGCTGGTTGATTGCTTCAACTGATGTTTTCAAAAACCCCCGACACGAGTCGCACGGTAACTGCGCAGTTCACCAAGGCGGTGTGTCAGCAGTCATGCTCAGAGTGACATTCAGCAGCGAGAAACGTCAATATTGTTCAATTTACCGCGATTATATCTGTGTACATTTTATCTCGAAATCTTTCTCACATGCACGTAAAAGCAAACGGAGAAGACAAATAGGACAGGAGACTTACTGTGATATTAAGAGAGGCAAATCGAAGCGGACGGGAAAGAAATAATGCGACAGTACAGAATAATATTTCGATGCTTCCTGCAAGAGAGGATTATACTTGTTTTGAGTAGTTTCTTGTAGCGCAGTATGGACAAATCCATTTATTCAGTCAGGGCCAAAGTTCCATTTTCCTTCACATCTACACACGCTTTAATTAAGATTCAACCAATGCCCCTTATTTATTAATACGTTGTCAAGAACGGCGAATGTCACGTGACACGACATATAGTGACAATTTATAGTTGAAAGATAAGTCACTTCAGTTCCAGTGCCTCGTCATTAAGTAATAATCGAGACAGAGAATGTTTCCCAAACGCTGTATATAATTCTCGTATTAGTTTCATATTTTAAATACCCTAAAAATCGTGTCTTATTAAAATTAATACCTTTAATTTAAAGCACATTGCTTTTTATACTTATAAAATTAATTATTTCCACCCCGCAGGATCCCCTTTGAAAGCCGAACTATTAAGGATATTGCTCTGAATTTATGGAACATTTTTTCACTACTGTGCTCATAAGGGCTTGCAAATCGAGTCCATCATGTGCTAGGTTAATGCAATCCACTCAACTGTGTCCTGTGTTGAAGTTCCTATTTAATATCATACATCTGTCGGAGTTTGTATATATCAAGGTTTTCTTCCTTCATGTTTTCTTACCCAAAAGTTTCAAGCATTTTACAAATTCAAAATGAAACTGCAATTTTCTTCCATTTCATTACCGTAAGAATATGTGGCAAGGAGTACAAAATTGACATACGTACTTCGTACTAACGTAAACCACAACACAGTTTTATTAGCTTCGTCAATATACCACAAAGGGTTTCCACGAAAATTGTAAAAAAGTTCAAATTTTGAAGGTTCTTGTTATGTACTTTACTCAATCCTACTGTTGTTCCAAAATAATATTTTTAGTACATAAACTAAAAATACAAAACATTTATGGTTCTGAGAGGTACAGGCTTAATATGCAGTATGTGCTCTTAATTACTATTAGGCACAGTAGACTTGGTGGAGCCAGGATAGCTTCAGACGAGATTAAATATCACTCAGGAGCAGAAATTATGTTCTGCCTGGCATTCACGCTGACTTTGTGTGCCAGCCAACTTTCTATACAGTTCGACAGTAGGGTTGCTTTTCCCCGTATACAGCGACAGGGTCTTCAATCTGACCAGTCACCTCCTTTCATTATCGAATTTAAGACTGCACTGATCTACACTTTCACGCCTTACATCTTTATTATCCATAGTTACAAATTCAGCTTAACCTGTAAAATAAATTTTTGCATATAATTCTAGTTTATGTGAAATAATTAAAATAAGCTACCTATTTAAATAACAATTAACATTAAATAAATGCATAAAAGACTAAAGTGATTCTATTTATTACAATGACGTTCATTAAAATATGACATGCAAAATTTAGAAATCATATTCCTCTATGGTCCTACATGTTTAGACCCTCCACGGATCAGTTTAAAGAGCGCGTATCATATTGTTACGTATGTTGTTGCAAGTCATATTTAGTCATTTTACTTTAGGACGAAGCTGCATATGATTACTGTCACAATCTTTAAATATCAAGCGACATAAGAGTATAATTAGTAATGTAAGGGCAGGAATAATTAGTAAATCAGAAGTTTTAATGACGCGGTAGGAAATCTATATTCTTCTCACAGACTCGAGTACCATTCACAGTCATGTGAAAGTTCCAGCGTACCCATTATAATAATATTAACATTCGGTAAATCTTCTTCCCTTCAACAACAGCGATTTCGATGTTAGTACTAGGAGCAATTACGGTTCGTTTCTTTGAAGCTGTAATGCTTGTACTCATATGTGAAATATACTTGATCGCGTCTTCATGTTATCCAAAAGTTACTGCAGAAAGTGAAAATACTAACCTACCATTTAAGATCAATTAATATTTTATACTTGGTTTATTTCTCGTGGGCAGAATGTAAAGAAGTAAAAAAAAACCAAACACTAAAAGGCTTGGATACCTTCCGCGCGGTGTTTGGATACACAGGAACTACTAAATGAAATAATATGAGTTGTTTTGCTTATCAGCAGAAGAGTTCCAACTCCTTTTCTCCTTTGAGAGTTCCGTAGATTAGAATAGGCAGAGCAATATAAATAAATAAATAAATAAATATAAATATATGATAGCAAATTTAGTCAAGGTTAGTGTGAAATTAATGAAATTTCATATTTTACCACATGCAAGGCAACATTTGCAACGGATGTTACAAATTCCCTGAAGAAAGAAGGCTAATTACGTATAGTATATGGGAATCGAAAGATCATACGAGTGCGGTAAGAAGGCTCCTGCTCCCAGCAGTGATAATAATATTAAAAACGACAATAAAGGTAATCATGTTAGTGATAACGGTAATAAAATAATAATAATAATTATAATTTAATTTATAATGTATTAATGCGTTAATTTAACAGCGCAATGGCCAATGATAAACCGGCATAACATAAATAAAACAAAATCACATGAACAGACACATACATACACAAACAAATAACCCAATATAAGAAACAACAAAAAGTTCGATTTAAAACGCATGCAGGACTTAAATTGAATATATAAAAAGTGTTGCTGAAAAATTAGTTACATATAACAGTAACATTACGGGCACAAAATATAATCAAATTTATTCAAAATTCATTCATTCTGTAGTCTGTCTTACGACAGGTCCGTAGCATCTTCCAAAGTGAGTTCTCCACAGGGTTATTCAAAATAACTTAACTAAATTAAAATCACAATGCACATGAAACGTCAGCTTAAAATCTATTGAGTTCTGATTTAAGTAGTAAAAGCACCCACATCTAACAAATTGTTACTTACCCTAAGGGAAATATGCAAAATAGCAGTGGTACAGCAAATTAAGTTATAAACCAACAGATGCACACTAAAACCACTCTTTAAGTAGCTTTATTATAAAATTGTTAAAATTGTACCCCTACACGTGTTTCGATCCTAGGATCATCGTCAGGGGGGTTTCTTGCTAAAAGCTACAGTCACTTCAACACATGATTTAAAATATTCTATCTGCACTTTGAAACATAAGTTAAAATCTTGTCAAAATATTCGCTAAAAGTTGTAAAATTATAAAAGCACTGTAGATGGTGGAATTGTGGAACTGCTGGCGTGTGGTATTAAAAGCATATGAAATGTTTTTGCGTGGAGCGGAGTGTACTACGTGTCGTGCGGTGAGGAGTACTTCAAAGTGCAGATAGAATATTTTAAATCATGTGTTGAAGTGACTGTAGCTTTTAGCAAGAAACCCCCCTGACGATGATCCTAGGATCGAAACACGTGTAGGGGTACAATTTTAACAATTTTATAATAAAGCTACTTAAAGAGTGGTTTTAGTGTGCATCTGTTGGTTTATAACTTAATTTAATATGACGAAGATGCACGGTGTCAACAATGTGAAAAGCGGTACAGCAATTAACGTTGTGCTATAGCCTGCGCAAGGAAAGCGGTCCTGACATGTAGATTTAATATACTGACAGAGGAAAGAAAGATACATTGACTTTAAATATTAAACTGATATATTATTTGCTTAGTTGCAGGATCTAGGCTTTGTTTCATTTATATGACCCCCTTAAGTTGTATTTCAATGTTTCCCCTCAAGTGGAAGTGGCGTATTGCATTACTTTTACGTAATATATTTTATATGTTTTCGACAAGTGCTAAGAGACAATGCAGCAGATTTATTTGGGAATTATCCGGTTCGAGTACAGACTGGTGCATCGACTATTCCAGCTGAAGTATATCTAATTTTTCTTCCTAATTATTTTACAAAATATTGTAATACTGCATTCAAAAAAGCCAACACAATTATATTTAAGTCTGAATACGTAATTAAACATTACTAAAAGTTCATATCACATCAATGGCTGTATAATTTGCAACAAGAAATTATATTTTTCTTATGCTGAAGGAACAAAAGTAAAGGCAAGTAAGGAGAGTAGAAATAAAATTTTGGGCCCTTCTCCTTGTTTTTCGGTAGGCTGTACTCATTTACATCAGGTTTATGCTAGTACAGTACTTCAGTAACGGGCCGGAATAGCTTTGTCGATATAGCAAATCGCTACGGGCAGGAAGGTACGGGTTTGAATCCCGGTGGGGGTGAGATTTTCCTCACGCATCCAGATCGGCCATGGGGTCGAAACAGCCTCTTATATAATGCGTACAGGATCTTTCTTTCAGGGATAAATCGGCCGGGCCGTGTCATTAATCGCCAACTACCATCTACCACCCACTACCATCTAGCTCCGTTGTTAAAGGAAGAGTAGAGCTATAGCTTTCCCCCTTTCTGTGCCTTCATAGCCTCTTCTAGAATAAATTTCATTTTACAGTACTTTAATATCAGTCATAGCCTCTTGATTCTATATCTTAAGTTCTTCGTCACACGCTTACATACTTCGACATCACGCTGTATAGTAAAATGCAAGTAAGTACAAGTCCTTAAGGCTTTAAAGTTTTGTACCTATCTGAACAGTATTTAAAAGTTCACTTTATATCTCACCAAAAAAAGTAATGCAGGTGCATTAGAAGGATCAAATTCTTAATGTTAGCTGTGGATGTGTTTGCTGTTTACTTAGAGAATCACGCGAAACGAGGACAAAGTTTAGATGTATTTAGATATTACAATAGGTAATACTGGCATATGTAGCAAAGCTTGTTCTATAATGGGGCATGAACTCAGCAACCATAATATCAGTCGATTATTGACCTCAGCACCACCTGGCGACTTCATTACTTAGAGGAGTTGGTTGAGGTTGGTCTCTCTCTCTCTCTCTCTCTCTCTCTCTCTAGACTGCAGAGAATTGATATCCTGAAAACAGGCGTCGTTAAATAACGCACGAATCTAATACAATACCACTCTAATATACCAACACTATCCCCACGTACTATAAGGACGATATTGTTGCTTCTCATCCACAATCAATGTGTACCAAAAGCAGGAGCCAAAGGCAATATTGAATTTCAATTTCCACTATGAAAGACACGACCAACATGCAATATGACAAAGTAAACGTAACAAGAAGACGATATTGAACAGTTGCCATCAACTGGCAAACATATATTGAATATAGATTCCTTTATATAATGAGTAAATACATGAAGAAGTGGCGTATATCTGTAGTGCGGAGACGTCAGCTGAATACGAAATCGCCTACCATTAAACATGGATGCCCATGTAGGAGCGAAGTAGGAGTTATCGAAGTTTCAGAAGAGAGGGAAAACGGGAATCGCTTAGCCTACTTCAAGTGGAAGACTATTCCCTTGTCGATCGGAGCGACGGTTCTGCGGAAGACTTCGCCTCAATATTACTTCACATTCACTTTCAGAGCAATAGGTGATGCAGTACAGTCAATAGGAAAACTAGTGCTAAATTTATCATCTATCTGCAGTTTCTTCCTGTCTTCAGAAAGATGTTTCAAGAACGACATCAAAATAACTGAGGAATGATGTCCGAAAATTTGGACTTTGAAAACGCTGAAATTGAAGGTCTGAAACTACGTACATTTTTGACAAGAAATGTAACTACAAACCAAATCTCAGGTAACAGGAGCACGACAATCGTGCAGCCTGCCAATGGGTACGATTAACAGCCAGTACATTGCATTTAACTTTTCACAAGAGATTGCTTAACCTTTTAAAGACCAGTGAAAAAATGTACCATCTGCTGTACCATTAGGAAACACTGCAATTTAGTGCACAGTGTGTTTATGTGTTTATGATTCTGGTAATAAACACCACTTACTTCCAGACGTATATTTTACTTCTGGTTATATTGTAAGCACTAAAAGAATAACGTACCTTAAGACTAATTAATTCCCTAAATACCTTTAACAGATCAGCCATCTTACTGGACATGGAATGTGCTCCCTTTGGCGTAGCATGTGAAGTATTATACATAACTTATACAAATACACTCTTCGGTTTTGAGTGCTTAACTTTGCCTCCAAATTGCGTTTACCGTAAGGATGATGGGACACTGCCTCTTAATCTGCACAGCCGTAAATTTTTACTCCTTTATCAAATGTAATTTCTATCAATACAACTAGAACTTCTCTTTTCCTTCTCCTATTATTCTTATCCATAAAATGTTAAAGGGTTAAATTAAGCTGTGATAAAATTAAGTTACAAATACTACTATGCTGCTACTAGTTGTAGTATTAGTAGTATTAATAACTCCAAGGAAGGGAGTCCTTCTTGATAAATTAATGGTCCATTACATTTTATCCTTCCAGCTGCTTAGAAGCCATTTACTATTTATTTAAGGCTATGGTTTTGCTTGTTAAAGATATATTTAATGAAGTTGTCAGCATCTACGGCCTAACAGCGACAAATATGACAATGCGAGCGAGTGTGTGTAGATATAGAGGAGTTTAGTTATGTCCGGCTGATTGTGTCTGCCAAAAAATGAAAATCGCAAGCCTTACTAAGATGAAATTAACGTGTAGTTATCAGTAATGAGCTTGCGGTTTTTAAGAAGATTGAGAAACAAAATTGTTGAAAGAAAACAGGCTGTATGGATACACATTGTCAGTATCACTTTACGTGAAGACAGATCACAAAACAGGTATTTCTAAAGCGTGGAATTTAAAACAAAAATATTAAACTGAAATACAAATCATATATTTGCTGAGACTCAAGTAAATTCCTTTGGTTGTGACAGATAAAGCCAGTATTTTAATATACATCCAATATATTTTTAGTAATATATATTTTTTAACTTATACTTCTTCTGTATAAAATGTATTTATTATAATCAAAAGTCTCTTAATATAAAGTATTGTTATTTACAAGGCTTGCTCACACATGTCCTCTCGATTTTGCACATGACTTTTCACGTGGGTTTTCGATGTACAATCTGTTGTATATAATAATTTGCCTAACATTTCAATTTTGTAATCTTGTTAAAACAAGTTGTTTTCTTGCACGTTATTGCTTCATTTACACGTATAGTTTCAAACATATAGTTTCAAAAAAATTTCCTTCCATCCTTGTGTTGTTTTACATTTAAATATTATTTAATCTCATTTTCTTCTTATTTACAAACGGGCATCCTCGATTTTCCACTCATCTCATTTGCTTGAATTTCCAAATTGCCAATCTAAACTATATCATTCCATTTCTCTCCATATTACAAAAATGTATATAGAGTAGTATTCGCCGCCCTTGTTTCTTACACAACATCACAAAACAACGAAACTGAAATTGACTGTGCATGTCCAACGCTGATAGTGCAAGAACGGTAGACTCACTTCGGCCTCTAGGATAGCATGCAAAGTGCTCTGGAGATGAAGTGTACATCGTTCTTCAAAATTAAATTGACATGCGAGTAGAATTTGAGAGCCTGTAAAAGATGCTCTACAGTAAGAGACACTCTATAGTGTAAGAGAACCAGTGTCGGGTGTCTACGCAAAAAATGACTGCTTTTAAGGCGAGTGTGAGTGATGAAAACTCGCACGGTCATGGTCCACTTCGTAATGATGAAGCTGAAGAAAGACTGCAACATCTTAAGGGAAGGTGTCACAAATCGCAAAATGTTGCACTTCTTATAAGTCTACTCGGAAGAAGAAAGAGAATAAAATAGGCGCGAACATCTCCGTTTGGAGCTCTTTAAGACGATAAACCCCCGTGTAAGGTAACTACTATTGTAGCTTCATCCTCATCCTCGTTATCAGGCGTCTCCGTTGCCGAATACTTCAAAGAGACCGGACGCTCCTGTTCGTTAGTAACTTGCAGGAACAGGCCATTAAATGAGTTCCTGTAGTGTTTTTCTCTTTGCCTGCCGGGACAATACTAAATCACATTTATGATAGCCAGTGTCCCGGTTGAGGTTAAAAAGAAACACCTAATGAATACAAGACAGAAACATTACAAAGTGAGCCACTTTTCTCTGTAGTGTTTCAAGATCTCTCCCGACAAACAATCTGTACGTATTCCTTTTTCCATGATGTGCGCTGTATTTAAGCTTCAAGGAATATCGCAAAAACAAAATTTTACTGAATATTACTAAATACAGATTGATTCCTTTTATTTGTGTTCCGAAAGTACACAGTCTCTTGTCGATAAATAGTTATACTGATTACAGCGTTTTCCATAGTTTGGGATTAGATTGGAATTCTAGCATTAATATGCCTATCTTCAGTTTTTCAGATTATCCATTTCTTATTTTCTTTCTTATATACTATTCGTGGTGCTGGAGAAGGCTGGAGATCAGTTGGACCGATCGTGTGAGAAAAAAAGGACTATTACAATGAGTCAAAGAGGAGAGGAATATCCTACAAACAATGAAAAGAAAGAAGGGTGTTTGGATTGATAACATCTTGCGTAGGAACTGTCTTCTAAAACACGTTATTGAAAGAAAGATAGATGGAAGGATAGAAGTAATGGAAAGAAGAGGAAGAAGACGTAAGCAGCTAATGGATGACCTTAAGGAAAGGAAAGGGTACTGGAAATTGAATGAGGAAGCACTATATCGCACTGTGTGGAGAACTTGCTTTGTAAGAGGCTATTGACGTGTCGTAAGACAGACAAATACATGAATTATCCTATTCGTCACCCGAACTAATATGATTAATAAGTTAATAACAAATACATTATAATATATATACAACTGGCTAACTACCGCACAGAGAAACGAAGAACTAACTCCATATAACGCAATAATTCTTAAGGACTTGCGAAGTGTTCAAGAAATTGCGCAGCATTTGTGAAACTTTAAGGTTGATTTTGATCCGATAATCAAACACTGACAATCTGAATATGAATGGGGGGCACTAAGTGTTGTATAGCGATGTTTCTTATAGATGAAATTTTGGTTGGCACAACTCGTTCTGTAGTGGTAATAGTCAATACACAAATGGTAAAATACTACATTAGATAGAAGAGTATTTCAAAATTAAGATACGTAGAGGTTGGCAACACTTTTCGGTTCTTCAATAAGCAATTATTTCAGATGGCTCAGAGAACAGCTAAACCTATGGTAATTAATAAATATTGTTTTACTGAGTGAGACCTTTAAAATTTATGTATTGGTTTTTGGTGTAATGTCTTGGTTAATTGAGTCGTGTTGATGGAATTCAAGTTACTCGGCCATGTTAATGAAAAACACGCATCATTTTAACTACTATTATCTACTTCTATTCTACTCCAGTGTTTATATATATATATACTTTTGTAGGCCCTGTGCTTACCATAAAGGCGACAGTTATAATGAATGGATTTCTAATATCTAAAACATTAATTTCGAATATATTTAGAAAATTATATGCAGATACTTTTTTATCTATTGAGCAAAATCCCAACTTTGGCCTAGGCCTCCTCATTGTCGAGTATTCTAGCTTACATAAAGTTACATACAGGAGCACACACACACACACACACACACACACGTAGTAGGACTCCTCTGAACGAGTGATCAGCTCGTCGCAGAGGCAGCTACCTACACAAAGCACAACAAACACAAGAGCCCTCAGCGGGATTCAAACCCGCGATCCCAGGAATCTAGAGGCCGCAGACCTACGCCTTAGACTGCATGGCCAAAGGGATCGGCTATACGCAGATTTGACGGTAACTATTTGTTACAATCATGGTAATATAGATATTTTCATTATTGTTTACAGGCAATATTGTAACTAGGCAATATTGCAACTGATCACGCATAATGGACGTGTTATTAATACTGTGTTCATTGCGTAGGAGTTCACCCGAGGCAGCTGGACAATTTTGTTTTCAGTGTACTGGGTTCAATATGGTAAAGTTCATGTGTCATAAATATGGCGTCTTCCCACACATAGCAAGTCGTGTTTTTTTTAACCATTTGCAGAAAAAACTATACGCACCACTTAAGGCACATCAAAACATTTGCATTGTTTTTACAAAGAGCACGTCTGTTTCATATAATTCTCAACATAAACAGCAAATATGTAACTATGTAGTTTCAATTGCTGTGTTTTGTAATGAACATCTAGTGTATTTTCTATGAGCAAGAAAGTGAAATTTGAATATATGCAGATAATTTTGTGTTCGAAGTAACTGATTAAACCTTTAAGACTTGTCAGGCCAATGTCGAAATAAAATAGACAGTGTCCATTGTAGTAGATCCAATGTTGAATTCAAATCGACACGTTATTTTACAGTGTTTTTTGTTTGTTTTCCCTAAGATCCTGTTATCCGGTGGCCGATTTTAAACTTTGAATATTAGAGGTTTTCTGGAAAATTAATCTTGACCAGAATGTTGGAATTCACAAGAAGGATTAAAGTGTTTAGAGCTCCACACTAAAGACGTTTCCAGAATTTGACACTTAATTTTCCTCTTTGAGTATATTAACCAGGAAATGTGTATGGAATTTAGGGCATTATTAGTGAAGTATCGGAATATTTGAATGACTCGTAAAGTGTTTATAGGATATTTCGTTTTATATGTTAACCAACTGTATATTAAGTTAACATATCAATCCTAAATGTAAAATAAATTTCATAGAACCTACTTGGAAGTTTAGGAAATGAAATGTTATTAGACAATTTGTTTAAATGTCGCAACCCCCGTACCCAAAATTTACAATATATCGAATAAATCACAAATTATTGGATGATCTAGATATGGTTTAAAGTGGGATGGGGGAAAAGGGAGTCAAATATTTTGAGGGGAAAAAGATCATAGCAAAAAACCCTCCGAGGGTACAGGAAAACGATATTAAACGAGAAGGGTTCTGCACCTGATAACATTTTTTTTCAGGAGTGTATCTGTGTTGTGCTGGTCCTGATATTTTTACCGTAACTAGGGTTTTCAGAAACTTGAGTAGCTAGGCCCTATTTTGCGAAATTTGAGGCCCTCGCCGGGTTACCGGTAAAGATCCAAGTCGTCTGGCCGTGACGGATCTATCAGTCCTAGTTTGAAATGTTATACTCTGAAAAATTGAGAAACATTCGGAACATCGGTAAATATTTGCCAGTCGACACAGCGTAACATCCCAGAAGACTTGAATATTCAATGCCATAATTCGTGAAGAGCAGAAAAACAAATGGCACAGTTGTAACCCAGACACCTAGGCTAAGTAAATCAAATTGGTGATTAGCTAAATAATTAAAATTACTTTAAAGAATTTTAAAGGAAACTGATCTCTGTATAAGTTGCTTAAACAAATCCATGTCAAATTTTATCCTGGATATGTTCTCTTTAATTGCATTCATTTAATATAGTTAAAAAACAGAGTGTCATTGTTTCAAGATTTTTCTGGCCTAATTATCATTATACTCATACTCTGTACAGAATTCTAATTACGTTGGTTTCATAAACTGTTTCTAGCTTAACCTCTTTAAATATATGCTGTCACCTTAATAAAGGGTATCAGAGGACAAAAATGCTAAGGAGAATATTTGGTTGTAAAAGAAGGAATGAGAGAGAAACGTGAGCAGAACTAGATGTTGTGAGCCTCATCATGTGGGCCCTTCTTGTGACTGCATATTCTGTGCCTGCTTCTTCTGAGCATGGAGAGCCCCATTATGTGCAGCAAAATAAGGAAAAGTTATGTAAAATGCGGGTGAGTGATGTGGGAAGCGCACGTGTACGAAATGTGCCAGAAAACGTGCAGGTGACGTAAGCATTAAAAAAAGGCAATATTTATACGCTTTTCCAATAAACAGATGTGAGGTTGTGGGCACAATTCCAGTGGCTAAGAATACGGTCTAGTGGTAAACTAATTTTTAAGGACGGAAATGAAAATTCGGGTGCCATAAAATATGGAAAATCTCATGATCGGCTATGGACTCAAATTCTTAACCGTTAGCTGTTGCAGTATTCTAAATAACGCAGTACTAAGCGCCAAAAAAGTGGATAAAATTAAGGGTACATGACGTCACAAAGTTTTAGTGTAATAAGTTAAAGAAACCTCTATTAGAAGAGGTTTTCGAATAAAATATGAAGGCTGAGGCACAATAAAGGCAACATAAAACATAACAACATAACAATGTAATATTGTTCCAAAACCAATCGCAATACAGTGACCTTCAGAAAAAAAGAAACAAGACAGGCAGTGCACGTATAACGTAATATTGAGGCGCGTTAGCGTAATCATTTTGGCTGTCGGAAAGTAATAAGTATTACATATTCTGAGTGTGTGTTTGTAGCCTTAGTTATCCAAAATGCGATGCGCATGCGCCGTATTATGGTGTTGTCTGTGGTCTGTCTGACTCTACAATTACATTTTACACATTAACTCATAAACGGTGCAATTTTCGGGACAAAATTTATTGAACATAAAATATGTTTTGATTTTCTCTACAAATTTTGTCTAAAATATTCCTCATTCAAAAAAGAATTCCGCGAGATATTATGATAAATGTACATAGGTCTCATGTGAAGTAGCCCTTAATCTTGTCCGAATTTCATGAAACCTGTATTTTGTCGACTGATTTTCGAAAAATCCCCAAATATCAAATTTCATGAATATTCCTCCAGTTAAATCCGAGTTATTCCATGCGCACAGATGGACGGACGGACAGACATAACGAAAACAATAGTCGTTTTTCAGAATTTTGCCAACGCACATAAAAGTAATTAGAGGGAAACTTGTGATAATTTTAAGACGTTATACTGAGTGACAATGATAGATAAAATTATAAGTGAAGCTGTTCATATAGAGTTACGAGAAAATAACGTAACTGTAGCGATTAAATATTATTAAATTAAGTGACGAAAGCATTTATCAAGAACTCTTCCGTATTTATTTCCATGAAAAGCTCCCTTTTATAAACTTGATAGCAAACAAGACTCAAAATGTTCACGAAAAAACGTAGGGATGAGCTTTAGAAGAGAAACAGATGGTAATGTCCTGAACCCTTTCTGGGTTAGGAGGAGGAGAAATGAAACCTGGATGAACTAAATAACTTCCATTTACAAAATACTCTTAACATAACAAATAACAAACATACAACTAACGTACAAATAATAAAATCTGCAACTCCCATAACAAGTACATAATAATAATAATAAACAATAATAAGTAAAATTTCACTTGCCGGAATTGTTTTGCGTTTACAATCCTGACGCTTGTGATTCGAGTTAAGGTCAACACTGGACCCCCAAAAAACCAAACTGAATATAATATCCCCAAGCCGGAACCGGTTTTAGACTTCGTACCATACCGTAAGCTGGGCGACCGTAGATTGCCCGTTGCTTGCACCGCAACACAGCATAAAGGAAAAAGAAAGTAAGTATTCGAGGTTAAAGGAAATGGGGTGGAGATTTAGAAGGGAGGTCGAGATTTCAAGAGTAGGAATACGTAGAGGCAAGGGGCCGAGATTACAAGACAAGGCTACTGCAACGGTTGCTATCAGTGGAGCCAACAGCTCAGTCCTGCATTTTATTTGAAAGAATGTGATGTTCCTTATATATGTGCAATCACACCAAACAGGTTTCTATGTTCAAATCACACATCAACATACCTTAGGAGGTGACTGAATCAACTGACGCCATTTAAAAATCCACTTGCTTTTTATAAAATATGTTTACCTTTCACATAACCTCTGTCATCGATGCAGTAAACCCAAGAATACAGCTGAATTTCCTTTTAGTGTTTAAGACGCTTATAGACATAACGTCACTTACGCTTAGGCTCCTTATTCTAACAAAACCTTTTCTGATCTTCTAGAAAGCTGTACACGGCTTATCGTTAACTCTTTTCCCTTTTACGATAAGAGCACTTGTGTAAAGGAGGTGCGGGATGCAGCAGGCTATATGTAGGTTCTACAAAGCTTTATGGACCACTAAATTTAACATGTTTCCGTTCTTTAAGCTTATTAAATTAGTAAATAGTTTATGTTAGCACACTTGTTTGAAGATAGAAATGTAATTCCCCATCAAACGTAAAACTAGTACTTGTGTGTTAATTTCCATTTTAACGCCTCATAAAATCCGCAATATTTTAGAATATGTAATGGGAAGGTTATTTCAAGGCGAATGTTCCTAATTTTATTTCGGAATTAATATATTTGCAATTTCTTTTTCCTGAACTACTTTATGGGTGTTTTTCTCACATAATCGAAACACATTTCTGAATGGTATGTATTCGTTTCTAAAACCCACTTTTTGGACTTTAACACGAAGCCTCTTTCTGCTACATCGTCGGTAGAATTGACACAAATAACTCCTATAACACTTATATGCAAACAGAATTTTAAGCCTTCTGTTTAACGTATTGTAGGAAGTATATTTCTATATCTACTGAAGGAGAAATATTATTTCACATTTCTTCTGATAAGTAACAAACATAAGAAGTGGCCTTGAGGGAAGGAAACATGAGGGAGACATTTCCAGTTGCGTCTGAACAGAGAGTATAACTTGAGATCATTTTCCAAACCATATAGAGGCCGTATAAGCAGTATATTGATGACAAATAGTTGTGTTTTGTACATATTACACATTTGTAGAATATAGTAAATTTAGGTGTTTGTGAGTGATTGGGGCTGATAAAACCGTCACGAATATCGGAATCACGAAAATGGGGATTCTTAGACTATGTGAATCTTCTATTAGGCTTCAAGTACTTATGAAATACCAGTAATAAAAGTATGAGGGAAGCTAAAAGGCATAATAGGAATGAAACTTGGTTTTCTATAAAATATACACTTTTTCTAGAAGCATAAACTACATTAAAATATGAAGGAGAATCTCATTCCATAACTAACTAACTAACTAACTAACTAACTAACTCCATGGAGCAGAGTCCTTCTTGAGAAGCTAACAGGTTCTCAGCTAGTCAAGAAATTCCCCGCATTTTATGGAAACCGAAGGTTCATTACCGCATTAACAACAGCCCGCCACCTGTCCATATCCTGAGCCATATCAACCCAGTCCATGCCCCCCCATTCCACTTCTTGAATATCCATTTTAATATTATTCTCCAATATACGCCTGGGTCTTCCAAGTGGTCTCATTCCCTCAGGTCTCCCCACCAAAATCCTGTATTCACCTCTTCCCTCCCCCATACGTGCTATATGCCTCGCCCACGCCATTCTTAATTTGATCACCCGAATAATATTTGGTGATGAGTAGAGTTCATTAAGTTCCTCCTTATGTAGTCGTCTCCATTACCCTATTACCTCGTCCCTCTTAGGCCCAAATATCCTCCTCAGCACCATATTCTCGAACAGCCTCAGCTTAAGTTCCTCCCTCAGTGTGAGAGACAAAGTTTCACACCCATACAAAACAACAGGCAAAATTGTAGTTCTGTATATCTTAATCTTAGTATTTTTGGATAGCAAACTGGAAGACAGAAGATCCTGTCTTATCCATAAAGCAAGAGATAGATTAACCGCACTTCGCCTAAAATGGCAGAGTTGATTTGGTTATGTTGGTGAGCTGCTAAATACTGGGAGATTGGGAAAGCCGGCTTCCCAGTGACGTGGTCTAATTTCGATACATCGGAACACGTAACGTAATTTCGAAAAATAGTATAAATAGCTGATCACGAAAGATCGAAATACCTAAAACAGACGATTACAGACTTCTAGATATTTTGTAAATCTGATTCAAGGACATGGCTAATGAAATATAAATAAATTAAATAAATGAATTCCAAATATTCCGTAAGTACATCCACTACAAAAAGGGACTATCAATATGACCAGATAACCAACCAACCGACCAACGAAACAACTACTTGAAACCAGATTAACAGCTAAATGTTTTTGAGTTTTATTTCCCCCAATGGCTCGACAGCCCCTTGGGGGCCTAGGCCTCCTCGTTTTTTTTTAAATTTCGCGATCACACACTTTAGACACACCGCACACGGTAGGACTCCTCTGGACGAGGGACCAGCTCGTCGCAGAGACCTCTACCTGACAACACACAACACTCACAAGAGACAGACATCCATGCCCTAGGCGGGATTGGAACCCACAATCCCAGTAAGCGAGCGGCCGTAGACCCATGCCTTAGACCGTGGGGCCACTAGGATCGACAAACGTTTTTGAGTTAGTCAAGAAAATTCTCACACTATGCGGCACCCGAAGGTTTATTACCTAGCCCTCAAGGGCCAAAATTTGTTCCCCTCTTGAGCCCAAAGAATTCAGTCCACGCCATCCCTTGCTATTTATTTTAGGTCCAGATGCAAGTTTATTTCGCCTAGGTGGTGAATTCTTACCTTCGCCATCATGAATAGAAGAATAAAAATAAGCTATAAAATATTATATTTAAATGGTAAAATTATTTATTTTACAAAATCATGTTGATATTATAAAACTAAATTAAACTTCCTACAAAGAGCCACAGCAGAAGATATGCATAAGTTTGCTAATGCTAGTCGCTTCTCTTACCCTGATTGCCCACTTGTGAATTCAATTTCATGCTCGTTATGACGTAGAGATACTCCACGAGATGTAGCAAGCGATTAATCGATCAGTTGCTTTAGGGTCGATGAATGGAAATTCCTAAACGACAATTAGTAACATTGCCTCCATCAAAAGCAATTGGACTGAAACTTGGTTGAATATATCACAAGTAAATTAAAAAGTTACTCTCCATACATGTGCGGTTCCGGAAGGAAGGATCTGTAATTAAGTGATTATAACTGAATTAGGCGTAGATTTTTAAACGACTTTATAATATAGCCCACGCACCTTCACATTATATGTTTATATATTTCGCTTCCTATTTTCTTAATATTTTATCGCACGGTTCTGATAGTGTTCAAGGAAAGACGTCTATAACGATCGAAATTTCATACTCTGACTAAATGGCATGTCTGTCTGTTGCCAAAATCTACAATCCTTCTAAAACCTTCATGTTTACAAATTAATATTATTATAAGTACGTCATACAGTAACATAGTCATTATATTTACGTAAACAATGTACATTATCCGGGTCTCGTTCTCGGGGGTAAAGCGGCCGGGGAGTGACGTTGATCATCTATTCCAATCTAGCGCCAAGGTTAAAGAAAGAGTAGAGCTATACCTCTAATCCCCTTCTGCTACTGCTGCTGCTGTGTTCTTACTTTCTTTTTAAGAAGAAATTATTTCTTAAATACACATTTATTTTAAACTTTTGGTATAATTTTAAAGCTTAGTACCGTCGCCATATTTGTAAATGTTGCTTATATAAATATTTAACATAGATTTTTTAGGAATCGTTCTAATTTATCTGCATACAAAATACCGTACTCCTTCTTGTAATGATAAATGTTCATTTAAAAAAAATCCAAGCTGTTTTTTACAGGTACAATTGCTTCTATTATCCTATTACGTCTTTCTACTCTGTTCATCGTTCCAAATTCTACGCGCTTAGTAAATGCATTCTATGAATGCCAAATTCCAAGAATACTCACATGACCTTTGATGAGGCAAGAAGACTATGGTAAGTATTGGCCCGCAATTGTCAACAGATTAAAAGATCATGATATGGATATGCAGTGGCAGATATGTGCATCTTTACAGCATGAAATACCAATCTTCATGTCCCTTCACTACGTAGGTTTACAGATGAAACTCGGTACAAGTCTCTAAATGCATTTGCATTGGCTAAACAAACTCCGAACATTCGCATATTTCAATGCTCTTACACTTCGTTTCGTACCTAACATTGATTCATTTCGGAATGTTTTTCTCCTATTTACGTAAATTAGCCTCCGTTGTAGTTGTCTTGCTACAATGCAATGCAGGTTTCCTTCTTACTTCGTGATACTTCTGGACACTTCATCGTTTCTCATAAAACCACGGGCTCACGATAACCTCCTCGCTAGTGAGTGGACTTGTATACGTCATGAACAGCGCCAGAACACGCTAATACGTAATAGAAAGTCGTTGTTATTGTTATACAACACGCCAGCAGTGGCACAGTCGTGAAAGGAAACTCCCCCGCAAAGCTGGGAGTCCCAGCCAAGACTTGTCACGTGACATCCCATTCTCTCCATGCTTCCAGACGTCTTTCGCCTCGCTTGTATTAAAGAGAGCCCCCCATAAGTGCCACAAGCATAACGAATACCATATTTTGAGTTCTTCAACCATGACGAATCCTTTGTTATAAAATAACCAGATACGCCTTTTGGCCATCCCTTGTTAAAGATGTTAGTTAATAATCATAAGTTGAAGCATTATCTGTAAAAATGTCTGTGCTAGTGAACAGTGTCTTATGAATGTTGAATTTACGTGTCCAGTAGCCTAAAACACGTGTTTTATATTAATATTTCTTTCCAACTGTGCCCTAGGAAACGCTGGTTGGCAGGATCAAGAAAATTAGGAGGGGAAGAAACTGAACGGGACACGCTACTTTCTGTTGTGTGATGATAGTGACTTATTTGGCCAAAAATCAGTAAAGTTATACAAATATAGATGTGATGATTGTGACTTACTTGGCCACTTGGCCAAATATCAGAACAGTGATAAAAATACAGGTGTGATGATGGTGACTTATTGAAACAAACATCAGTACAATGATAAAAATACAGATGTAATGATAGTGACTTATATGGTCAAACATCTGGCCAAACATCAGTACAATTTTAAATATAATTATACTGTATTAAACGCAACAGTGACATTTGTCTAGAAGTGAAGACAGGAAAATGAAGTCCGTTTTCATGACCATCACAACAATTCGGAACAGATTTGTAATAGAGAGAGCTAATAAATTCCTCCAAAATGTGATGACAGTTAAAATACAGCTGGCAAAGATAGTGACAATTTAAAAGTATATTCAAGGAGAGTCATGGGAAAAATAAATTAGGATACTGCTTATTATTAAGTTATGGAGCCCTACTGTCCAATATATTGTGGTTTAAGAAATAAGACAGAATGTTTTTTTTAATTTTGTGAAAATTGATTCTTATACTAAAAAAAGAACACATTCAGAGAAGGTGATGCTAAGTAAAACATGTTTACCTAACAGAGAAAGAGATGAATTTTAAGTAGTTATAAGTTTTAAACCTTTCGCGGCGACATGATTTAATATAGTCTTCTCGGGCCATCAGCCGTCAGATGATTTAAAAGATACAACGTTTCGAAGACTGGCTCCGTCACCATCATCAGGCAGAAATGATTTAACCCAGGACAGACGAGTGCTGGGTTATATCAGTTCTGCCTGAGGATGGAGATGGAGTCAGTCCCCGAAACGTTGTATCTTTTAAATCTTCTGACGCGGCTGTTAGCCAGAGAAGAGTATATTAAATTTTAAGTAGGCTGGAGAAGATATTATGATGATGGGCTTCACTGTTATTGTGATGAAAGGAAAGGTATGAAATTGGTTAATAATTAGGTAAGTAACTGGGTTGATAGGGATCCAATATTAGAGTCGGAAATCTGAAAAGAACAGACCGTTTGAGAGAAGTGGATGTAGATGGAAAATAATATTAAAGCGAAATATCAAATAAACAGTATAATTATTGTAAAATTTATTCGAGGGGTTTTTGAGAAGAGCTAAAGACTTGTTGTTCTAAGCACAGTAATAGCTTTGAGGTACAGTAAATACTAACTGAGTATTAGCTCTTCAGCAAGCGCTCTGTGTTAAAAATTAAATTAGGTAGAAAAATAAGGGTAGATATTAAGTTCATGCGCAAGGAATGTATCAAGCCTCAGTATTATCAGTTGTCTTTCAGTCATACAGAACTGCAGTTTTCTGATACAAATTGGCTTTAAGATCTGCAAAATATTCATCGGGTACAAAATGTTTTATTGGCACTTTAAGACATGTACACATAACAAGTTTTATTTTCAGTAAATACACTATTCCACCTGTAATAACAGATTCTTTAGGTGAAAATAAGGGGCTATTCAATATTTATGGCAGCTGAATTTCTTATCGCTGTTATTGCAAGATTTAACTATCTAAATTACGAGTCAATCTGTGTTATTATCTTCCAAAACGATCTAAAGGATTAAGGACTCTTCAAATTTATGTGTATCGGGGAGGAAATTTGTATATGTTTCCATAGGGACACAAGTAGATATGTAAGTGTGACAAAACTTTAATTTCAGTTCTATTTATATTACCGCTTAAGCAAACGGGAAATTCGACAGACCTTTAAAAGAAGCGTTCCATGAAAATGTCAAAGTCATAATAAAGGAAACTGTAACTCTTATAATGGTGTCGATGTTATACGAGAATGCAAATTGTTTTCTTTCCATTAACGGTGGAATTATTCGCAAAAACTAAGAGTTTAAACTGTAGAGCTCATTTGTGAGGAACTACGCTTCTAAAATGCGCTCACATAACGAAAATTTTCCTTTCCTGACATTACTCTTCAACACTGAGAATATGCCCTGCAAAGTAAAACACTCTAAGTTCGAATCAGTTAAAGGAGTGTCCTTCTTGTGTACTTAGTTTATATGAAAACCATAAGTAATTTAGCTTTACTGTCCACCACATATTTTCACAAAAATATTAGCTTAATAATATATACGTAGATCACACACAACTTTGACTAAACGTATAAAATAACGTAGATGCACATATGTACGTAAGTATGTCGCGCAGCATTTCGTTTCGGCCGTACCATTTTCAGGCGAGCGTGCCAAGATATTTCAGGAATGCATTAAACCTGTAGTTGTAACCAAGCTGATGATACTTATAGAAGAGATAATGCGTGACAAATGGTATATACATTGTGTGATAAATGTAAAGAGTTTACTGTATGTGAATTAGTGCTGGCATGCACAACATTGGATATATTTACTGGTGACGTAAGAATTGTTATTATTATTATTATTATTGTTTTTGTTTTGTTTCTTTAGTGTTTGTCTTGTGTATTTGTACTGTTTTGTGCTTTATTTGTGCTTTTGTGCTGGCTTTGTAATTGGCACTTGTGCTGTTAAGTCTGCACGTTAATAAATACCCATTGAATTGAATGATGATGTAATTTTTGTATTTTGTCACAGGGCTGACCCTCCTGTTACTTCTACTCTTGAACCAACGATGATCCCCACCGCTCAGGTTTCAAGTCTCAGACTGCAGTACCTTTCGTGTTATGTGTGATGTTCCAAGTATAGCTCTCTTTTGTAGTGAATCTATTGAATATATTCTTAGCAAGGTTTACAAATTTTTCTTAAAAACCATTTTACTATTCCAGTGACCCCAGTTAATACCGGCATAATCAGACGTTTCATATTTCACATTCGTTGTGTCTCTAAATATAAACTATTGTATTTTTTATTTTTTCTGCTTCCTTTCGCGTGATATTCCTGAACGCTGGTATTGTCACATCTATCTCTACGTATATTTTCTCTTTTTCCTTTCCATGATGATGATGATGATTATTATTATTATTATTATTAAACCTTACCTACTTCGGCGGCATGCTCAAAACCGAAACTTCTCTCAAATGAAATAGTCTGTTGATTTTTAAAATGTGAACATCCGATTCAAAAAGTGATACATACAATTTTATTTCTTCAACATAAACAATAAAGCAAATTATTTTAAAGAGTCATATAGAGAATGAAATTGAACAGTCAGCGCCAGGCTTTGGTGTCCTTACAACCAGAATAATGTCCCTGGTACATACTGAAGGTTATACCTCTGGACCAATGTGGGGGAAATAGTGAAGAAATATCCTTACCCTGACGGGGATGGAACTGTAATCGCACGTCCTGTGGTCAGTTGCTGGCTGAAGAGTCTCGTTTTATAAATGTTACTGGGAAATTTTCTAAAAGTGAGATTGAGAATTGTGTAACGTAGGGACTAAGTGATCTAAACATTTTTGGAAATATAATAGACAAATATTCCCAAAAATCAATACAGACGTTTGGTAGATCAAGCATACTGAAACCTAGAATTAAATACATAGCTTCACCATTATGAACTTTGTTGTCTGGCTAATGCATTTAATTATTGAAACCATAGAAAATTAGGACCAGATTTCATTTGATTACTTTATGAAAACAATCATTTAATTCTTTTCATTGTTGATAGAGAAGCAATTCAAATATTTTCATACATATGTACCACCTATGAATCATTACTTTAACGTGTGTTTTGATAGACAATAACCAGGAGGCTAGGATTAAAATACACGAGCCACCATGATGGTCCAGGATGAACCACGCCATTTTTGTTATAAATCCATCGCGTTTCTGTAATCATATTTGCATTCTTTATATGGTAGGATAGGGTTCTCTATGTCCACTATAAACTCATCAAACATTCAAGCCAATCTGAATATTTCATCTCCGAGTGTTTGAAATCTGAATCGGAAATGAATACAATTTTCTGTGTATCTTCATTTTTGTATTTGACCAGTGTTTGGTGATTACAAATGTGTATTTTCTCCATAACAGTGACTTTTTCATTTATGTAACCAGACCGCACCAACTCTGTCGTATAATTTGGAGATGAATAATGGGATGTCAAGTAATATTGCTTGTTATGTAGGTACAAATGTTTGGGCGGTATGTGCTAATATACTCTACGTTATAAGCACGAAGATGGATGTAGCAGTTTGCTACGAAAGTTTCGGAGCTATCTACCAAATTACAAACCATCACAGATAACAACAAAGACGTAATGTAGGTATGACGTAACATTGAGGCGTGTTTGGCGTAACAACTGTTGCCGTGGAAAAGCAATAAGTATGCATGCGCATGCGCCGTATAATATCGTCATCTGTGGCCTGTCTGGCTGTATCATATTTTTCCACATTATCTCATAAAAGGCACGACTTTCGGAAAAACATTTATTGAACATAAAATGTTTTGATTTTCTCTACAAATTTTGTCTCAAATATTTCTCGTTCTAAGAAGAATTAAGCCAGATACTATTATAAATATGCAAAGGTCTTAATGTGAAGTACACGTCACTGTACTCAGATTTTAATGAAACTAGAATTTTTTTTCGACAGATTTCCGAAAAATACTGACATATCAAATTTCATACAAATCCGTCCAGTGGGAGCCGAGTTGTTGCATGAGGACGGACGGACGGACAGACGGACAGACATGTCGAAGCTAATAGTCGTTTTTCAAAATTTTGCGAACGCTCCTAAAAACTCAATGCCTGTAATTACTGCCCAGAGAACATTTCATCTTTCGGGAATAAAGGTGTTTTTGATACGGGGGTCTAGGATTAATCTTCCATTCACAAATTACTCATAGCAGTTTTGATGTTATGCGGCGATAATCTTGAAGATTTCGGGGCTCTGAAAGTAGACAGTGCTTAACAAAAATGGCGATAAGATGGCGAAACGATTAGCTTACAATATGCTCTACACTTGGTTTCAAACGACACTTCGCACATTGAAGACTGTAACGACATGTACACGACGGGTCAATAAGATACGATGATGACTAATCACGTTGTGTCGTACATCGCTCAGTAGTAAACGTATCGCCACAGATGTACGCCCTTTGTCACAGAAGGCGGGAAATAGCATGGGATTTACGGTGCTGTTTTAGGTTAGGTAGGCATGGGTGATAAAGCAAATATACCTGTGGGGATTGGTGAGGAATATTCCATTTTTATGATAGGAAATGTCGTGGTTGTAAAAGAAAGGAAAATATTGATTCTCCTGCGCAAACATGGGAAAAGTTTACATGTATCATGCAATATAATTTATTGCTGAATATATTGTAATTGATGTTAAAACCTTATATAAGCTTAATTTCACGGGTACTCAAATAATGTTTCTGTTAAAATTTATGACATGTTCATACTGTAGCAATACATATCGTCTGAGTGGATCGCCTCCTGTATGCTAAGCCTTGTCATGTCGTATGTATCGTATCGTTATGGCATTGCCGTCACAACGAAATGTTATCGTCAATAGCACTATGCGAGAAAGCGGCCTTATCCTTTCTGGGCTGCGACACCTTGCACTCTGGAATCTAATGACCCATCAGACTACAGGTGAGACATCCTGAAGTATAATAGTCTTAAATTCTTATAACTAATTAACACACTTTTTAAAACCCACATTCAGTGACTTGAAGCTTTTCCTTCCGTACTAATGCAACAAATTCTGTTTTTAAATTTATTCCAAAGAGAAAAAATGCCAATATTAGCTAGAGTGCAATAAGCGCCCCCCCCCATACACACAAATGCGCGCGTAGTAAGTGATTTATTCTTGGCAGACATTTTCTTGATATCTAATCTACTTTATTCAAATGTTAAAACTGTATCTTACAAAGCCCTGCCCGATCTCTTTGACGCCTTCTCTAGTTCACCATTCATTATCATCGAAAATATGCATATGGAGTAACTGAAAGTGCGTAATAGTATAACTCAAGGGTCAGTCAATGAGCCTATAGAAAAACACAGGAGTTTCTACTGACTATCGATTTATTATCCAGACAAACACAAACTATCCAAAGGGATGATGTTACCTAAATTTTCTACTGACTTTACATTCTAATTGCTAAATAGTATCAGTTTGCAGGAAGCAAACATCGGGGTGGATGTAAACATCAATCAAATTGTGCATTTCAGAAGCTGATAAATTAGGCAGTCGTCACAAGTGCAATTTAGATGATTTGTGTGTTTAAAGTTATAAATTGGAAATAATATTTTATATTACATAAAGATTTGGTTAAGCCGTGCTTGTAACATATTTCTTATAATTCCTCTGAAGAGCGAATCCTACTTAACGGGCTCATAAAAAGACGGTCGCCAGCTAACTTAAAATGATGTTGCTTCTGCCAACAGGTAGGAAGACACTTGCAGTACCAGTTTACCTTGACAGATATGGTCCCACTATTTTAAAGTGTATTAATATAATATATATTCTCAGAGCAAACGCATTTAAGCAGGATTTGCAGGCCCCATTATGTTGTAGTTAACCTTTAGGCTTGTGTTTCCAGTTGGCTTAAACTTCGAAATAAATTTTGTTTCCATCTAACGTAGTCAAAATCCTTAGCCAATAAAGCAGGATATAAAATTTTTAGTTTAATAGAAACATATTAATTAAACTATTTTAAATGTCAAATATTACTGTCTGCTGTGATGTGACGACTCGTAGTCTGGTGCTTCGTCATCAGAGACGTAACATCACAGACAGTATAAATCGTCATTATTATCACTGTTACTTTTCCTATACAAGTTTAGTTTCTTTCCTGAGAAGTTCTTGCTAGCAAGTTCTTATATCACAGACAAAAAAGGCTGTTATGAAATTATTTATTGAAATGCTGAATGTTTCAAACTCTTATAGCATGAAATATACAAAGCAATGCAGCCATATTAATTAATTTGGTTACTGAATATGCACATGCATATACACATGCACATACACATGCACATGCACGAATATGTGTAAGCATGTATGTATGTATGTATTGTCGCTGTCCACTGCTGGTCGTTATCGATACCTACAGCTTTCGAAACAGATAACATCTGCCTTCAATCTTGGTTTGAAAGTTGAAAGTTGAGAAGTCAGGTGCACGGAGTAATTCTGATGTTGAAGCACGAAGAATTTCCTCAGGGCCTTTAAAGGTGTGCTTTTCCCAGCACTGTCGATGTCATCACAAGAAACAACACTATACGTAGACCTACTGTGCATTTACTAATGATTGCTATGCACATATTAGACGTGGTAAGTACCGTCCTAGGTTTTTATACTGCTGGAAAAATTTACTTTCGCCACCGAGTTCCCTGGCGCCTGACAACTGTCTCTACAACAATAATACTCAGATAACTGTATGATTACCGATTTACCACATTTAGTGCACTTTCTATGCATTCCATCTCCACTCGTATTTGAATTTTGAATACCCTCTGACTTTACATCTATCTCTGTATCCAGTGTGACATATTTTACAAACTTCTTCGACTTCTGTAATAGGTCGGGCAAAAAAAGAAGTACTTCTGTCGTTGGATGACCAATTTTTAAGAAATTTTACCTAATGTTACTGCTTAATACTTAATTCAGTTTTCTGTGGGAACAACGTCCACAGAGAATAAAGACGAAAAGTCACACATTGTTAGGTTCAGAGGTTAGATCATTAATTTCTCAACGCGAAATTTGGAATTCTATGAGCGAAACATACGAAACGGTCGGTTACTTGTCACAAATGCCATAACTAACACGACTAGGAAAACTGGATGAGATCCGAGAGGGTCAAGAAGTCCTTTCTCATGCAGGGTGCGGACACCGCTGCACAGATGAACATCTGCGCTCGCAGCATAGACAAATGAAAATGTAAAATGTTTCCATTTTCTCAGCTGTGGGTTGGTGTAACTGGAATTCGAGCCCAATACAATGTTCGGCTACAGTATGTGTGTGTGTGTGTATGTATGTATGTATGTATGTATGTATGTATGTATGTATGTATGATGATGTATGTATGTATGTATGTGTATGTATCTATGTATTGTATGTATGTATGTATGTATGTATGTACGTATGTATGTATTTATGTATGTAAGTATGTACGTATGTACGTACGTATGTATGTATGTATATATGTATGTATGTACGTATGTATGTATATATATATGTATATATATGTATGTATATATGTATGTATGTACGTATGTATGTATGTATGTATGTACGTACGTATGTATGTACCTACGTGTATGTGTATGTATGTAGGTATGTATGTGTGTATGTATGTATGTATGCATGTATGTATGTATGTATGTATGTATGTATGTATGTATGTATGTTTGTATGTATGTATGTATGTATGTATGTATGTAGTATGTATGTATGTATGTATGTATGTACTTATGTGTATGTGTACGTATGTAGGTATGTATGTATGCATGTATGCATATATGTATGTAATCATGGAGGTAGGCCTAGGTCTGTCTGTATGTATATAATGTATGTATATATGTATGTATGTATGTATGTATGTATATGTATGTGTATGCATTTGTACGTATTTGTGTGTATGTGTGTGTATGTATTTATGTTTTATGTAAGTGTATAAATTTGTATGTATGTATGCAATTATGTAAGCACATATGTCAATATTTATATAGGATATGTCTACAATGCTTAATTCCAGGAATTTACGACAACAATAGATGGAACATAGTCTATACCAATGTATGTCTGCAAATAGTTTTTGAAATACAGCTTAAAACATGTTGATTTCAATCCTTTAGATTTTTATCTGTGGAGACGCTTAAAAACCCTAGTGTATTCAGCTCCAATTGAAAATGAAGAGGTACTACGCCAATGTATTTGTCATGCCTGTCAGACCATTTGCAACTACACCGGGAAACTCGGAACTGTCTAACAGTCCTAATCAGATGTGTCTATGTGTTCATTGATTCATGTAGAAGACGCTTTAAGCATTTCTTGTGAATTGTAACTTAATAAGAAAAAACTAAACAGTTATTAAACTGGAAACGTGTATTTTAAATATATTATATCAGTTGAAAGTTTTGTTGAATGTAACCTTTAATTAAAAAAAGCCCCCCTCTTTTCCGGATATACGTTTATATATACATTTTTCTTTGTTTTCATGTAAATAACTCACTTTTTATGCTTGTCGAAGCATTTTAGATACATCCTGTATGTGTAAAAATGTGTGAATATTTGTATAGATATGTATATATATATATGTATATATGGATGTATGTATGTAAATAGGTAAGCCTGGATATATATGTATATATATATACAGGAATTACACAAAAGAATGGTGCGGTTTCAAAAGTGAATACAAAATTTATTTCTCACCTTACACGGGCACAACATACACCGTCAGCGGCGGCAACTGTCCAAGTTTCTCATTTGGTAATTACAATCCTTCAATGTGTGCACCCTGGGTCACACGACACACATCCACACGGTAATCAAACTCATCCCAGACCCGGTGTAGCATGTCCGCTGTAATGGCCTGCAGTGCATGCGTTATCCGATCACGAATTTCATGGATGGACGTGGGCAATGGTGGTACATAAACGCTGCCTTTAACGAACCCCCAAAGAAAGAAATCGCACGGTGTAAGATCTGGCGAACGGGGTGGCCAAGGGAGAAGGTTCTTGTCTCCATTTGCAGCAGCACGTCCGATCCAGCGCTGTGGAAGAACACGATTGAGAAGCACTCGTACATTCCTGTGAAAATGGGGGGGGGGGGGGGGGGGAGCTCCGTCCAGTTGTAGAATGTAATCTTCATAATTGGTATTCAGTTGGGGTAACAACCAGCTTTCCAACATCACCGCACCATTCTTTTGTGTATGCCCTGTATATATACATATATTTATATGCGTGATACGTGTTTATTCATTCATGTGTGTTTATGTTCTCCTATAGGTATGTGTGTGTGTGTGTGTGTGCGTGTGCGTGAGTGCGTGGAGTGAAACGGTAAGCCTTCGTATATTCACTTGTCTTGCTAATCCATCTGAAATAATACATCCATATTTCCTCTAGAATAAGAGTAGACAGTGAAGTACGTAGGTTCTTTGTCGTCTGTGTGAGCTGTGCAGATAATTTTCACTAATACTGTCTTCAACGATGGACACCTTCGCACGTCGTGAACTACTATAGGTGACAGCTCGTGGTGACAAGAAGGCTCAGAGAGAGAGAGAGAGCTGGGGCAGAGGGGAGGTCTAATATTTTTTTTTCGTTATCCCTGGCACTGAAGTCTACTAATTGAGCTACGTCGCCTGGTGTTACTGAGATGTATTGAACGAGGAATGGTTTTGACATTATATTGTTCAACTCCCACTACTTTTCTTCTTTGGTTAGAATTGAAATTTTTATACTGATAATCACAGCATATAAAAGAGCAGATAATTCTGAAATATGTTAGTAATCTACACTGTACTTTTCGCTGAAAATAGTTCCAATAAAATTAATCACTGATTACGGATCTCATATTTATTCCGAGCAAGCTGCTTTACTCAGAGCGGAGCACAAAGTAATACATGATATCTGGAAATTGTTTTATACCCTTTCTGTCGGTCAGTGTGTTGAAAAAGATTTTTTCAACAAAATAAAAGCCTGAAGTGTTACTTTTTGACCGAATCGGTGAATTTTAGTAATAAACGAACACTTCTGGGTTATAATGTTTGAAGAAACCCGACAAATTTACACTAAATAATAACGAACTGAACTGGTGTAATTTACTAAGAGACTTTTTAAAGTTTTCTTACATGACTACAGTTATTCTTTACAGAAACTGGTAAAATGAACTCTGATAATCTTGGGAAAACAACGTAAATAATTAACCACCTAAATAAACAGTTAATTTTTGTAATCTTTTTCATCTTGAAAAACTAATATTCTTGAAGTAGTTACGAATTTATTCTCTTTTATGAAAAAGAATATTCGAAATTGCGTAAGAACAAAGGTTTTTAGCGGTGTTGCTGACGATTTGAGGAGCCTTCTGGATGTTACGTCGTGTCGACTGATATATAATTCCGGCATTTCTAAGGATCATAAAATCTCCAGAATTTTATACGTCGGGATGAGAACCTCCCGCTACTGAAATTTCTTGTATTATATCTTTATACATTTACAAATTCACACAAATTTATCTCCAAAATTCGTATAATAATATATATTTTTCTGTGTCTGGGCCTTCAGATTTTGTCTTTATTTCGTATTTCGAAACAAAATTTTGTCTTGCTCTTCCATGCGTGCTAGACGTCCCAACATTCTTATCAGTTTTATCAAATCAGTATAAATAAAGGCAATGGAAGGTGAAGCTCAATTTATTCCATCCTCAGTTAATTTTACTGTCTTTGAGAGTCATGAATATGTCTACTAAGTGCAAAAATAATCCTTACAAATTCAAAGTTACAAAAGTTACAGAATCAAAGTTCCGCAGATTTAGTTACTTCCTCAGAGAAAAATTTTGAAATTTGACACTCATGTAGAAGTGTTCCTTGCAAGTGTTCAGAATACTATACTTTCCTTTTACTAAGATAATGCTCATTTAGATGTGAGGTTTGTTTGAAAGGCAGCAGATCCACACGTAAATGTTGTGATATAATAAACAGGTAAAAGCAGGAAGAGTAGCTACTCTGAAGCAGAGAGTAACATGTTTCTCTTATTCCCATCCCGAAATCATTGGCACTACATTGTCACAGATTATCATGGGGTTACTGAAATTGTATTATTGGGACTTTATCTAATATTTCGAAAAAGGATTTTCTCTAGTAACGTAATTTCCTTTAAGCAATCAAAAATTTGTCTACAGGCAATTCAGCAGGCCTACCTTGTTCATACCATATAATTTCATAAATTAATATTTTGAATTTGGTCCACTACAAACTGTGATTTATAGAAACTCTCAAGAAACTAACTTATCATATCACAGTAATCGCGAAATGCATGAAGCAAAGTAAATAAATATATGATTTTTAGCACATATGAATAACATGTCATTTAACAGTACATAATACGACTCTCATTTGCCAATTACGAATAGCACAAAAAGGCGTGATTTAAAGAAAAATAAGCCCAGGAGGAAGAAATATGGTCTGCACTTGCAAAATCGTAAAAATCTCAGACCTGTAATGTGGCTTAATTTAGAAAATACTTAAACATTTTTCGCCACTTCGCCGTATGTGGCTACTGGAGAATTTGTTACCAAATTCTACACTATATAAAGTGAGTCTTACTGGAGATAAGTACTTACTGATTTTATAGAATTTGATTTTTCACATTCGTGGTTATTAAGAAACGCAATAATTACTTCAAAATTGTCTAATACAGTGAAAAGTGTGACACTGAATATTCATGTCTTAGTGTTTTGTGTGAACGTCGTTAATGGTGGGGTGAATAACAGAAAAAAGGAGCTGCACTTTTATGCACTTTTTCTGTGCTTGTAACTTACACCTAAAGCGTAAAGAAACGTAATGTTGCCTATTGTGGTATGTGGGATTAGAAATTGGTTTTCTGCATTAAAGTATCATAATAGGCTGAGAGTCTTCTAGGACAGGGAGCTGAGGAAGACATTTGGGTCTAAGAGAGAACAAGTAAAAGGGGATGGAAAAAATTACATAGTTAGAAGTTTTATAATTTGTACTCCTAACCAAATATTATTTGGTGGAAGAAATCAAGAAATATTTGATGGGCGGGATATGTGGAATGTATGGGGGAGCAGAAAAACTTTGGGGGAAAACCTGAAGAAAAATAATACTTGAAAACATATGTGTAGACTTGAGGAAAATATTGGAAATTATCTTGTAGAAATGCGACGACCGGTTATGGAATGGATTCATCTGGCTGAGTATAAATACATGTGGTCGTCTGTTGTAAGCACGGTAATGGACATTTTGTTTTATAAAATTGAAAAATGTCTTCAATAGATGAGGAACTAGGTTCTCAAAGATAACTTGGCTTATTGGGATGTATATTCCTTCATTTGCCTGAAGGGTCTAAGACATTGAGGCCGCCAGCCTTTCTTCAATAGAAGGGAGCGCAAGGATAGTTTGCTTACAAGGTCAATTTTGTTGAGGAAGGTGTTAATCCCTTTTATATTAAAGCCAGAATAATATTTTTAAAATAGTTTTAATTGTTTGTTATGTTAATATAATTTTTCTTCTCTTAATTTTAAAATTTTAATTTTTTTCTCCGTAAAATACAAGCGTGGTGCTGAAGCCTGACATCTCCACCAACCTTCCTCCTACTCCAAAGGTTTGATTACTTTCACTATTCGCCTAAAATAGGAAGCCGTTTGTATTTAAACCAAGATCCTGTTTCCAAACCAGATGTCCTACAGTCGTAAGACCTTCCACATCCCAGAAAACCGCCACCTTAATATTCACCATCTTGAGCAACAAATATTTCACAAGAAATATTGTAACTAGCTAAGAGATAATTGGATTTTCAAAAAGCACATTACATTATCGAACTACATAAATTACGAAGCTGTAACTTCAGAACAATGTGCAGCACTACACGACAATGCACCCCATGACCTATCCTTTTTCTATTTTCCGATTTCTCTTTCTAAATTTTGCGTAATTCCTATTCCTTGCAATAGACTATTATATATTATTTAATACAACAGATTGCACAATCAACAATAAACAATCATTTGTCATTTAAGTGCCTCGTATATGTTTCGACCTCTACAAGGTTATAATCAGTGAGTTATATACAAACTTATATAAGCAAAACAAATTCTGTTAATTGTGCGTGTGTAGTTGAATAAAATAATGCCAATTAAAATTGCTAAACAAGTTTAAATTATAAATCAGTTAGCGTACGTTTTACAATTCTGAATCTTATCTTCCATTGCCGACAAACACATATGTCATACTGTCATCTTCAATCAAATCGAATATCCCTGTGTTGTCTGGTTGGTGTTCATGCCACTGTAGACTACTGAATACTGAGTACTGGTAGGAGGGACGTAAATAAAAATGATTATTTGTTATTTATTGTGCAATTTGTTCGATTAAATGCTATATAATTTCTTTCTAAACATTTGTTACGACGACAAAACAAGCATATCGCATGTCCTCTACGTGCTTAGGTACGTAACATATATGGCTGTGGAAAATTGCCGAGAGCAAGTAGTTACCTGTGGCATATTAATTACTACATTTGCTGACCATTCCATAGAGCGTTCATGTGGCAATATACTGTCATATCATCTGCCCACCGCCATCATTGCTTATCCTACGTGGTGAAGCGGTGTTATTATCGGGTATCGGATTGAGACTGTAGGAATTGAATTGTCTTGGTCGTCCAATAATTAACAGAAGGATGGTTGTCGATGGTGAATCAAGACTGCTGACGGAGTCAAGTGACAAAGACACATTCTAAACTATCCCTGAATTTGTACGAACGGAAAGAGATAAATTACGAAAAACCTGTAAGAATAACTGCCTTTCCACAGTTTTTGAGTAAGGGACTATCCCATAAGGAGCACGAATTATGTGCAATAAAATATGTGTTCGGTATTTATTTCGTGAGTTCAGGTAAATTATGGACTTTTCTACATGGGTATCTATGTTGATTTTTCGTAACCCCAAATCCAGTCCGGCTCTAGTAAATATGTTTCCCTCTCTGAGAGATAACTGGGTCCTGTGGTCTGACATTAAAGCAACCGGAGCTTGAAGGTAACTAAGCACCTTTATCTAGTGCCAGGTCCGGATTTTTTGTTCCAATCCCGCTTTCCTTTAATATTTCTGAGTGTTAAATTTATGTAAAATTTTACTTAACTATAAACATAAAATAAAAGTTTATTTTCTCTTTACTCACATCAAGTAAGCCTATGAATTGGATACAAATATTATTTGCCAATTCTGGACTTTGTGATCACTTGATGAATGTAGATTCTGGAATCAAAATGCGGCTTACATTCCATATCCCTTCTCTTTCTAATATCTGAGATACAGAAGCTAAATACACATCTCCTTGAATTATAACTACCTATGGGCCTATCGTACAGCACAGTGCATTAAATGTGTTTTGTACCTTTAGACGCTTGTGAAAACAAGCACAGGTTTCTGTTTAGCTTAAGAATCCAATGGCAGCTGAATTTCTGAAGCGACGATGTTGTTCCTCTAATGAACAGTATTACCTTCTCTACGGTAGGCTGTGAGATATTTGCTTGCTACGTGTTTCCCCTTGTCATATCCTCATTGATGTAGGATTTATTTCCCCATTTCATGACAACAAAAAACAACACAACATAAGACACAACGGTACTACAAACTTCGTGTGAAATGTCGAAGTGCGCTTTGTACACTGCATGACAGAAACACAGTGCAAAGTACCATATTTTGTCTCGATGTTCTAAATGCGTTATAGAATTTACTACAAACTGACGCGAAATGAAATTACATTTACTTGTATTCACTTAACATTTTTCTCCTTTTTAGACCTATGTGTTATATAAGTAACTTGTTCTTTACTAAGGTTGCCTTCAAAAAATTTATTAATATAATAAATTGTGTTTTATTTTAATCAGAATTTGTAATCATTACTTTATTGTACACAGAAACATGGTGAATATTAGATTTAACTTCTGCATTCCTCTTGACTAAACGGCATAAAAAGTAAGAACGATAACCTCCTGACACTTAGAGTTTAGTGTACTGCAAGAAATTCTGCATGCATATTGTTGTTTTCTGGGTTACGGAAACTTCTACGTGGTGAACCTGGTGATAAAGACAGTACATTTCTTCTTAGTTCATTCATTCATTCCTTACGCAGTCTGTCTTGCGACAAGTCCATGGCCTCTTCCAAAGCGAGTTCTCCACTGAGTGCAATCTAGTGCTTCCTCTTTAAAAACCCAGTATCTTCTCCTTTCCTTAAGAAAATCCAGTAGATGTTTATATCTTCTTCCTCGTCTTCCCTTCCCCTTCTACCTGTACTTCAATAAGGTGTTTTAGGAGGCAGTTTCTGCGCAAGATAGACTAATCCATTTAGCTTCCCTTTGTTTTATTTTATGACGTTCCTTCCCTCCTTGACTCCATGTATAATTCTTCATTTTTCACAGGTCGGTCCAGGTGATCTTCTCCATCCTTCTCGAGCATCACATTCCAAAACTTTCCAGGAATTTCTGATCTACTTTCCGAAGTGCCCAAGTTTCAGCACCATACAAAGCTCTGCTCCATATGTTGCAGTTCGCTAGATTGTTCCTTCCATTTAAATCAATCTTGCAGGTTAAAAGAATTTTCTTCTTTTTGAATGCAACTTTTGCCATGGAAATCTAGGATTTTATTTCACGCGAAAATCTGGCGTCATTTGTTAACAGTCTATCCAGATTGTTAAAATATTCTAAATTGTTGATTTGCTTTTGATTTACCATAATCCGTACTGGGGATGAATGTCTTGAGCTTCTCATTACCTTAGCTTTTCCACAGTCATTTCTATTCCATAGCGTCTTCCAGCTTGAACAAGTCCATCAGTTATGCCCTGTAATACGGTTTCTTCTTTAGCCAGTAGCAAAAGGTCATTTGCATATTTCGCATTGCAAATATTTGTAACTACGATGTACATATATTTATGGATTACTTAAAGACACTTAAAAACCCCAGAATATATAGAGCGGTTACGGAAATATAAAGTAGAAGAAAACATGAATTTTAGATGCCGTGAAAAACTCAAATTTCAAAAAATTATTATTATTATTATTATTATTATTGAAGCTGTTTTGTTATTGTCGTCTTTGCTTCCGCCCTGTAATTATTTCGAAACCATAATACATAGGAAAAATAAATAAGAGCCCATAGCATGTGTTTACTTTGTAACGAAATTTTTCGGAATATTGATGAATATTTAGCAAAGATTGCGCTAGTGTTTGCAGAAGAGCACGTAGGTCTCCACACAAACTATCCGATATTTTTATCACTTTCTACCTAAGACTTATGTATATCGACAAATTTTAGTGAAAACTATCTGGTATTATGTTACATAAAAATGTTTTCATTGTTTCTGAACATAGTACATGCGGACAGGCAGGAAGAAGAATGTGATTTAGCTAATTCTCATTTTTTAGGAATTTTATTGCTAGTACGTCAAGGAAGGAAAACATGTGACTTCACACAATGTTTCAATTAATCTCCTCCGAGGCGCCATAAAGCGATGTCTCTTGTAATATACCAATCGGTTTATGTGTAAAACTTTTTGCAGTTCCTTGCGACGACAGGGCACTGCACATGGCACAGTTTTACGTTATAACCTTCAGACTTCCAACAACCGTGTGAGTGAAAGAAAAAAGTTTTGATGTTACTTTCTGTAAATGTGTGTGCGTCTGCGTGTGTGCGAGACTTATGGATGTTACGCTTGAATACAGCTGTGAAACTTACCACATGTAAGATACTGTCGTGTTAGGCAAACTGTTACAAACAACGATCCAAAATACATGAAACGAATAGGGTCAACATGATCATACCATAGACTGTCTTACAACAGGTCCATAGACTCTTCGAAAGCGAGTTCACCACAGAGTGCGATCTAGTGCTTCCTCTTTCAATTTCCAGTATGCTCCCTTTTATTTAAGGCCATGCAGCATTTGGCAAGATGACTTAAAACAAATTCCATACTAAAGATCCCCACACATATACAAGGTGTTACCGTTAAAAAATTAGTAAATCGGGCTAAATTGTTAGGCTGATTTGTGCACTTCTCTTTTAAACATGATAGAAAATATCCGTAAACTCTGAAATTTTCGTCGAATTCGCTATGTTACAGCACCTAGATTTTAAATTCTTGAATAATTTTAAGAAAAAACAATGTGAAATTTCAGTATTCTAAATAAGTCTGTCAAAGTTCTTACACAAACCACAAACACATTACTCTCTCTCTTTCTAAAATTTCTTATTACCTTAGCAACAACTTCAATACAGTCCGTAATCAATAACTCGTAAAAGGCGATATATCGTGAACAAGGATATTTAAATCGATCCCTCTCGAGTGTTATGTTTCGAATCGTCAATAATTTCTTCGGCCTCATCTTCTATTTTAACAGAGAATATAATCTGTCTCAGTCATTAAAACCAATAAATTTGAGGTGTTACAATAAAGGACGAAGATCGTCGTACAAAATATCTGTTAAATTTTTCCGACTTTAACTGGTATTGGCATGTGTAGACGAATTTTAGTAAAACTCCCATATACCAGGATTCAACAAAATCTGTCCGGTGGGCTTTGCCTTGTTCCATAGTGAGAGATAAACAGAAGGACAGACATGACAAGGTTAATAGGTTCTTTTCGCAAATGCTTTGCAATTGAGCAGAAAATTGAACATTTATAAACAACAGAAAATCTTATTGGGATTCATCATGTTCTGTAAATAGAGAAGCCATTAACTTTTAAGTTTATGAGGAAGTGTTTTGCAAGCTCAGGCAAGTAAGTTACTTCCAGAGCGAAGCTTGGAGTATTACGTTTTTGAAATTACTTTGTCTTTTGTCTCCAGTGGTTAACCACGTAAACTACTAGAAATATTAACACTAGTATTTTACCTTGGACCTACCAGGTACTACATACAGACATATTGCTTAAAGTTGCAAAAAGCTATCTTGATGTTGTAGTGGGTGATGTGAGGAAATATTGTTGTTTTACTTTAAAATTAACATCATAATTCTCTAATGATAATTTTCTAAATATTTCTGATTACATATGATCCAGTACTCGTATACTAACACTGTTTTGAAAATTGTGCCTTGTGTGAGGTATAGTTGACGATACACAACCTCTCGGAATTTATACATACATCCGTCTCCATGGAAACAAGCTGTAAGTCCATATAAAATATATTTTATAAAAAACTTAATATTAATCGTAAATAAAGCAATGACGTGTAGCTATGTCTGTCGAGGAGTTGTAGTTGTTAAAAATAACTTATTTAGATGAGCTGTCATTCCCAAAAGTGATGACCAGTGAAGCGTTACCAGACTTATCTTGAAAACTTAATATATCCCCACGGAACAAACTGGCCTGTGTTTCACGAAAATTAAAAATATGCCTTGTAACCCGGTATAATTCAATGGCACACAGCCCTACGTGATTGGGTCCGTAAAAAGGGGGGAACAAATTAAAATTCACCCCATAACAGATCAGGAAGTCCCAAAGAGGGAGTATAGCTTTTGCTCTTCTCTTTCTTTAACCGTGGTGCAAGATGGGTTTGGGTGGTTAAAGCCAAACCCCGTCCACTTTACCCGCGAGAGAGAAAACCGGTATCAATTGTACCGTTATAAATGTAGTGGTACCTTAAAGTCACTCTACCAATTGAATAAGGGATTCAAGACCAAGGTCATGAGTTTAGCCTACCTTTGTAAATTACCATAAACTCGAAACTTAGCGGGCGATCGCTTTGTGATTTATCTCCAGATGCTTCGCCTGTATTTACCTGAATAATACACAGAAATCAACTAAAATCCTCAGATTGTAATAATGGATAAGAATTTAACTGTGGCTCTAAAACAACCATTTTTGTCATCATTTATATCTGTGAATGTTAAAATTTATCCTTCTCTCTAAGACAGAAACACAGAACACACGTCCAGAGTGTTGGTATGTTTTGTGATAAGAACACCTGGTAAGGAAGACAGGATTTACACGAACACAAAGGAAATTACAGACCCGGTAAACTCACAAAATATTATTAGTGTTATCACATTAAGGAGGACGAGATGAGTGGATTATACAGCACTTGTGGGGCATGACATGAAATAAAACGTATATTAGATGAGTGAAAATGTACATAAGGCTACATCCGCTTAGAAGTTAGAATATGAGCTATGCATAAAAAACGTAGTCGAAGGCCTGATGAAATGAGAATATATGACGCGTAGACGTAGGTTGGAGACTAATATTAAAATGTAGGAGTATTACCTGATAGGGATATCGTAGTCGGTATAGGGACTCGCTTTGGGCTGAACGGTTCGGGGATCGAATCCCGGTGGGGGCGAGATTATCCGCACCCTTCCAGACCGGCAGTGGACCCACCCAGCGTCCTATACAATTGACAGCGTGTCATTCCCGAGGGTAAAGCGACAGGGGTTTGGCGTTGAGCACCCACACGCATCTAGAGTCGAACTTTAAGAAAGAGGATTGCTGCACCTCTACTCCCCCTCTAGGGCTTCATGGCCTGTTCTAGGGTGAACTTTACCCTTTACATTTACATGTATCTTAAGTTCGTAAAGTGTAAGGAGGAGGACTCGATTATCTATTTATCTATTTCATAAAAGTTTTCGGTGCTGGGGTTCCTTTGACTTCGGTAATCAACACTCAGACTTTTCAACAGGTGGGTAATTTATTGACCTCTAATGAGAAACCTTCTACATGAAATTTGAGAAACCAATGGTAAAGCCTAAACTCAGACTCTGTGTTTCATAAAGTTGGGTTAAATATTCCGGTGACTAACCTTTATGTTTCCTAAGATTATACGGCAGAGGCATGCATTAAGTTTATATTGGCATTGAAGAAGAGTCAGGACTACGGCACATGCGTCTTTATATCATATTATAAAATATAAAATATTATCAATCTTTGTGTTTCAGTCCTCTGTATTGCGAAATGTGATTCTCATCGTACATTGATCATATGTAATTAAAACAGAAATATAGATTTAGGCAAACATATGATAATTTATGTGTATTCCGACGAAAATTCCTATCTCATTACCGCATATTACTTTTAATAAAAATATGTACCTTGATAACTTATCACAGCAAAAAAGTCCGACACAGCAATTGTTTTCATATTTAGAGACAACATTTTTGAAGTGGGCGGGGCATATAGCACGTATGTGGGAGGGGAGAAGTACATACAAGATTTTTGTGGGGAGACCTGAGGGAAGGAGACCACTTGGAAGAACCAGGCGTAGATGGGAGGATAGTATTAAAATGGGTCTTCAAGAAGTGAGATGGGGGGCATGGACTCGATTGATATGGATCAGGTTAGGGACAGGTGACGGGTTCTTGTGAATGCGGTAATGAACCTTCGGGTTCCATAAAATGCGGGGAATTTCTTGACTAACTGACGACCTGTTAGCTTCTCAAGAAAGACTCTGCTCCATGGAGTTAGTTAGTTAGTTAGTTTAGTTAGTTAGTTAGTTAGAGACAACATTTCTCTACGCAAAGCAACCAGTGCCTTAATGAAAACGTAGATGTCACAGAAATAATTTTACTTAACCAAAATCATAATTTAGAAGTATGAGGTTTTTAAATTTTGTTCATGTTATCAGAATTCTACAGTTACATATTTGTGCTTCAAGACCATACTTAAAGCCTAACACAGACAACTAGATTACCTGAAGTGTTAAAAATATAGTGTTGCGTATGGGTAACATTTTGGTTTGATGTCTTCAAAGCGTTTAAAGGAATAACTTTATCTGTACTTTAAAAAAAAACAAACATGGCCACATTGTGAAAATTTTCTTATTTTTCGCTTTTATTTGATGACTAATGAACTGTTCGAACTAGGCAGGTTAAAGTTGGTAATAAAGTAAACTGTAGGCATACGGCCCACCTACACATTTTGCAAAAAGCAGCGGTTGAGCCAATATTTGTAAGCATGGCGATGATAAAAATATTTGATGTTGAATCTCTAAAATCAACCTATAAAAATCAATATGTTTAAGGGTAATGACATAAGTGGGACACCATAATAATAATGTTAATAATAATAAGAAGAAGAAATTTTGGCAGAAGTAATCTTTGCAGTATGAGAAGACGCTCCTTTATGATTGACCATCTTACGTAATATAACTTTCGTTAAAACCGAATGGCTGAATTGCGCCATCACAACTAATTACCTAACTAACTCCATGGAGCAGAGTACTTCTTGAGAAGCTAATAGGTCTTCATCCAGTCAAGAAATTCTCAGCAATGTATGGAATTCTGTGGTTTATTACAGCATTCACAAAAGCCTGACACCTGTTCCTATCTTACGCCATATTAATCCAATCCATGCTTCTCAATTTCCTTCTTGAAGACCCACTTTATTATTATCTTCTCCTTACGCCTGGGTCTTCCAAGTGATTTCTGTCTCTCAGGTTTCCCCACCAAAGCCATGCATAAACCTCTCTTCGAACTGCATGTGCCTTATCCCCTGCCCATTTCATTCCTCTTGATTGAGATCGGCGCGCTATGTTGCACTATGGGGGAGAAGAGAGATCCATACAGGATCTTAGTGGGAAAGTACTACACATGAAGTCTTGGATATATTTCAGATTATTGAAATAAAAAATTAATCTAGTTAGTAAGAAGTGTTTCACTCAAAACGTAGTAGTATATACAGTGGATCCTCGAACTTCGAACACAATCCGTTCCAGGAGACGGTTCGACTTTCAAGTTGTTCGACTTTCGAGTTAAATTTCCCCATAAGAAATAATGTAAATTGAATTAATCCGTTCCAGACCCCCAAAATTTACCCAATATAAAACATTTTAAGTGCCTATTTCAAAATATCATAATGATAAAACAAGTATATTTAATTTCAATAATTGAAAATTTTTATTTATAATAGTACATACATAAAAAATATTGTATAATAATCAATAATAATAGTAGGAGGGATATTACTGTTCACTGGAAGGTGAATTACCCTTCTTTCATCTGAACCAAGCAGAGAGAGAAGGCGACCACGTGACGACCACGTGATTCTTTGTTCGACTTTCGAGTTTTTGTTCGAGTTTCAAAACCGGATTTTCCTCGAATTTTTTGCTCGAGTTTCAAGTTGTTCGAACATCAAACCGTTCGAAGTTCGAGGGTCCACTGTAATTTAAAATCCTGCATGCACCATTTATATTAATTTCGTGTTGAGTATTAATATTTAAGTTTTAATGATACCTACAATAATTGCAGTACTCGTCGTGGTTGCGGGGAACTTGCATATTAAAACCTCAAGTTTTTGTGTAAGCTTGTATAACTTTGATATATTAAAGGATCTTGTATAGGAGTAATATACAATGTAGATTCGCTGTATGGAATGTGGAATAGATCAACATTTCTGGCTTAAAAGCTGTCTGAAGATAAGTTACTTGTGTGAAGTTAAAACAATATTACGCATAAAATACGCGTCTTAAAGTAGTTTCTGTTTTGGACTGGAATTTGTGGTGTTCCAACAAAGAAGAAAAACACCATGAACTGAATTATCCAATCTATAGATACTGGAACTCTAGTTTTAATGTAACATCCCTTTAAAAACCTGCGTACTGCTGTACCTTATTTCCCTAGACAGATCCTTCTTCAAAGAACCTTGTTTCAGTAAAGATTATCCAGGACCAAAACATACAAATATGGAAGACAAGTAACCTGAGCCTGAATGCCAGACAAATGAAAGCAAAACAAGCACTTAATTCCGCAAACAACAGAAAATAAACGAACGTTCTCTGCTGATCAAACATGCGGATCATGATTCGTGCATGAAATAGAATTACGCATGCCTCCCTTTCCTTTCGAAGGATATGTTTGCGTCTGTTGAGTCTGAATAGGGCGAGAAGTGAAACAGAATTAACGGAAGTAAAGGAAACTCGAGTGCGTAGGAGACGTCGGGAAGGGCGCATCAAAATAATGGGCAGACTGTAATAACATGATATAGTGTACTTTATACAATATGGAAAAGTTGAAGGTAAACGCTTAAAACAAGTTTTTGTATGGGGAATTACTGTAATCATAAAATATGGAAGAAACGCAAAAGTTGATGGCCGAGAGTAATATTGTGTGTGGGCTGTGCCATGGCTCAGACGGTTAGTCGCCGGCCTCTCACTGCGGAGGCCCGTATATGTGGGATTTGTGGTGGACAAAGTGGCACTGGGACAGGTTTTTCCCCGAGTACTTCGGTTTTCCTCTGTCAGTTACATTCCACCGGTGTTCCATTTCACGGAAAAACGGAAAAATCTAATCTTCTTCATCACAGGTTTGCACAATAATCCTCAAAGCTGCTGTGCGTCCGTAGCATCTGCTGCGTGGCCCTTCACCACAAAAACATATATAGTGTGTGGCATTTGAAGAAGAGGCAAAGAAGCTGCCAAGCTAGCGGTTACCGTCAGGGCCAAGTTAAGGCTGTTGTGGGCTATGTGATTGCATGCGGCCTCACCGTTTGGAGGCCTCGAAATGAATGTTTTGTATTTCAGATTTTACGTCGGACACATTAGTATCATGCTATATGTACGTTTAGGACTACACAACACTTTTTGCCTTAGGTTCAGAAATGTCTCAAATCGGCCCTAGTTACAAGGAATGCATAAAGCCATGGAAAGTATGAAAATGAATTGGAGAATATTCAAGGTCGTATCGTCTGTCCTCGAAAGGACATTCATTTTCTTCCCCTCCACCTACTTGCAGGATCACTTTCTCAACCTAAAACAGATTGCAGATTTCAGCAGCTCTTCCGTCCAGTGGAGCCGCCCCTATGAATTGTAGTATACTGTATACAAGAGGCCGGCAGAATGTTTTAAAAAGTGGTGCATATTCACTATGTGTAAAGTGATCAGATTTATTTAATGATCAATGCCGAACTCGTAGTTATTTAATGAAAACCCGTAATTAATCCTTTAAACAGAAATTGCAGGAACTGTATTAATCGCATTTTGTCTTTGTAAATTTGTTATTTATTTAATAAATTCTTAAATATCAAATTCCGCAGGTGGTGAAAGAACACCTCCTTGCACGTCTCTGTCGGCCATCTTGCAGGTATATCATCCGATAAACGTAAGGAGAAGGAACAGAAGACGAATATTTACGAGGAATTTGTAAAGTGATGGAAGAGAAAAAAAGGAAGAATGAATATGAAGGAAAGAAGTTAGAATAATCTGTCTTTACGTACGAGGAGTCTGAAGAAGTAAACAAATTTAAGTACTAAAAAAATTATCTTTCCCTAATACCCTGCTCTCTCAGTGTGGCGAGGACTGTCTACAAGAGACACGGTCAAGTTAAATAATCATCATACAACTGACCTTGGCCTGGCGTTCTGGGAGTAAAAGCGATCCAATTCTTGCAGATACTTGAGGGTGTCCGCCATGAATGCCAGTTGCTCGGGGTCGGAGGGTTTGGCCCAGACACTGGGAACGATACTAGGGATGAAGATGAGGGCACATCCCAACAAAAGAAGCCAAAATTGGGAGTTCTGCATGGTGAATCACGTGACCTGCAACAATTCACAAATGCCTGAGATATAGATGTACGTGACTATTTTCTTTGTACATGTATCCTGCATGTGTTCCACAAACATAAGTATAACATTTTGTGCGTTACTTTCAAGGGTTCATGATAAGTAAAGGTAAGGGTAAAGCAACCCCCATTACAGGCCTAGACAGGTCCTGAGGGTTCCAGGAGGTTGAGGCTCCCAGATCTGTAGACAATCGGCACATGAAGGTGGTAAGGTTGTCAGCCCTACGCACCGGCCGCCTTTACCCCCCAGGAAATGTTTCTGGTACTCATTTCTGTTAGAGGCTGAGTCGACTCCAGGGCCATAGTGCGACCGAAACGATTATGTCAAGGAATTAATTCCAATGACACCATCGGAATCGAACCCGCGACGTTCCGGTTTGTAGCGCAGTGCCTCAACCAACTACGCCACCGCGCGCTCATGATAAGTATGCAGCTTTAATTAAGGATTTTTGTAGAATATTAAAAGACAGCACGAGTAGTTTTTTCGATATAGAGACTAAGCTACGCGCTCGATGATCCAGGTTTCGATTCCAAGTATGGGCTAGAGATTTTCTCTTCTAAAATTTCAGGCCGAGTCTAAAGCCCACAGAACTATGTACAAAATGTGCACCAAATTTTTATTTTCAGGGAGTAAAGCGGCAAGGCTTTGACGTTAACTACTCATTTTCATAAAGATTAAGAATAAGTGGAACTATATCTGTAATCCCCTTATATACCTTTACATTGTAGAATATGGAATAATAACATGGCTGCGACTATCAGTTTAATGATGCTAACTAACAAAATATATCGATAATTTTGAAATTTGGTATGGTTGATGATAAGTCGAAGTATGAGAGAATGAAAAATTGAAACGTCGCTCTAAGTTAAGGAAGAAGGAATATAGGAAGAACTAGGGAAAAATGTTAACCCCAAACCCTCTGTATTTCAGTATTACGTTAATTATAAAGGCCAGAAGGTTTTCCATGTAAATATAATACAAAATCTTATTAAGTCATATATCATTATTAAAATTAAGATCGTAGATTCCGGAAGGCATTTATTCTAAAATGAATAGTTAGTATAGTTTTCGTCACAGTAACGCGGTGACCAGTCAGCATAGTGGTAAATTATGGTAGAACACATGTTCATGGAAGAAGATAGCAAAACGTGTACTCCATGACGTAAGACAGAGAATTTGCCTAGGCGTTATTTACTTTCATACTGTTATGCGGTTTCACGGCAAAAGCGTAAATGTAATTTCTTGTACGTCTATTAAGTACAGCCTCCTCTGATCCATTCTGACAAAACTCACAAACGCTCAGCAGCATTGTAAGCTTATATGTAAGGTCTCATTTCGAATTTCATGCACATAGGATGATAAATGTGGCAAGTACTGCTCTAAACTCTTTTAAGCCCCTTGCGAATTATGACTTTTACTGGGCCGCTTTTCATGAACGTCACAAATGTTCAACACAATATTGTGTAAAGATATCTTCTACCGAAACTCCCCAAAATAGGCCAAGAAATACACCCCTAACTAGAGTGTGACTGTACCTAAGCCTATTTACACGGAACTCGCACTTACTCAACAACTGTCTGAAAAGAAATTTCATACCGAATTTCATGAAAATCTTATGAACTGTAATGTTGCTGAAAATAACAGGCGGACTGAAGCAAGAACGGAACGATGAGCAGATGAACAACTTCATGTTGTCTTCATATAAGGGGTATATTTCTTTTGACTCTTACATTACACCTAACAAATGTGACGAAAAGTGGAAGTCTAGAAAAACCGCTGTCAAACTGTAGTGACCGCGCTATAGTTTGACAGCAGGCCATCTGACCTGTGCACGTATATTGTACGATACTGTTAAGAAGTGTATACACGTGTGTGCATGTGCATGTGTGTGTGTGTGTGTCTCTGTCCATGTGTGCGTGTGTGCTTTTGCGTCTGTGCCTGTGTGAATGTGTGGGTATGTGCTTTTGCTCTTATGTGCATGTATGCTTGCACGTGTGTGCGTGAAAGTGTGGGTATGTGCGTTTGCGCTTGTGTGCGTGTATGCTTGCACGTGTGTGTGTGTGTGTGCGTGTGTGGGTATGTGCGTTTGCGCTTGTGTGCATGTATGCTTGCACTGTGTGCGTGCGTGGTTGGGTATATGAATTTGTGCTTATGTGCATGTATGTTTGCACGTGTGTGCGTGAATGTGTGGGTATGTGCGTTTGCGCTTGTGTGCATGTATGCTTGCACTGCGTGCGTGCGTGTGTGGGTATGTGCATTTGCGCTTGTGTGCATGTATGCTTGCTCTTGTGTGCGTGCTTGTGTGGGTATGTGAGTTTGCGCTTATGTGCATGTATAATTGCACGTGTGTACGTGCTTTCATGTCTATGTGTATACGTTGTGGGCGCTTGTATGCGTGCTTCTAGTATATCAGAGTGCTATATCTTCAAGTGGTCAGAGTTAAACTCGGTAACTCTTCATCATCCTTCAAGACGGGTAAGATGCTGAAGCTTGAAGATGAGTCAGAATGTGTAACTTGTCTTGATAGATTGATATTTTACTAATTCAACGGAATTTAAGTAATCAAGATATTTTTCGTGTTTTATTGAACGAAGAGCGCCACTACACTTTACATAATCACTTCGAACTTCAAACAACTCTTTTCTTTTCCAGAACATTTTGAAAGTTCGAACGTTCAACATCATACGCCACAATACACATATATCTTAAAAGTAGTTCTACAGACAGTAAAATGTACAGAGAGGCGGACAGGGCAGTGGAAATGCGTTCATTTTTGCCACTTATTTTGAATCTCTCTAAAATTCTACACTTTAAAGATTTTATAATATCGTAGAATTTATTGTGTTTAATATTGTACATAAACGATTTTTTTTATCAAAAGCTGTTTATTTTAAAGTACTTTAAGGTGTTTATTCAAACACGTTTGGAATTCCTCAACATAGGCTTACAAATTTAAATGGATAGACAAAAAACAGATAGCAAAAATATGCATCAAGAAGTGTTGAGCTTCTAGTTCTTATGTTACCCTGTAGGCATACTAGCAAACAAAGAGAAAATAACTAAATAATTCTGTCAAGCATCAATTAAAAATTCTAGTTAAGGAAGAAGTCTCGCTATGTGTCTTGGACTCTATTATTACTTTGTTGTTTTGGCGAAGTTCTCTTCGGACTGTCTATACCAAGACTGCACTTCAACATGACTGACGAGATAAGACTGTTATCGTTTTTCGGACATATTATCCACGAAGAAATTGATCTGATAAATTCTCATTGATTTGTGATCAAAATTTGAAGTTTTGCTTTGCCGTAATTGCTTATCCTGTAAATTGCAGTATGTAACGTTTCTTACGTTCTGCAGGACATGCTGCGTCATTATTATTGTTAATGTAAAATTTCTCAAGCTTGTAGTGAAACAACTCAGCATAAAATTGTAATTCTATGAAATACGTATTTGTATTTGTTATTTGTTCAGAGCTTTTAAATTCTTAAAATTACATTTCGTGTATTTTTATATGCTGCAGGAGTGTTCATAATTATTTCATGAACTTCATGAATTATCCATCTGTAACATAAAGTTATTTCTCATGTGTATGTATAAAACTGATCATGCGCAGATCCAAGTATGCCAACCAGTACCTTAAAGATATACTGTTTGAAATGAATTGGAATGAGGTCAAAAGGAAGTGAAAGAGACTATTTGTTACGTCTGTAGCAATGAGTCTTACAGACGTGACTCAAAGTTCAGACATTGCCCACCACCTCGGGCTAAAAAATCCGCAGTTTTCGGAGGCCGGATTTGCTTCATGCACTTTGAAAAGAGCCCACTACACCACGTTCTTTTCCCTCATTCCACTCGAAGAAATAGGCAGATTCAGGGAGTTTTCAGTCTGCAAAATTGGAATATGTGTAAAATTTCAGTCAGAACCTGACCATATACCAGAGAGCCAGAGTCCTGTAAATTTTAGTCTTATACTGCTGAGTATTTCGTGCTCATGGTTCTCTTTCTCTCCTGTCAGTCATATATCAAAGCATGCTTTAGTTAAGATCAAAATTACTATCAATAGAGTGTTACGTTGCACGCCGAAGGCAAAGTATATAGTTGTCGATGATCGAAAATGCAAAGACAAACATTCCAAATTAGAATAAGTTTGGTTTCTTACGGAAGTAATGTTCAGAAAAGGACCATGCTGTTACTCTGTATCTGCAAACACTTACTCATCTATCTGTTTTTATTGTTATTATTTATATTTTCATTTCGTGCTTTTTCGATAATAAAATCACAATATCCAGTCTAACAAAATGCACGGTCTGATCTTTTCTTAAACACGTAGGTTGTCTCACTAACATTGTGTAACAGGATTCATTATACAACAAACGCCTGCATTTTAAATGGTTGGCTTTATTACATATTTTTATTCTGTACATGGCTTGCTAGTTCGCTTTTGTGACGTGTTACTTTAATGTGATTCCCTGATGATGATCCCAAAAGGGATGTAGGAGTGTTCAAAATGATATTGAAATAAGACACTTGGGAACAATACAGTTAATTCTGTTGGACTAAGTGTTGTGGGTGTTTCAGCTATCTGTATTAGAAGGTTACTGAAAAGTCATGTAAAATAGTTCCAATGTTTTCGAGGCTTCCTTACAGTTAATGATAAAGATATGCTTGACCGTCCTTTTTCCAGCAATAGGCCCTGATGTCATTTAGCACGTTAGGTCAACTCCCAAAAGAGCATGTGTGGTCCGTGATTAATTCACGTCAAATTCAGCAGACATCCATACATGATTACAAGTTTGGTGTAATAAATGATATAAGGGGAAGAATAATTGATTCAGTATTCCTTGAGAGTGAAAACATGGGCCTAAAGAGGACGAGGTAACAGTGTATCTGGAGAGGACCGCATAATCAAAAGCTTCAGATCTGTACTCATAATAAATTATTCTTGGTAATAAAATGGAGACAATATTATGGGCAGTGCATGTGGCAATTTGGCGAGAGGAAAGTTGCGTACAGTGTTATGTGGACGCTTAAAGGAAAGAGGCTACTTTGAAGGAAGATTAGTTGGAGGATAATATTAATATGGTCTTCAAAAAGTAGGATGGAGATCGTGAATTTTATTGATATGGCTCAGGATAGGAATAATGGTGAATATTTTTAACGCCGTAATAACTTCCGGTTTTACAAAAGGCGGAAATTGCTGACTAGCTGAGAACTATATGCTTCTGAAGAAAAACGCTGTTCCATGGAGTTAGTTTTTTTTTTTTTTAATGCCGTTAGCTCAAATAATTTTCGCTATATGATTTTCTAGCCCTTCATTGAAGAGATAACCGAGGATAAAATTGCCAAGAATTTCTTCCAACAACATAATGTTTGCAGGTTTAAAGGCTCATTTATCCATGACTTCTGCGTGACTATTCGGTGACAGAATTATAACACTCACAATTCTCCACCGAGAATACCCGATCTTAAATCCGGGGTCTACTATATGTGGTGGACATACATATACATTCTACAAGAAAATTCGCGTAGCCTCAACAATCTCAAAGGGAAACCGATAACTTCATTAAACGTGTCTCCCACACTAAATAGACACTATTCTTCGCCAGCTAGATGCTAGATATAAATGCTTGCCTACGTGTATATGAGTGCCACATCCAGAAATCAATGTAATTGCAAGTACTGTGTGACCATCTTTCCCTGCGCCCACTCTACACTGTATCACGTATTCACTCTATAACAAGTCTACTGTGGCTTCTCGCTGTGTAAGTACGTGTTAGTAATTACAAAAAAGTATTTTTAAAATTTTATTGGGCATAACATCGAATGGAGGGCCTCCAATTTAAATACAAAGATGAAAATCGGGCTCATTCCGGTGACCGCGTGGTCTAAGGAGTGGGTCTGCGGCCGGTCGGTTGCTGGAATTGCTGTTTCTAATCCTGCAGGGGCATGGATATCTGTCTCTTGTGAGTGTTGTTTATTGTCAGGCAGAGTTTTCTGCGACGGGCCGATCCTCCATCCAGGGGAGTACTGCCGTGTGTGTGTCATTGAGTGTGATCAAGTGCAACAATAACCCTTTACACCTAAAATGATTAGGCAGAAAAGATGTGAGAATAAGAAACAAAGAAAGAAAATCAAGTGACATTTCGCATGGTGTTAATTGATTGGAATAAAACACTTAAAAAAACACGCAAATTCTATTAGATTCTCCGAGTCAATAGGCTCACAAAATGACTTTTCTGACTTGTATTCGGATGGTATTGCAGCCGGACTGCGGCTACCGACTGAGATTTCTGGTGTTTCCGTCAGTCCCTGCAGGCAAATTTCAAGAAAATACCTCAAATTAGGAAAAGACTGACTTCTTCCAAGTACTTTTCAATTAAGTATTCACGATAGAACCTAAAACTCGATGCTATGGGCTTTGTAAAACTGAGAGTGCAGTTAAGTGGACCATAAATAAGTAAGATACTGTAGAATTTCAAAATCAATACATCCAAAACACATGTTGTTATTTCCTTCTGTTATTGATTCTGTGAATTATTAGTGTAGCATAAAATGAGATGGTTCAGTAAAAATAATATTTCTGTGTACTTCTTGTTCTTACAGGATGCTCTTCAACACACTATGCGAACAATATCCGTAAGTTGTGGAACAATAATTTCAGTGCTCATTCAAAAATTACAATTGAATTTTCGGAAACCGAAGATTCGATGTGGCTCATTAAGAACATCCCACTAAACTCTGTCCTGATGAATCATGGTTATCCTTCATCTACTTCTTTTCTTTCAAATAATGTATTTGTGTAGCCATAACACGAGAAGTAACCTCCGTAATCAAATAATAAGAAAAGACTTGGTTTAGAAGAAGAAGTAGTTATGACAGCTTAAGATGGCATAATGGAAAATAACTCTTCTCGAGAGTTTGGTAATTAAGTTGGCGAAAAACATTTCTTCTTTAGAGACCCGCCCTTGGACCACACCACATTCACAGGTGCAGCTACTGGATGCTATATCAACCGATTCCCTTGCAAAAATCATCACTATTTTTTTAATGAATTAAATGTTACTTTTAATTCACACCTTAACCCACCGAAGAGCATTATACCACTACTTCTGCAGACTTAGAGGTTTTACCATTTTAACAGCTTCTCAGTTCCTGCTAAATGTCCTGTCTGTTTTATTCTACTTGTTCAGCTTATCCTATTAAACTCTTGTAAATAGTGCAAATTATGAATCCAATTTTACGCAAGTTTCTCTTTTCTTGTATTGCAAGTTTCGCCAAAATATTTTTCTAAACATCCAATTCTGAAACAAAATTGATGATGAGACTTCATACTTCACTCTCACATAAAACAACAATTAAAATACCACTTCTGTAAATGTTAGCATTTAAAATGTATAAGTATGGAAATGGAAGAACGTAATTTTGAACTCAATGGTAGCAAGAATTATCCAAATTGAATTTTCGTTGATGATTCCTCGAACATGATATTGAATTTCAATTTTGCTGTTGTTTTATAGGTCCTTGTGTTATGATTTCTTTTTATAGCTGCTGAGGAAACACACATGCGTAGGCGTATGTATTTTCTTTCTTTGCTTCAACTTCTAAACAAAAAAAATTTTCGGTGTCTAGGAGAAATTCGTTTTGATGCTTATTCCCTTCTTTGAATTAAATTTACGATTAGGGATAATAAACCGAAGTTGTCGGCTGGGTGAATGAGGCATTACAAATTTCTTCATTTTGATGTTCAATGTGCTTAATAATTTGCAACTTAAAATTAATTGATCATTTGAACTTTGACAAAAAAGATTTATACTTTGCAAAATTAATAAATCGCTGTACAAATGAAGAAATTTTTGAAAAAAGCTGCTTGTGAATTAATTTTATTTATTAAAATTACACGTATTTATGAATCACAATTTCTTTATTAGCCAATAATGTTGGAGAGAAATTATCGAACAGAAATTATTCTGGGAATGCTATTATAAATAAAAGACTTCTTTTCTGGTATCTAGATATAAGAAAATCTTCACCAATTTCTGTCTCCATGCTCTCGTCTTTTAACTCCCACACTGATGCCGAGTTAACAGACCATGTGACATGTAATTTTACGTGACGCGCAACTTCGAAAGACATTGTGGACTGAACAGGATACGTTCCTGTAAACACTCTTATTATATACAGGATATATTTCCAGTCCACGTGTTCAAAAAACCAAACATGTGTGAGCAGATACTCCACAGTTCCAAAATAGGAAAAACATTTGTATTAATACACGACGAAATATCGGCATCGTGCATTTTAATATTTCATTCTGCACTGTGTGTGCGACGTGCAGGACCTTTAATATGAAAGCAACTGATAAATATGTTTGGCACTGAATTTTAATATTTAATCGTCGGAAGAAAACCAGTTATTTCTACAGTTGAAAATATTGAACTTGTATTTCTTCTAATCTTCATCAACCAACAACTGCACTATTATTTATCACTTTAAGGGGCATCGTACGCACGTGTACGATGCCCCTGATGATGGTCACTTCGTGACCGAAACATATGTAGGGCAATCTTAAAGTGTTAAATAAATTTAAATTAGTGCAGTTGTTGGTTGATGAAGGTTATCTATTACCATAATGCACGGTGAAAAAAAAATTAAGTTGTATTTCTCCTGTAGTATTCTAATTTATGTTTGCGTTTCAAGCTTATGTAAAGAATTCTTTCTTTTTAAAAGGTCTTTTATGAACTATGTTGGATATAGGTAAGTAAGATACTAGATACTAACATCATTAAAAATTAACCAAGCACATCTATGTATTCTTTAAAATGTGTCAAATAAGAATTCGAAAATTTAACGGTGTTTCATCCCAAGCAAAATACTTCTAAATCTAACTTCATAGTTGCGCTTTACACTAATAAATCATCAATACAGTGGTCAAGAGAAAAGAAATTTAAGCATTTAATTCGCAATCAATCTATGTTAAACAATAATATCAGTCAGTCAAGTCGAATTATTACTATTGCATTTTCGATATTCAGAGAGATACGAGAATAAATTTAAATTCATACATTTCTAGTAAAAATATTTTTCATAGGTTCCTTCTACTTTAAGATGTGATTAATTATTTTTCAATTAAAAACTTAGATTAATTCTTTCTAGATTAAGAGCAGGTAGTTCATAATGGTTGAAGACTTTTTGTATTGCTCTGAATTTTGGTAGTAAATAAGTTATATGCCTTACGTCGAAGGAATGATTCTTCATAAATTCTAATAGGATTTGTGAAATATTTTATAAATTTAATGATATATAATTTATCTAATTTGAAAGTAACTTTTTGAGTCTTCATAAAGCAACAGCCAACACGTGTTCACAGTCTTTACGTGCTTCATAAACTATATATTTACAGAGGTTGAAAATTAAATATTGATACATCATAAGCTTACAAAGTAATGACAATAATAAAGGATTATTTAGCATTTGCTTACTCTTCATAAATTTAATACAAACTTGCAAATACGTAATTGTTTTAGTCAATTAGAAACTTACTAAACAAGGAAACAAAACTCTGTGTTTAACCCACGAAAAAAGCAGGTATGAAACTTAGTGCATAAATAGAGACCTAAGGAAATTTTCGAAAAAAAAATTAATTTCCTACCTTCTTTTCAGAAACTGAACGTCGATGACCTGACGTGTAGATGGCCGCGGCGAGCTGCGACTTCCTGCTGCTAGCGTTCAGGGAACAAAGTCGTGTACGTGAGGACCAGCGTCGTTTCCGCCTTATATACAGTTTGTACACATAGCATTGTGGTAGTAGGCTAGCCTTCCGCTTTTCCCGCCCCCGTCATCGACGTCGTGACGTCACTAAACGTCGAACCTATCAGGAAACACCTTCTTCATGCGCTAACCTAGCATTGCTACACTGTGGGGCCAGTTACAGAAATTGAGATGAATGCTACAACGCGAAAATAATTACGCTTGTGAATTGCACAATTAATGTGCTCTGTTACAGCGCTAATCAAGAGAGAACTATCTTTATGGCCGATGAGAAATGGTGCTAGTATGTTTCGTTTAGCGTACCTTTATATACAGACGGGTTCCATAAGGTAAAGGAAAGGAAATAGGAAGTATAAAGTATGGGCCTGAGGTACAAATATTTGATGCCAATATTACACTCTATGTTTGAGGTAAGATACATTTTTGTACCCGACGTTTCAGAAGTTTGTATCATGGCTTCGCACTGGTTTACACTGTAACCGAATAAGACTCATTCATCTTCCTTGCAAACAAAAATGTGTTATCGAAGATCATTAAAATTGCGTTGTTATTGTCACAATCATTATCGTCGTCAGTTCTAACAACTTCAAATTTCTTGATTCAGGTCTGCAATATCAAACTCTCCCATCTTTGCCCTTTTGAAATTGTTGAAATATGACTGATGTTCATAAGCCTATAATCTTTAAAATGTTATTTTAAGATACACATTTTTTAATTGTCGGCTAAAATAATTCATTACTCATAATTGCCAAACTTTAGTCATGTTTAATAAGTTCAAGTCGGTCGGTTTGCAGAAATTTACATGAAATCGCTGTGGGAATCTCATAAGCCTGCCATTAATTTGCTAAAAACAGTAGTCTAAACTATGAGAGTTATAAATTTCTCGTAGTGGCGAAACTAAGGATTCAGTTCTTCTAAAATACGAGGCTGCCTCTATGGAAAACCCAAACCTGAAGTTTCGATGCAAAGTAGTTTCCTCATCTTCAAGGGTCGGAAAGTTCAAGAAGAATCCTTGGATATTTCTACAACTGAAAATGAGGAAATTACATAACGTCGAACCGTCAGGATTCAATTGACCATTTACAAAGTGTTGTGTTCCAGAAGAAAGGAACCTTGAGTCCAATACGTATGTTTTGAACATAAGTAAAGTATACACACCTGACAACTACAGATCGCGAAAGTTAGGCACATGGTAAGAATTAGTCGAGACTTTAGTCGAAATTATGCCTATCGAAACACGCACATGTGTGATTTCTCCTTGTAAATCCACCGCAACTCGTCTTTTTCGAATTAACCACGGTGAATGCATTATAAATTACCATAACGCCACATGATTCATCTCTGTTTCTAGTGCAGAAAATAGAACAAACTCTGTTGGGTGTGTATATTTAACTTAAGAGTTTGACAAACTAAATTTCCATTTAGTTTCGCGACTGACTTTTCATACCTAATTGGAATGATCTAATACATAATATGCTGAGATTTAAAATTGTGTAATTCATTTGGGCATCATGGTTTTATTAATTTATATTACACTGAAGTGGGACTCCTAATAAAAGCATAATATTTCACGCGCATTAAGCTGCAGAAAATCCCATGATAGTCATTAAGAGTACATCTGAAATGTTATGTTGTTATGGAGGTTATTATTAAGACAACAGTATTATCTTTAAATTAAAAGAATAACATCCGTAACTAAATTTGTCTAAAGAGGTCCACTATCTTCTTAACATAATAGATAACGCCATTTATATCTGCTTGCTAAGCAGGACAAAGAGGTCGATTATATGTTTGTCGGAAGCTATAAACACTTTTAAGGCTTAGCAACAAAATAAAAATGCTTTTCTCTACAAAAGAGAAAATTCTTAATGTTAAACCTTGCGCAAATTTTACTGGTAACCAACCTTTAAAGGTTCAAGAGTAAGTTCTTTCATAGCTGATGCTTCATTATAATAAGCTGGCTCATTAAGTCAAAAGCAAAGGAGAACATATGTCTCCAGAAATTACTTTCTAGTGACGTCACCAATTTGCGTTAGAATTAGTTTAAAGGCCGTTTCGCTTGACGTAATGATATATTATGACTTCAGAATTTATTAGTTCATTTGTATAAAAAGTTAAATACAAAATTTATATGAGCGAAATTCCTTGACATAATCGTTTCCGTCGCACTATGGCCCTGGGGTCGACTCAGCCTCTAACAGAAATGAGTACCAGGAATATTTCCTGGGGGGTAAAGGCGGCCGGTGCGTAAGGCTGACAACCTTATCACCTTCATGTGCCGATTGTCTACAAATCTGGGAGCCTCAACCTCCTGGACCCCTCAGGGCCTGTCCAGGCCTGTAATGGGATTGCTTTACCTTTTATATGAGCGAAATACAGCGAATTAAGATTACGGTGTCTCTTGAACGTGACAAAGTGTAATTGGCAGAGAGGTACCGACTTTTCAGAGTAATTTTCCGTCTAGACCTTCAAAGTTGAAGAGACATAAACCCAAATCCTACACTTACTACGGACATAGATTTCGAGGTTCATATGGCGGTGAAGAATTATATTTCAGCCTTCTGGATTTTTATATCCTGTAGTATGTTAGGTGTTTATACATAATTCGGAGGAGTATACTACCTACATCTCTTGGACTGAAGGCGTACTAAACAGGCATTTGCCTGTTATTGGTCTCTCAATGGAACGGATGTATGATGGCATTGAAACATTAACTGGAATATGAGATACAAGAACTAAGCACAAAGTTCTGTTGGAAAACCTGAGTGAAAGGGGGTAGATTACAGAAAAGGTGAGGAACTGAAACATAAGTGGCTAGGATATAAAGTGAAGCGGACAGTCTTAAGATTGTGCTCAGTATTAGATTACGGGATTAGTTGAATTAAACGTTCAGGTTCCGTAATTAGAGAGTCAATTAACAAAGATTTCTCATTTACAGCCTGCCGCAATAAAATCCCTTCTCTTAACCAGTAACCACATAGAAATTATAATTAACTGACAAAGAAAATGATGTAAATTCAGGAAAACATAAAATGCATAACATAATGTCATATCTCGTTGGATAGATTTTAAAGAATGCGTAAGAAATTTATCTGCAAAATTCTATATATTTAAGCTGATATAAAGTCAATTAATGGCCAGCTGCTTTTGACTTTAGAAAATATGTTCTGCCCAAACTGTTTAAACAGTGTACTTCAGAATAAGAAAATAGCACATTTGATGAAAATTGTCTATCAGATAGCATCCTGCACGTTCACGTAATTTCAGCAACCTCTCCTTTTATTCTGTTAATTCGACCACGAATTTCATCAAAAAAGTCTCTAAAAAAGATGAGAGTCTGAACGAGTAATATTATTTCACATCGCTGTTTCGACAGTTGGAAATATAAATAGTCCATAAAGCACAGGGAATAGAAAGGCGAACACATATGGATGCGAAAAGAAATAATCATTTTTTATTTCAATACACCAGATTTAGTTGGAGATTGAAGAAAGTCGTAAAAATTTTCTGTCAGAATATCCCATAACCGAGTCCATATCACACCTGGGTACCTACGTAACTCCAGTGCAGTCCTTACGACAAAACATACACGTACGATCTCTAATGCAGCTCTTAATGCTGAATAAATATTCATATTAAAGCATATATGAGGGCTTATTTATTTTCATCTCAGTTTCTTTAGTTACTTACATGAAAACACAGTGTGTTACTGTAGCAAAACTTGTGTATCTCTTTGCATGTGTGTCCTCAATTTGAAGTTTGTAGAAGTTATATACTTCCATGGAATATTTTATTGAAAGTTTCATCATTAGATTTAACCCCACCCTCTAGTCTTTCATTTCTCCGACATCAGTAATAAAAAAGGACGATCGCACAAACTTGTAGCAGGCACAATAGCGACTTTTAACGTACGCTTCTAAAATTATTAATAGTAATAAATTTTGGGAAAACGATATGACGTTTGTTAAATCAAATTTCGTAGAATAAAAAATGGCACGTTGCAGTAAAAAAATCCACATTTAGCTTTCATTTCAATAGAGATAAACAATAAATCATTCGACTGTGATATCTGAAATTACGTATCGAGGTAAAACATGGGAGTAACAAGTCTATATGACATATCTTCAGTCAATATACTCGTGTTACAAGTATTGTGATGGTGTAAATCCTTAAGTCTATGTTGGAATATTTAATATATATAAAATAAATACTTAAGAAATAAATTGTTTCAAATAATAATAATAATAAACTGCGCACATACTCCGTAAATGGTTAATATAAGGTTAAAAATTTTATCAAGGAAAATAACATTATATGTACCACAAACTTTAACCAGAGAATAGTTGCAATAGTTATAGTACTATTAGCAGTAATATCTGTAGTAATAATAGTAGCAGTAGCGTTGGAGGTGGTAGTGGTGGTGGTAGTGGTTATGGGTGCGATGGTGTTGGTGGTGGTAGTGGTAGTGGTATTAGTAGCGGTCACAGTTCAGATTTTAAGGTATTTAGGTATAAGACCCCTCATTTAACCCGCTCAATCTGAGGTTTCTAGACAATACGACACACACACCGGTAAGGCTCCTGATCACACTCAGACACACCACACATTCGGTAGAACTCCTCTTGACGGGTGATCAGGCCGAAGCAGAGATTTCTACCTGACAACACACAGCACTCACAAGACACAAACATCCATGCCACCGGCGGGATTCGAACCCACAATCCCAGTAAGCGAACAGCCCATACCCACGCCTTAGTCCGCGCGACCACTGGGACTGGCTGTAGCTTACAATATCTGGAATAAATATTTGTAATGGAAATTTCAGACGTTAATATCTCTATACAATATCATGTTTACGCAAGACAGTTTTGTGATCAAGAGTGATGTGAGGCAGTCGTACAGTACGTTTTTGACTGTGTAGCAGAAAATGACTTAGTCAGATCCAATCGAATTACGTGTGATACACTACGACATAGCAAAGGAGACTATGCATTTGCACTCTATTCGATTTTCGATTTCACTTATACTAGTACATTCTGATAGAGGTAGGGTGCACAAGAATTTTCGTACGAAACGAAGGAGTGTATTCGCAGAATCTTAGTAAGACAGGTTTATTTGGCTTTACTGGATTCGGTTCAGTTCATGTGTCCGTAGACTAAGGATCAGATTGGAAGAAAATATTACCTATAATTTCTTGTAAAGTCATCCCTGTTCAGGCCATACGGGGAGTATGGTTACAACTGCACTCATTCTTAACCTCGGCACTAGAAGGTGTGATTGGTCAACTTCATGCGCCCCATTTGTTTTCCCGCGGGAAGGAAATCTACTACCCAGTAAAGTGGAAGCTGTGTGTCCCCCAGACCCGGTCTGAAATTTTAGAGAAGAAAATTCCTTGTCCCGATAGTCTCTCTTATCAAATTTCGTCATTAGATGTTAAAACCTTTGAAATATTGAACGACTGATTCATTCACGGATCACTGATGTCAATTCAAATGCTGAGTTTATAGAGCGTGAAATGAGATTGCGATATCATCATTAAAATCCATAGGTAGGTACTAGTCACAGTACAAGCACTTGGCCAGAAAGAATGAAATAAATTATTTACATCCCAGACAGGTGGACATACTCAGTAACTGAAAATGCATCGTTAAGTTGCGAGTCTTTATTGCAATAAGAAACACGTGGACGATATAAGATTACGTCCTCCGCATTATGGGCTCATTTACGGATTTCATTTATTAAATTCATAAATATACGACACAGCTGAACACGGAATACATTGCCTGGTAGTAAGTTTCACAGCTTCCCCGACTCTAAAAGGTGTTTGGAGAACGACAGTACTAATTTCCTAAAACTACTGCAGTATAGTTTGCAATACGCAATTGGAGCAACAGGTTGAGGGGTAGTATATTTGTGGACACACCCCTACCCCTTCATCCTCCACGCTGCGATGCAACAGTTGGAAACTCCAATATCCACACGACACAAAGCCCGGCTCACTCTGCTAATAACGTGATATTACCGTCAGAGATTATCGTAAATATTGAAGTCAAACAAGAACAACCCTCGGTTATTAAGCCCGTTCCCCATATTCGTGCTCTTTAAAAACAAAATGCCTGTAAAATATACGACAATTTTCGTCAAAGAAAAAGACAGTTTTGAAAGCTAAGTTGAATATAATGTAATATAATATAATAATAATTTACGTTTTCTTAGAGTAAGTTAAAACGTAACAAATGTAGTTCACTTAGAGTAAACTCAGTAATGCAAGTCACCGCTGAACTTACAATTTAATTATACTTTACGAATAATACAATTCACGAATAGCGTTTATTCTAATTTATCTTACACTACGACATGTTTCGGCCTATATTCTGGCCATCATAAGGCAGTTGACTTACAACTGCATACAAGGAACTCTTAGATACAGACCTCTAATTAACAGTCGCATTAATCTGAACATATAATTAACTTTATTTAATAAAACATAAGGAGATGACAGCACATAAGTGAACTTACAAGTGCTATATAGCATTAGTAACCGTCAGTGTCGTTACGCACACAATAAGCCCGTACATAATTGACGATACAGTCCACTGGCTGCAAAATTCGCATATGTATCTTATACACATATATTTATGTTATAGTTAATCTTATTATAATATCTCTGATTATTTATGGTATTAATTAATTAACTCAGACTTACTCAGCGCCCTGTCCAGTGAAAATGTGGAAATTATTCTCCTAATAAAATGCGGTCGGAACCTGAAACAGGTCTCTAATCGCCATCCGTTGCAAAGACCAAGTAAACTCGGAGGTTTATGTTCATTACATTTTACATCTTCACACTGTGTTACTACAGTACAGGGAAAACTTTGCCCTACCTTAAATATTTGAATATACTTTCACAAAATTGTGTGTAGAGGATAAAAATTATTCATCTTTCTTTAGAATTTACGTTTACAAATTCGCTTATGATTGTTTGTTTTCATATTATTTCTTAACAACTTCAGGGAGAAGAAAGAATAAATTCCTCTCGCAGAGTAATGAAACCAGCCAATCCCGGTGGTTTCGCGGTCTAAGGCATGGGTCTGCGGCTGTTCACTTTCTGGGATTGCGGGTTCGAATCCAGCCGGGGGCATGGTTGTCTATCTCTTGTGAATGTTGTGTGTTGTCAGCTAGAGCTCTCTGCGACAGGCCGATTCCTCGTCGAGAGGAATCCTACCGAGTGTGTGTGTGTGTCACTGACTGTGATCATGTGCACCAATAAAGCCTCTGTATCTACAAAGAATTGATAGAAGAGGTCAGGCTAAGAAAGAAAGAAGGAAAGAAGAAAGATATGAAACCCAGTTTACGAAACTTATTTGTATCGTGATATAATTATCTTTATCTAGCGTAAATGTCCATTATATTCTTGCTCCAAGGAAGCTGAGGGCTACGCCAGCTATGATGTAAGTACCAGCAGGGTAACCCAAGCAGGACAGGCCTCAGCCACTGAAACACAAGAAGCATGCCCCTAAGGGATTGTATCCCAATATAAAATCCTGTTCTTGCAGGTCGAGGGTTGGGCGTAGTATTAGAATTCATACTCCGTGTGACACTATTGTTTTCAAACCTCAGTGTGGGAGGTCATGGCCAGTAAAGAGGCCGAAGAGCTAAAGAAAGAGGAGAAGTAGGAAGAAAAAGAAGAAGAGACAATTATTATTCTCATGATTATATCGTAAAAACTTGTAAACTCTCCTGAAAATTTAAATTTTGTATTTATTATGTGAAATATTATTACCAAAGGGCTATTATATGCCTGTGTATACCGTCAGAGTGATCGTTAATGCCAACAAAGCGTGAAACAAAACTCAGATAATTTGAACAAGTTTTTATACTGTGATGCAATTTCTACACAATAAGCAGACATTACACATGAAATCGAAGTATGGGACGAATCCCATGAGAAGAGTTTACATTAATTAGATCTCGCATTACATTTTTCCAAAAAGCAAACAAGAATGAATGTCAACTGCAAATTGCTTGAATTCCAGGTACTCTAATTCGATCTCGTAACTCTTTTCATCATTCCAGTAACTAACTAGCCTATCGGATGGAAAGCGTTCAGCTGTTGAGAAAGCAACTTGGAGAGTTTTGCAGAAATGAAAAACAGAAGACACGTGTTAAAAATGCTGCGGAATTGCGAGAAAATTTTGACCAAACGGTCCCCTGATTGTCGAAGTAAATGGAAGCAAAGACTTATAATAATTTTCTATATTCTCTGATAGGTTTTCGGTCTAGAATAAGGTAATTTAAGCTTAATTAAATTAAAATACAATTCAAAATAAATGAAACACGCTTAACCGTAACATATGAAATGAAAGAGCGGTTTGGGTGTTGTCTGAGTTTCAAAAATGAAACTTCATATCTGATAGTCTTTATGGCAATCAAAGTGAGGAAACGTGTTTTACATTCTTGTAATAATTGAAACTGAGAATTACAAAGATGCAACAACAGAGAGTAACGCTCCCTAAACCATTAACCGGGAGCAAATGTTACACAATTTGAACACAGCTGATATTGATAGTACTCCAAATGCAGAAAAACGTGACGAGGGATGAGAGAACACCGCTATTTCGAACACCGAAAACAAATTTTCGAATACTTCACCAGCAAGGCAAATTTCCTTGCAAAGTCACACAGAGTCGAAATAGAGTGAATGGATGTAAACAATTAGAACAAATAGCAGAAAGACTAATACAACTGACATTAAAAACCTCGATGGAAGATATGTAGATACACGCCAAGTCTTACAGGCTGCTTTGGTTAAACCTCTGGCCAAAATTTAATTAACTATTACCATTACAAGCAGTTCCTGTGGGTCCGTCTTCTAATATTCTAATTTTCCAAGTCTTATCATGCTTAACAGCTTAAATATAAAGATAGACACAACGGAAATTCTGCCGGAATTTATACTCTGCAATGAAGTACTGTGTTTAGAAATGACAGTGCAAACCAAATTACAATGTCCATTTAGTCTTTCCTCTCTCCGTCCATCCCAGCATTCATCCTTTTTCCACTCATTGAAAATATATGGTACATGGAAGTATACCGCATTATGCAAGGTCTATTACAAAAATATAACGTGTAGAGTTCTGTTAAGTATTATCTAACGACGCTGTCAGTTGTTAATGCTATAGAAGAGCAAATGAATATAAAACGTCGGTGAAACAATACTGACAGAAAAATCGAATTACTTGGAAAGGAAACCTGTCTAATCGCCATTTGTCCTACAAAAATTCCACATGGAAAGCCCTGGTACTGAACCGGAGGCCCCGAGGTGAGAGGCTGAAGACCAACTACCTGAGCCATAGCCCTTTTTGACGTACAGCTAAGGGTTTTCCACGTATCCTTTATATGGCAATAACAAATTCATATTACGTTATCGTACTTATATAAATATTTAAAATACGATTTTCTTTAAGATTTTTTGTACAGACATGACGAACAATACATATTAATGCACAACATCTATTTACTCAGGGTAGTCAGTTTACAGACTAGTCTACGGGCTGGGCGACCCGGAGTTCGAATCCCGGTAATTTCAAGAGACTCGTCTTCTTTCTAAAACGCATAGATATATTCTGGGACCCATACGGCCTAATTTTCAATGGGTGCTGGAATTTTTAGCCGAGAGTAATATGGCGGGGGCGTGACTTTAACTATCCACCAGCATCTCGTGCCGTGGTTAGGAATGAGTAGACCCATACCTCTACTCCACCTGTATGTCTTCATGGTGTTGACAGGGACAATCTTGTGTTTACATTTTACCTTGTACTTTCCACCAATTTACTCAAATTCCAGCTAGTTTAGTTAAGATTCAGATAGGCAGTGCGTTTTGAAAACCTGCATACAAAGAATTCTTAGGAAACATTAGAAGGATCGATAGGTATTTCGACGTTTAAAATGTAGCATAAACTAAAATTCACATTGTCCATCCGTCTGATCCTATTCTCCCAGAATGGTGGGAGCTACAAAGAATGACGGGCACAAGAAAATAAACATTCATTTTGGAGACAAAGCACAGTGATAGTTTTTGAATCGGATCTCGAGCAATTACATGTTCGGGCAGAACACATCGCGCTGAAAAAAACGAAACAAAGAGTGTTGTTAGGATAAGAGGCAAAGCCATCCTTTGTGACAATTCCAATGACATATGAGATAAAACAATTGCTGTAGAAACTGCTTCGATGCTGGGGAAAAAATCATCTCTCGAGAAAAAAATTGAACCTTCACCGTTGTTATGATACTGACAAAATTGGTAGAAGCAATTATTATTAACATGCTCCAGGGAAACAGGACTCTCGATTGTAAGGCTACAGTAGCAGAAAAACAATTAGTGCAGATGTTTTTTCATCCGCACGATATTATTAAAACAAGAGAGGAATGTCCGCAGGACTTAAACTTTTTGCATTTTTCTTTTTATTGCCCTTATATTTTAAATTCCCAACTATCTTCAACATAAACAGTGAAAAGGCTAAAATATGAGATGCCTCTTTCAATGTTTTACACAACACACTATGATATTTCCATATCTGAAAATTTACAGCAGGTCGTATTTGCCTTATGTTACAAGGCGAGATACCACATTTATTGTACTTATGTCAATTATTCTTCGATCTTCAATTTTTTTCTTCGGTCTGTATCGTACTTTACAGAGAACACAGTATTTCTCCATTACAAATATCAACCTGTCAAGCTGTCACCTGTCTGCATATAAAGTGACTTATTCTCTCCGATTTTAACCAAACTCGGTACGACTCGACAAATTGTACTACAATTCCCAAGTACTGAATTTCAGAAAAATTCCTTCGGGGGTAGTCGCGCTTTTACAGACAGACAGACAGACAGACAGACAGAGAGACAGACAGACATAAAGATAGACAGACAGACAGGCGGACTTGCGGACTGATATGATGAGGCCATGGTCGCTTTTAGCATCGGCATCCCAAATATGCCTAAATCAATTCATGAAGGCAAGTTGTAAAACATGCAACTTCTAAAGTGGCTCAGGTCGGAATATGACTGTTGGCTTTTAAGGCGAGTTTTAGCAATTTTCGGGAGGTATGTGCAGAGTTAAAAATAATATTCTTACGTAAAGACATAATGCTTTGTACAAGAGTTTGATACATGTGCGTGAAGAATTAAGTTGACTTTATGGGTGGATCAATAGCAGAATAGCGAGTAGAGTGTTCTGCGAAATAGGGAAGGAAAAGTGTAAGAATTAGTGACCACACTGAAAACATTTACCGGGTTTAGTTCGATACTTAAGATAAAAATTAATTAAATACATAGAGCGTTGGCGCACCCAAATTGGGGAGGGGGCTGCAGGACTGCAGCCGTCCCACAGCGAAATTTACAGAACACAGGTTTTGTAGACACAATGATATCGAAGGTTGTAAGTGATTTACGCTTCAGTCTAAATCAACCATGGAAATCGGCTGATGATTGGTATATTGGATTATTAAAAAATATAATAAAAATTTACGAATATGTAGATACGTTTTTTTCTTTTTTGTTAGTTTTAATTGTCTCCTCTAACATAAATTCGATATCGGCTCGGAGATTTTGATATGAATTTCATAAAATAGTTTTCAAAATCAAAAAAATTATATATAACCTCAGGGTCAGCCCGCCCCCAAAGAAGAATTCTGGATGTACCAATGACGTGCATTATACATACAGAATATACAAAAACGATTATGCTCTAAAATATATGTTCGTCTGGGAATTCTAAAGTTGCACAGACATGAGAAAAGTTTTTTTTTTTTACATTTTTTCTAATCCGGTTCAAAGTATCGAACAGAAGCCATGCAACAACCGTGGCTTGAAAAGTTAATCTGACGACACTTATCATAAGAAATGATATTCCTACATGGCATTATTAGGTTACAAACTTTACTTTAACAAGCAAATTCACAGCATCGCCTACATTTATCTTTCCCCTTGAGTAACTTCACTCGTGTACAGGCGCACCTATCAGAATGTAAATAAGGTTGTGCACATACAACAGATTACAGGAAAAATGTAACAGGACACAGTTTTGCAAATCATATACAGATGGGCTGTTAGCATACGTTACACTTCCGTATGTACAACCACTTCCGCACACAAAAGGCTTCTTCTCTCTCTAATTGACGATGTAGGTTGTTTTTGTGACAAGTACAAGAAATACCGATTAAGCCCTATTAGAAACATAAAGAGAGACTGAATGACTAATTAGCTGAGTACCTACTTGGAAAATAAGTAAATAGCCAGCTATCTCATCAACTAAATGAGATAGTAACCATCCAAGTAACAAACTTACTAAGACACTAAGTACTGGCTTATCTAAGTAACTTATTAATAAAATTAATTAAAAATTAGCTCAATATTTTTTTCCTGGTGCAAAATCCCCTATTGGGCCAGGGCCTACTTATTATCGAGGCCTCTTAATCACATTCAGACACACCACACTCGGTAGGCCTTCTCTGGACTAGTGATCAGTCCGGCGCAGAGACCTGTACCAGACAACACACAACACTCTCAAGAGACAGACATTCATGTTCCCGGCGGGATTCGAACCCCCAATCCCAGCAAGCGAGCGGCCGCAGACCCACGCTTTAGACCGCGCGACCAGTGGGATCGGCAATTTCATAAATATCGAGCAATAAACTAACAAATTAAGTATGAAAGTAACAAATAACAATGGTAGTTACTGCCTAAGGTTCAGACTGAACAAATAATCGACAAAGTGATTAAAGTACTAACTAACTCCATGGAGCAGAGTCCTTCTTGAGAAGGTAACATGTCGTCAACTAGTCAAGAAATTCCCTGCGTTTTGTGGAACCCGAAGGTTCATTACCGCATTCACAAGAGTCCGCCACCTGTCCCTATGATTAAGGTGCAAAACAAGCAAATAACTAAGTAGGTAGTTAAAAGTTTTCTGCAGTCGTTCTTCAAAAGTTGATCGTCACTAGTTCTATCAATATCTTCAGCTATTTTTTTTCAAAAGAAAGGTCTATTATCTCTTTTAAAGGAACAACCTTTTGGTTCTTACTCTGTGCCAGTTTAGTCCAGTTTGAGAGAGTTCAACTTGTGTACCGTAGAAGCATATATTCATAACATCCATTTTATTAAAAGCTTTTCTTTTTTTCAATTTTATAGTTGAAATTTAATGTTAGCTATATAAATTATATTTGCTGACTGCTCCTTTTGCTTTCAACCGTAAGTTGACCTGATGAAGAAAAGTGAGTATTGTTGAAATGCACATATTGTCCAGGCTATAACAATCCTAAAATATACCCTAAATCCTCTTTAGGTGGATACTAAGATTGATAGATTTTACAGTAAAATTATACTAAAATATCTCAAACTTGTTTTGCTACCAAAAATCAGCCTTATAAGAGAGTACTGTAGACATTAAATAATAAGTCAACAGATGGAGTAAAACCATGTATGTTGTCAAAAAATAAGATGTTTCCTGCAAATTCAAGTCTTCAGGTTTACGACTCCATGTCGACTGGTAAATAGTTTCTGCCGTTCCCTAAGAGCTCCCTGTCATTAAGCAGGATCTTAGGGCACTAGACCACTAGACTACATAGCAACTGACACGGGATAGTATCCGAGAAGGCTTGAAACTTCATCAAAACCGCTGTGAGAATCTCAGATCTTCCAAGATATTTTCCCCGTGCTTTCAGGTAGTGAATGTTCTTTTAATAAACCTGGGGGGGGGGGGGGGTTCATTGTTCAGTAGTATAAGCATTAAATTGCTCTAATATCTCATATCTAACAAATTTCTTACCTACATCTCCACATGTTTGGACAAAAGTTCGTGTTCAGGAGATTTCATTCATCACACACAAAAAATGTACAATCGTATTATATCAATAAATTTGTAAAATCTGTTATGATTAATTTTTGGGCGATATCTAATAGAGTTACTAATATTAATACACTTAAATGAGATTAAAATAACATTGCAAAATTCCGCGCTTTTACTTTAAATTAATGGTTATATGTCAGCAATTATACTATTATTAACAACTGTTAAATTATTGAAAATTAATATAATCAAGTTATTATACCACCCTAATGCACTCTAATGTTCACCTATAAGTGTTATACATAAAGCTCCGACACGTTTCGGTGCTAGTGCACCATCCTCAGGGATTACAGTTTGCCAAATCTAAAACCAGCTGTCATTGACAAGCCACTATTTGTATGGTTCCACAACTATACACAGTGGTTCGTCAATGATGGTTGGTTTTAGATCTGGCAATCTGTGGTCCCTGAGGATGGTGTACTAGAACAGAAATTTATCAGAGTTTTATGTGTAAAACTTATACGTAAATATTAGAATGAATTTGTTTGGTGTAATAAATTGATTATTTTGATCAAGACAATGCACGGAGTGAATATGTTTAAAGTACTGAAAATTAGTTCTATACTGTCCTATCCATCCACATATAAACAACCAATTCTCTCTACACAGTAGACCAGGAATCCACTCCGAAATAATCACCTACAATTTTAACCATCTTTTATGACTTTTTTAGTTTTAACATGCACTTGTTTTGTTGGTTTTAGTTTATGTAATTTATACTGTCACAAGTGTCCTTGATGATAATCCCAGGAAGGGATAGAAACATCTTGGACTGGTTTACAGGGATTATAATATATAATATCTAAAAAATAATAATAGTAATATGAGTGCATTTGGTGGTTGAGTATTTTATGTTTTATTGACGACAATGCAAGGTATGAATAATATAAAATTTAGTTTCATAATATTAGATGAATTTTGTTATGTCATGGATGTGAGTCCATGCTTCAAATTTTGCTTCTATTGTTTTGAATTTAAGTTGTACGTGGGATGTCTCTCATTATTCTAGAAAACCTAACGTTTTAGTCTTTATGACATTACTGACTGGAATTTTGTGAAGGCCGGAAGAGGCTGATCATTCTGGTGTTCCATAAGACAAACATATGACGGTATAGACAAGAAGACTTAAAATTGAATCATCATTGCCTTCTCTGTGAGAACGTACTCGCAACGAACTGAGATTCTGACTGTGATTATAGTTCTGACAATGAGTGGCCGTGTACCTCATCTTGTACTTGTATCTGGAAGAGACACATGTCACCGAGATGCGAAGGAGGAACTTTACATGCCAGAACACGCACTGTCGTAACTCGGCAGTGGAATCAAGACCTCTGTGACATTTACACAGCTGTATTGACGTAAACACAAATCGGAAACCGACAATGGCGGTCTTAGTCCTGTTTAAACAAAACATAACAAGCACTTGCTCGTGCAATAGCACGTCTGCTTCGCAATCAAATGGCCATAGTTCTATCTCACTTCAACTCAGCAGTGGTTACGGTAACGTCTGCTGGCATTTTCTGGTTTTAGGGGCTAATGTTCTACTATTCTTTAACATAGCTTGACACACACGAATTAATACAAATTAATCTAAAAACAGACGTGGTACACGTACCTACACGCATGTAACTAAAATTTGATATTTGATTAATTTAACAATAGAAATTAAGTCCTATATATTGCAATGGAATTAAATAAACGTAAAAATTCCTTACAATATAATAAGTATGGAAACAATTGCCCAAAATGTCACGCTATCATCGTAATACACGAACATAAAAGGAGCTAGAGAAGAAGAAAAAGAAATACGTTACAAGAAAGAGACTACAAGTTCGTCGATAACAATATGGCGTTGAACACAGAAAGACAGGATATTGTAGTTGGTGTAGCGACTCGGTACGTTTTGGACGGTCCGGATCGAATTCTGGTGGGGGTGAGGTTTTCCTTGCAGTCCAGACCAGCCCCGATGTCCACTTATTCTGCTGTAAAGGGCTACCAGCTGTATCCCACGGTAAAGGGCCGGAGCGTGGTGCTGACTCAACACCCACCTGTTTCTAGTGCCGAGTTGCGAATGGGTTGGGGCTAAACCTCTGACTCTCCCTGTGTCTGTCCAGGCCAAGTCATTGGATGGCCTTTACCTTCATTACTGCACAATATCTAAGCATCTAAACAACACAACAAACAATTTCCTAATCCGTATAACACTGGGGCAAAACTAAATATTCCTTCATCAAATGTTTTACATAAGAGTATAAACACGATTACCACGCACTGATCTACTATTGTAATAAAGGCTCATGTAACTGTAAAACGTATGCGCAACACTACGTTAAAATAGTAAAAGGAAATATAATTTCCAAGCAGTGTAAATTCAGAGTTGCATTTTATTTTGTTATAATTTGAAAATCATGTATTTCAAGATATTTTAACGTCTATAATAGAGCGTTGCTCTTGTTTTAGGGCCAGCAGACAAGCCAATAAGAAAAAAGCGAGTTTGTAAACCACTCACTGTCGTACAAAACTGAAATGGCACATTTCTGCGTCGGCACTGCTCTTGCTCTAGTAACTAACTGCATGCAGCAAGGTCCTTGAATAGCTGGAAAGAATTCAAATGGCTAAATATCGTGTTATTTTTACGCAAGACGGCGTTTCGCAACCATATCCACAATAATCCGTTCACAAGATCCTCTCCTGAGCCAGCTGACTCCACTTGGTGTCTTCTCACCCATTTCTAGAATCCAGTTTAACATCATCACAATACCTACCCTTGTGCCTATCAAATGAAATTCTGCCTTCAGACATTGTATGGCGCTTTTAACGAGACAGTTTTATACAAAGAGGTGTTGTTAGCACTCAAAGCAAAATCTAAGCCGGAGGATTACATATTGTTGTCTGTTGGCGACTGTTTATTAAATGTATTAAGCTACTAGATAACCTAACCTCCATTTTTAAACATTTCCTTCTCTCTCCGCATATTTGTGACCTGCCACGTTACAAGGAGTAGTACGAAAGTAAAGCCTCATATTTCTGTCTCAGAAACTATAATTACAATAGCAATAAAGTATACATATACCGTGAGTACATCGTTTACAAAGCGAGATTATTTTTCTACAAGCTCTCCTTCATTATCAACACACTTTGTGCACCTCTGCGTCGGACTGTGTATACGGGTCACATGAAACTCTTTGCTGAAGCTTCCGAGCTCTGCCTGCAGTCTGTGTTTCAACTCCTCTTCGTCTGCACAAAGGCGTCCTCGGAGTACATCCTTCAGGGGACCAAAAATGTGTAAGTCGGAGGGTGCTGAATTAGGACTGTAGGGGCGATGAGGCCTTGATTCATCTTCCTGTTTGGTCGAAACTTTCGAATTAGTTGTTTTAACTCCTTTAATGCTTTTCACATATCTCTCTGAATTGACTGCGGCTCTTCTCTTCAAGAATTCCACTAAAAATTTCCTTCACTGTCCCAGAAGAAATTTGCACATTGAACGTTTTTCTCCCTCATCATCCCTTCAGTCCCTATTTAGGGTAAAGAGCTCCGACGTTTTAGTAAAGTGGAAAAGTGTGTTGATAATGAAAGAGAATTTGTGAAAAAATAATCTCAAATTTTTATAGGATGTCCCCATGACATATGTAAATTTCATTAAAACTGCAATTATAATTTCTGAGAAAAAAATACGATGCATTACTTTCGTACTGATCGTCGTATATAATAAACGATCCTTCTTAAAAGATACACTTACTTTCAACCCTAGATCATACTACTGATTTTGGGTGGCACTGACAGTAAGTATAGAATGCTGAAAATATCTAAGATGTCGCAGAAAAGAGAGGGAGTAAAAAAAGCTGGAATAAATTGGATAATCAATAAATTATTATTTTTATTATTATTATCTGATAAGGGAGAGGGAATTAGGTGAGACATGTAGCATAAATAAGTGAGGTGAGAAATTTCTAAAATATTTCGTCAGAATTCCTTTTGGAAAGAGTACGTTTGGGAACAACGAAGTATGTGAAATTTATGGACACCTTATATTGACACATTAAGACACTACCGTAGCTACAGCCACTTAGTAAATGTAAGTTCCGTACTAAGACCCCTTCGATCAATAGTCCAAATGAACAGCAAGGGTCCTGTAATTGCCTCGGAAAGAGTGCTGAGACGTTTGTATGGCATATTTTTTAAACTTTATTTCTCGGAATTATGGAAATCAAATTTAAAAGCTGAGTTGAAATGCAGACACAGAAACTCCGTGTAATGAATTCAGCCTCTGTCTTCGAATTGGACTAAAATGTAAACTCAGTTTACATTAACAGAAAAACAAAATACAGTTATTTAAAATGATCTCACACAAATAATTGCACAACAGTTAAATTGTCTTTTTTCATATTGAAATTTCCATGCACTTATTCCGACTGCCCACAATATTTCTCTCTCCATCAAAGCAACGCGAGTTTGTTTGGACATTTAAGCCACTTTGCAGGGGATTATTATGTGACGTGTTTACTTGAGATGCAGTTTCATCACCGTTCATTCTTCTGTTATTCCACTTATGCTCATTGTACTCAGCACATGTTATAATAGCAGGCCTCCCTGAAACTTGATAGTTGGAATTTTCCACCCACTCAAAACTTCCCTCTGGCTCACATGTTTGTCGCCATACTGAAGAGTCTTTGCCTTGTGCATACGAGTGTTGTTATTTTTCACAAACTTTAGTTACAAAAATAAGGTCACAGGCTACTGCTGCTTTATTGTGCATTATATCAATGAAACCGCCATGCTGAACGCCAGTTTATTATCACTGCTTAGAAAACAATGACAAAAAGAACGAAATGCAAGTAAAGAAATATTGGTATCTGTATCATTGTAGCTAACATCATTTTTAAACTACATTAAAGTACGTTTTCTTTTTTGTTTACTTTCGTATAATACAAGAAAATTTTCCTGAAGTTTGATGTATGAAGTAGCAAGGAAGAAAGAAGGAAGTTACAAGAATGTAAGGGGAGAACAGAAAAATACGTCCTTCTTGCAGTATAAGCGGATTATCTCCGTGGGGAGGTTTCCTATACTAACAACCCCAACGGGCAAATCGGAGTTCAACTCTCCCCATAGTACCTGCAATTAAGAAACTTTTTAACCGATAAAGTATCTTGTTTTTTTCTGCATATTACCAAAATTTGAGATTGGAAACCATCGCTCTTCGTAATTAGTAAGACTATGTTAGACTGTATTAAATGATATATAACCCTGCATTAAGCAATTAGATATGATAACAAAACCAACAAACGCATGCGCATTTGTCTGTTATGTTATCATATCTATTTTCGTTTAATCCGTTTATATATCTAGAGCACTAAAGAAGTGTAGTTTTGAAATTGGATGATTATCCGTTGGAATCTTGGTTTTCTCTGCCGCATATTTTTCATGGTTTATTCCAAGTATCTGAGCGAAAGCTGTGATAAACAAACACGTCTTTTCCTAAAATCCTCTACTATTGAAAGTAATTAGTCAATCAAATTTAATAAATTGACTGGTCTAGGATTTTTTCATTGCAAAACACGAATAGTTTCTTTGAGTGCCCATTTATTCTTGTTGACCTGCAATAAAAATAAAATTTTACTGCAGAATTTAGGCATTTATGGGTCGAAATATTTCCTTAGGCGTAAGTACAGCAATAATTTTACCCCTATTTTTGTCCTAAAATTTCTTATAACAATAAGTGTGATTAATAAATTTGCTTTCAATAATTTTACAGTAGGACAAATTTTTATAATATAATTGCTATCTTTTAGAGATTCGTTCTGCCTGACACCTGCAAAGTACAATTGTATATCATGGTAGTCATTTCCATAATATGAGCTATGTCCCCTAAATTTCGGCATACGTTTGGTCTAAATACCTTAATATCGAATACTTATTCAAAGAAATTCCTACTTCATCTCTCGACATTTACATAAAATTAAAACCATGTCCATTCAACTTTATAATGTCGAGCAAATAAAGTAGTATTAGTGTTTTTAAAAGAAAATAATAGAGAAGTGTTTTGTATTTTTCCTAAGTACCCATTAACATTCTCAGTCAGAACAATCCTTCGCTCATATAAAATGAAAAAACAAAGTTCTAATAAAATTTCATAATATTTGGGGAAAAACAAAGTTACTTGTAATGTGTAAGAAGGAGAAACAGAATTTGTGAGAGAGATTAAATAAAAATAAATCTTTATTTACGGTTAGAAAAAAGTGCTGATATCAAATTCAAAGTTCAGTGTTTTCCAAATCGGGCTGTAGTGAAAGTGGTAATGAACTTCCGGGTTTCAAAAAATGTAGGAACTTTCTTGACTAGCTGAGAAACTGTTAGCTGCTGAAGAAGAACTCCGCTCCACGGAGTTAATCAGTTCGTTAGTCAGGTATCTAATGTTTCCCAACAAACCTTTTTTCGAAACATTTTTCAGTATGGTAAATATTTAACAATATCAAAGGCAAACTATTTTATTGCTTTCATGCATTAACGTGTTTATATCATTTAATTATTTTTTGGACTGTACACCTGTAGATTCAATAAGCCCATGTAAAAAGACAAGTCTACAAATTCGCAAATAAATTATTTAACAAAAGTGCCAGGTAATTCGACAAGTTCAATGCCCCTTCACATGATTTTCTGCGGGTTTATAATATATACGTTATTGGTAACATCTATAATTATGATTTAAATATTTCCTCTCAACTGCCACATTTATTCAAGTTTCATCTCGCAATATCGTGGCACAATTTTCAACAACTGACGAGGTTGTGTCAAACAAAATATTTTAAGCTTGTTCATTCTGAGTATTGATCTGATCAAAGTAATCAGTTTATTGAACCAACTAATTGCACACTACTATTCACATATGAATGTTACATATATCGCTCCGATATGTTTCGGTGTCAATACAACCTTCAGGGAGCACGTGATGCCAAGTTTAAAACCAACTCTCAGTAAACAGGCCACATTTTTATACGGTTCCACATTTCGGTAGGCTGCGTTGGTGATGTCACTATCGTATAAAATGTAAAACGTATATTATTTTAAAGTGCATATAGTTAAATAATATGTTGTATATTTTATACGATAGTGACATCGCCAACGCAGCAAATCGAAATGTGGAACCATATAAAAAGTGGCCTGTTTGCTGACGGTTTTAAACTTGGCATCACGTGCTCCCTGAAGATGGTGTACTGATACCGAAACATTTCGGGGCGATATATATAACATTCATATGTGAAGAGTAGTTTGCTTTTAGTTGATTCAATAAATTAACCACATTACACAAGCAAACGCCTAAACCGGCAAGCTGCACACAATGAAAAGTGATGACATACAAATGGTTACCAGAGATAATGATGACAGCCAGACACCTGTCCGCAGATGTCATCTCGTTGTTCATTCGTAACAGAAAGTTTATTCATTTTAAAATTAGATGCAACATTTCTTAACGTTTACTTTTTTAATTTCTTATTAAAATTATCAGTTTCATGAATTCTAATAATTTAAATTTTTTATGTGCGTAGATAGTGAATTATCTTCCGTAGAATTCGGAAGAAATTATTTTATCTGTCCTGTTATGCTACTATAAAAATCACCCTTCTTAGAATAATTGGAGGCTAAAGATGGAGGCAGAATATTTCTCTGAAACGTCGGTAAATATTCAAAACTGTGTAAGGCGTCATACCTCAGCAATTTTGTATGATCACAGTCTCTCTCAAGACCTCAAACCTCACTGTATAATACCATTATATTAGACATTAAGTGATTGAAATTTTTAAACAGAAAATAACGGCTTGCTTTTTTTGTGCGGGTAGGAACTAAAGAGGTGAGAGAAAATCAAGGACCATTTAATGTGGAAAACTGACGTTTCCCTCACAATACTTTTATTTATAAAAACTACGCAGAATTTAAGGCAATTTTAGCAAAATTTAATTAAACAAATAAATTCACTTCTTTTTTATGTAATGACTAAAACATTCTAATGATATTTACAAACTTATGCCTAATAAGTGAGTATGATACACGTATTTACGAAAACAAACATTTAGAAAATAAAAACAAAAGGTAAGAAATATAACAAATCAATTAAATAACAGTTTTATGAGCGAGATTTTGGATTCTGTAAGAGGTTTCCAATTTAAGATAGACATTCTGTATTGCAGTTTGTAGATGGATGGCCCGAAAGGGACTTTTTGTGCCTATACACATTATGTATATTAGCCGCATGATTAAAATGCATTGCTAGGGGATGTCGCCATGCAGCACACTGACTCAGATTAGAATATAATGCGTCTTTAGTGAACAAATAATTAATAAGAGGGAATTAAATTTAGTTTCAACACCACAAGAAGATTTGCTGTAAAATATCACGTATTTGGTAATTTAACCTTATGTAATTTCAGCGTGAAGTCCCGCATCAGAGTGTAGTATGAGATCTTAATTTTATATGCCATTATGTCAAAATAAAGCACACTATTAGACTGAAGGGTCGTTTTAACGACATTATAAGTAGCTGTGGGAAAATCAGTGAATTTCAAGTTGGTAATTATTAAGACTAGGTTCGTCTAGAGTACGACATCCGGTTGTTTAGTAAATAAGTGGAAAATATATCGGGGAAACATTTAGGCTCCACCTTATTCAACTCTGAACAGGAATGCACCAAGTTCCACTGATGTGTTTGTAACTAGGTGACATGTTAAACAGAAAAATAAAACGTAACCTCATTTTAGTGGGCTTTTTAATTTCGGACTAGAAAGGCTGGTAAAAATTTATGCTCTTCAAAAAAATTACTAATTATTCCCAAACAGTGACCTTGTTGCATAGACGTACCAAACTGCCTTAAGGTCAGCGTGTTAAGTGATTAATTTAGGCACGATACGCACTAACCAAAAATAATGTTCTCTGTGTGTTAGAACATCCAATAAATCTAAAACGAAATGCGCTCAGCTAGACACATTGATACACGGTTTTGGATAAGCTATAAGTTTAGTAAATTAAAAAGTAAATTCGTGTATTACAAAAGCTCAAATTCTGAATATCCACCTAAATTTAGATGTTTTTGTAACTTGTTTGTTTTTGTGGTTGCAACACAACAAATCATGCCCGAAGGCGTGTTTGTCAAAAGGGTATTAAAGTTGTACGTGTGAAAATAAATGCGTACGATTACAAAATTTCAGCCAAACAAGCTGCAGTAAAATATGATAAAATATAACTTTCGGCAAAATAAAGAAGATTTAGCCTTTGCACGTACATGTGTAAAACCACCTTAATTTATTTTGTTCAACGTATAAGACTTTGACAATTATTCAGCTCAACTGGCGCCTCGCGATTTCTTCCTCCCAAATAAATAAATAAATAATAAGTAAATAAGTGAATAAATATCTCTGTATTATGTTTGTGACTATATAAATTATTTACCTTAAATCTCCACAGTCGCCTTTCCATATCCCCATTAACCTCGTACAATATTAATTTCGTGTAAAGCGGATTTGCCTAACCTGCCTTTCTCAACGTAGTCATTCCTCGAATCTCCACAACATTTCCTGCAATTCGTCAATGTAACTGTATAGAGCAAAGGCCCATATCTGCTCTGACGTATCTAAAGCTTCGTGGACAGAATCGGAATAACCGGCAATGGTTTTTCATCTCTCGTATAAAACCTGATGTTGAACCATTTAAACAAACAAGGTAAACATAATTTATGTTTACAGTAGTGACCTGTATGACGTATGGATGCAATAATAACATATATTTCAGAAGTAACGTAAAGGTTTGTTTTGTACAGGGAAGATTACCATGTCTCTCGCAAACACGAACACATTGTGTAATTTGTTAAGGAAGGCACTAAATTGTGGCATAAATAAATTCTATTCAGACAAAAGATGCCCGTTACGTTCACAAATCTACGAAACGCCTGTTAATATTCCTCCGTTCGCCTGTCTGTACGTGGCTGTAGGCACAATGTAAGTCGGTAACTGCTAAATGTAAGAAAGGTAAAAATGTTATCCAACTCCACTCAATGCAAGCGTACAGAAAGACTGGATTTATGGCTCAAAGTATTCTCTCCCTCGGCACTAGATGGAGATGAGTGGTTAAGTAGAGGCACGGTCCGCTTAATCCCCGGGAAATACAGAAGAACATTGGATGGCTTCCTGTTGAATGACTACCGGGTCTCTTTCCCTCGGGTAAAACGGCCGGGGGGGGGGGGGGGTGGTTCTGTCCACCCACGCCCACTTAGGTTGAAGAAAGAGTAGAGCTATACCTCTACTCCCCCTCTGGGCCTAATGGCCTCTTCTAGGGTGAACTTTACTCTTTTATTTTTTACCCATTTGTTGGTTGTGTCCCAGAGTCGGTAGGGAAGTTTTTGAGAAGAGAAAAACCTCTTGCCCCTATAGGGACTAGCACCCCTACAGTCTAGCCCGTGGCTAGTCACTATACCGACTACACTACTCCGGCTCCCTGTTAATATTACTTTCATGAGAAATGATGTTGGGAGTTTCGGTAAGTTTGTCGACATATTCGAATTTTGTTTGAAACAAGATCGAAACAGCGGGAACTTGACGTGAATAAAAACGTGCATTTCTACACCTGTATGTGCAATAACTCCTCACACCATACACTTATCTCATGTGCAGTACACATTTTACAAACTTTTATCGTTGAGAGACAGATGAACAAGAAACTGCACGCTGTGTAAACAACTCCATACTTCTACACTCAAGAATTAACACTGCTCTTCCGATCACAAGGGCAGATTAATGAAAAATCGAGAACGATTTTGCGAGAAAAGGCTAAGATGATCGATGGTTTTAGTCCGCTTAACAGCTAAGCGAAGCGCCTTACTGTTTGAATTTATATATATATATATATATATATATATATATATATATGCCGATCCCAGTGGCCGTGCGGTCTAAGGCGTGGGTCTTCGGCCACTCTCTTACTAGGATCGTGGGTTCGAATCCCACCGGGGGCATGGTTGTCTGTCTCTTGTGAGTGTTGTGTGTTGTCAGGTAGAGGTCTCTGCGACGAGCTGGTCCCTCGTCCAGAGGAGTCCTACCGACTGTGGTGTGTCTCAAATGTGTGTGACCATGAAACCTCGACGAAACGAGGAGGCCCAGGCCCATATAAGGCTGTCGAGCCATACAAAAAAAAAAAAAAAAAATATATATATATATATATATAGAATTGTTACCAGGTCTTTCCCATAAATAAGCAGCCTGAGCGTCGTGCTCACCGCCCACCTTTCCTAGTGTCGGGTTGCGCGTGGGTAGGAGCCTAACTCCACCACACATCTGTGCCTGCATCAGCGTGTCACGAGTTTACTTTTATCTTAAATTTGTATATATAATTTCGTACACACAACACATACACATATAAATATGCATATATATGTTGCAAAGTGAGGCCCAAATAAGTGGGAATGGATTATATATGTTTACGGTTATGAGCACATGCATTAGTGTTTAACACTTTAGAGACCAGAAGTTACCTGAATTACACGTATATAAAATTTCAGGACGTATAGCGCAGTAATCACACTTCGTGATTATAAATACCAGTCGTTATCGCTGTATAGATAAATAATCTTTGCTTCCTCTTAGATCCATACACAACACTTAAATACACCCAGTGAGCAGAATGTAGAAATTTATAATGTTAAACGTATTGGCATGTACTCGTAATAAAACCACTGGGCTTTGAAAGGTTAGTAAAATATCTGGCAGCAAGTCTATTACCCTTATTTTAAAACGCTTGTTTTTGATATTATAGAAATTTTTATGTTGGGACAAATATTATTAGGGTGACAAAAGAAAGTAGGATGGACAGAGTAATATATATGTTGTTCCGTACGCATGGGCTAGATAAAAATGCTTATGCACAAACAAATTTAGCCGGAATATCAATGGGAGGAGACATCTAGAGAGACCCTGAACCAGATGAAATGGTTACACGATATATATTGAAATAGATTTTACAGAAAAACAATATGATGAACGATTAGTTTCGTTTAGGTTCGTTTAGGTTAACACAGGGATGATCAGGTGTTCGATAATCCAGTAATAAACCTTGGATTCCAAGGAAGAAGGAAAATTTCTCACAATTGAACGAGAGTTGGGTGGTCAGAATGAACAAAGTTATTGCATTTTGAGGGGCTTGTGGGTGAATTTTTGGCTGCAGAAAATAATTCATCTTAAATTCTTCTTAACATGCCCGTTGTAATAAATATTACGAAACGACCTAACTTTAACGTATGAATGAAAATTAGTTCATATTAAGACATTTTACACAATATTTTAAGGTGGAGAAAGACACGCTTCTTTATGAATGTAAGGCATTTAGGTTTGTTTAGCTAAATGTAAGACGCTGTTTCATTGTGCAAATCATAACAAATATTTGTGTTCTGAAGGAAAAAAGTCGCTAAATACATTCTAGAGAATTCAAGAAAAGAATTTTTATAATACACGAGAGGTGTTTTTTTCATATTTCAATGAATATATCAGCCCAAACATTTCTCTGTGCTGCGGAAACTTAAAAAATTTTGCATTTAAAAAATTTGCAGTATTAAGAGTAGGTTCTGATGTGTTACTGAACGATGCTTGGCTGAAATGTATTTTAATGGATTTTCCATACAACAACATATATAATACACTATACGGGGTAAACGCAGAGTTTTTAATTTTAAATCGCGTTTCACATTTAGTTACTACCATGAATTAAAAGGCTAAAGTGAAACCTGTCTAAATCAGGATCTGAACTAAAGGGAAACCGGCCTTCATCGAAAAGTTTTAAGTTGATATATGCAAAACGAAAATCAATGTAATTAGTCCATTAATAAAATGAACATATTCAGAATCTAAAAGAAAGTGACAGAAAATATGACGGAACAAATTGTAAACGATTATATTTGATATGTAGTTGAGGAAGTTTGCAATAAAATAAGCAAAAAAGCAAAAACCAATAAGAAAGGTAGGAAAGAAGAGAGAAAGAAAAAAAATAAAAAAGAAGGAGGCAAAGTTATTAGATAGGTGAAATAATTTAAAAAAACAGGGGCTTGAAGAAAATGTAAGAACATGTCTCAGAATTTTAAACAGGCCTTCAATATTCACTATTTTTCTGTTTTTGAAATAACGATTTTTTGGGGTAACAGATATTAGAAAAGGCAAAAACTATTTATTTTGGAAAATTTTAAATTAAACGTGAATATTTTGTTCACCTGTAGAATGAACACTCGTTTTGAGAGTGACTCCAATTAAATGTGGTTTGTTCGGCTTATTTATATGCTAAAGTGTAGCTATTGTTACGTAACAAGTGCGTCATATAAGTTATAAACACGCTACAACAGAAAGCAAGTAGCCTTGAACTCATACTCTTTCAACAAGTCAATAAAATCAGTTCCATAAATCTGCAAAGCGACTAAGTCAACGTTATTTCAACCATCACTAAGACCTGAGATTTTTTATAACGTCGGGATTTATAAATTTATATTTGTATAATAACACAAGAGTTTAAATTCTGCCGTTGTTCTGTCTCCATGCATATAGTTGTTCTTGCTATTACTGGTCCGTATTGCAGATGACAGTGATTTACGTAAATTATCTGTTGTTTTTAAGCGGTCAAGATAGGCCTATGCTTCGGTCAATACTGCAGATTCGACCTTTCCTGACAAGAGATATCTCTAGGCATTAACATAGTTTATTCTATCTAGCTGTCTCTGAAGCATTTCTGAGAGTTCATGGTGTGCATATTGAGTAAGGGAGTTCTTTCACTTTATCCTTCAAGGACTGTAGGTTTAATATACTTTGTAAGAGTGTATCAGTGCGTTATCTGTGTGAAATGAGACAGGAATTGTCAAATTAAAGAGATTTATGCTCTTTACTATATAACTTGTATGCATTTGAGTCTGTAGTGAGAAACTCAGCTACTGAAAAAATTCCCTCCTATAATCTTCCTATTTTAATCTCTCATATATCTAGTATTTTAACTCTGTGCTTGCAGTCAGATAGGGCTTAACCCATTTAAAGGTCCAAATATTTTCCTCTTGCTCTTCAACGAAAAAATGTCGTGTCATTTCAGGCTTGTGAAGAAGACAGGAAAGACAAGTATGAGGGAATTTTGGTATTAGTGACTGGGCGGGAAGATGTTTGGTAGCGCAGTGTAGCGGAAGGGGTCGGAAGTGTTTTAAAAATACATTAAAATTTTGATCTTGCGAAAGGAAGAAATTTTGTTTTTATTGAGATTAATAAGGAAAAGTTGGATACATTGCTATTGTTATAAGAAGTGTGTTTAGGAATTAAACTATGTAATTAAATGCTTTGACTGCAAAGTATATATATATATATATATATTTAATACTTACAATAATGTGCAAACAGTTTAGTTTCGTTTACATTACAGCATTATAAACGAAATACTTTTATATTATACATAAGCCTATGTCTTTATTATCACCCTCGCTATATATCTCTTAACATAATTTAAAAGAATAACACAAGCTCGTGTGTTGTAAATAACAAGTCGAGATATAAGCGAGCATGAAATTTGCATTTGTCTAAACTTGACTTGAGGTTTTCAAGACATTCCAACCGACAAAATGAAATGTCATTGTACCACACTTCCTCATGTATGTATATCATAACAATGAAATGAAACTTATTGTATGACATATACGAAGTCGCATTTGACGGTTAAAAGAGAAATCTTTAATTAGTTTTATTTATTAATTTAGACAAGGGTCGGTATAATTGGACCGTTAGTTGGAAACAGGAGTATGTCAAATTTTGCTAAAAGAGCTTTACATTGTACTTCTCCCGCTTATCACCTTTCAAACTGTCATCTTGTTTGCTTTTTCCTGTTCACTCTTCCAAACCCAGATATTTCATAAAAATGTAATTATGTAACTGACACTACCATCTGAGTGTTCCCGGAAAACTGATTGCTGTGGCATACAACTCCACAATAACGGCCTTGCAGCGTGCAGCACGCAAAACTGCATTATTTTGTGAAATGTTCTCAGCGCTGCCTCACGGTATCCTAAGAGACATTCTGTAGGGCAGGAGACACGGTATTTTGTGGTACCTTCTTTGCTGTCGTACAGGGAGGAAGGTGGAAAGAAAATCTAAGTAAAATTTAGCCGTATTTGTCGGAAAATATGTGTTAAAAAATTGAGGGCTTTTCTGTCTATGTAAAGGAAGTGACATCTGTCATAAAACGTGATCTCACTGAGCTATGAACTTTAAAAGATTCCGGCAATACCATGTTCGAAACCGTCACAGGCAGGAAGAATTTTACAAAATTATGAAATATCCTATTTTCGCGATCACAAAAAGTTAAGTGGGCCAATCTTCAGGAGTATTCGCTGCACCCGATGTCCAGTGAGACCCAAAACTTTAAGAAGTTACGTAAATATGAGGCGTACTTTCTCTTTTTTTGTGCGATTTGACGTAGAGTCGCCCTGACGCATGACGCCCACGAAATGCCTTATCTTTCTTCTCCCCCATCGGCCACTGTTCTATTTGATTGGATTTTCATCACAGCATAACATATGGTACACCGACAACCATTGTGCTTTCCCTAACACCAATTTAACGTCACTTGTCATAGTTGTATTCATATTTATGCCTATCGAAAGATAAGATATCGCATAGTTCGGTTTTACATAAAAGCGATAGAAGATCATTTCAAGGAACGTCACGGAAAATGTTACTTTAATTCTGTTGCGCTTAAAGTTTATAAGTAGAAATATAAGGGGAGAAAATAATCCTCCCGCTCTACCACTCCCTATATTTGTTTCGGCAAAAACTTCAAGGACTTTGAAAAATTTGCAGTGATCTTTGTGTTACGTGTACTGTTAAATGTGTCCATCAGATCCCATTGGATCCCTACTGCCCCATAATTATGCAGTAATGTGACTCTGAAGCCCTAGGCTCTTTGGTCGATTATACGAGCCTGCAATAGTTAGTATATTGGATGAGTGGGACATTAGTGCAATAACAACTGGCAGGGGATAAACGAAGTATTTGGGGAAAATCCTTCTTCATTGTTGCTTAGTCCGCAAATGTCACGTGTGTTACCGTGAGTTTGAAGCTGGTTCTGCGCAGCGAGAAATGGAACACTAACCGCTTGATATGTTTCTGTATTGGCACAGTAAATAGGTAAAGTTCTCCCCAGAACGGGCCATGAAGGCCCAGAGGGGGAGTAGAGGTATAGCTCTACTCTTTCTTTAACCCTGGCACTAGATGAGGGTGCATGGTCAACTCCACGTCCCGGCCGCCTTACCCCCGGGAACGAGACCCGGTACCCATTGTTTAGGAGGCTGGGTGCGTCCCAGGGCCGGTCTGGACTGGTGCGGAAAATTTCGCCTCCACCGGGATTCGATCCCCGGACCGTCCATCCCGTAGCGAGTCACTATACCGACTACGCTATCCCGACCCACATTGGTACAGTATAATTCCTATTTTATATAGGAGTAAATGTGAATTAAAATATTTTTCAAACCAGTTCACAGTAGAAAACGGGATAAATAAAAAATTATGTAATTATTTTTAAGATCGAAAGCTTTTGCCTTATGAATGACAAGAAAAACAATTTTTGTCCAAACATAGGAACATCTCTTTTTTAATTTATTTTATTAAAATATATTTGTTTAATTTAATTAGTGGGTTATTCCCGTTGTTGATTTCCTGCCTACAGCACATTTTCTTTCATTTTAAATGTACATAAGAACCAATTGAAATATAAATGTTTTGACAATCACTGCACTCAACTTATGTTTTACTGAATATATGCAATACTTTTCTGACATTTAGGTTTTAGATATGTTGACCTCGTTATAACGCATAATACTAAAGAAGAAATTTTAAGAAAAACAGTTTTGGAGGATTAAGTAGAAGTACATTGTAATTTCTATCTACACATGCCGATTATCTACTGTTTCTTTAGCTCCAAGTATACTCCAAGGTAAAGGTAAAGCTTTCCCGTCACATGTCATTAAGATTCAGAGGGCGGATAAAATTTTGAACGCCCATCCTTACTTTGACATTGGCACAACTAGGACGGCAGAGCTGTCAGTTCTACGCCCCGGCCGTATTTTACCCCCAATTAAATTTCTTATTACTCATTTCTGTTTGAGGCTGAGTAGAACCTAGGGCTACTAAACGCGGATGAAATATAAAACAACTTTGTAAACAACGATAATGCTTCCCACTAGGTTTATTCCAACTATTGCACAAAGCTCAGTTTTTGCGCTCCTACAAGTTTCGGCCACCTATTGTAGTGCAACACGATCACTCATGCAGTAACCATCGTGTATCAAAACCTTGGACCGTCGCTCCACCAAAAACAGGAAATATTTAATACTGCAAGATGCTTGGAGACAGGTTTTTTTACATTTCCACGTTTTAAATTTTAATACTTTACTTGTGTTTTAATCTGAATAATTTTTAGTAGCACTGTACATCAATTGGCTGTTGTATGATGCTGATATATATAATGTGTGTTTACCGTTTACTGACACATGATACGCTGCTTGCTCTCCTTGATGTTGGCTACAATAGGTAGCCGAAACATGTAGGAGCGCAAAAAACTAGCTTTGTGCAGTAGTTTGAATAAAACTAGTGTGTAGAAGACAACTGCACGAAATACATATAAAATTAAGTGGAGCTATTCTTAACAACGTCTTTGCAATCAAAGATATGTAGAAAGAAAAAAGTATTAAAAGACTTTAATAAAATATTAATATAACAAATTGTGAGGAATTGATAAAAAATATTTGCAGACTATTTGAAAACTTTCAACTACGACAGCTATAAACAAAGCGACAATTTTGAGATATCTATACTGTCTTTTACTAACATATTGTGACTATTAAAGAACAATGTGTCTTTATATGACAGTGCATGTAACTGCACACGTAAGCTGTATAATTAATTAATAAGAAGGACGAAAATAACTTCACCAAATTTAACTGTAACGGTTTGCAATGTAGAACATACTATTCTTGACTTTTAACACATATATACACGCTAATGATGACAACCTAATTCGACATATTCTTACGTTGCTGTAAACTTCCGCTAATAGAAACTGATAAAGTTTGAATTATTTATAGTACATAGAGAATGCATTTTGCAACAATGGTTGCGAAAAGGTTATCGCATATCACACAATTCTGGAACACAACACATGACGCAAGAACAACAAATTTCAGATTTCACAATATTTGAAGTTAGAGTAGGCGCCGCAGATATTTGTAACAATGTTTTAAAGGTTTACTGGAAAAACTGCCTTTAATAAGCCGGGCCTCTCCAGGACTGGCCCTGTGTTTTAATCCTTTTCGGTCTGTAGGCTGCCAAATTAGTTTTTATGTCATGGTGATTGCAGTCTGGTTCAGTTTTAATTGAGGTGATTCATCTATATGCAGATCTGAAAACATGCTGTTGTAATCAACAAAACAAGATTTAGTTTGAATAAAGACAAGTAACACCAACTCAATTACAATTTAGAATATCATATAAATTAAAAATGAAACTCTTCGAAATTTCACTTTCGCTTGCGGCAGAAGTCATTTGTTTACAAACCTGCAATATGTAATACAAGTATATACTACATATATTTGTATTACATATTGCAGGATTAATAATAAATGACCGATTTGACAGCCTTTCAGATAATTCTTTATGAGCTGGATTCGTATAACTGAAAATTTCCAGTATTATTCCCTAGAATACTTAGCTAGTATATTTCTAATTTACAATTTATTCGCTACCGGTTCTTCAGGGAGGGTGTAAAAATTTCAAAATAATAAAAACATTACATAGACACAGTTACATAATCCAGGTAACAAGTGCATAGCGCACATTTTAGGAGAATATCTGTATGTTTACTGGGTAAAATTTTCATTTTTAGCATTTCCCAAAAGAGCATAGACAATTTCTAGTTTCGCGAATGGAACATGATCATAAAGTTAATTGTGTAAGCATATGATCTTAGAAAAGCACATGGACCACATCCACAATTCCTTTAGCATTTACACACAAGAAATGATGTACATTAAATTCTATCTATACAGTTTTTTCTAGACACATAATTTTATTTTAGGTCTACCATGATAGTATAAAATTGTGGGGCGATTTCTTTTAGAAATAGAGTGCTAAATTTGAGGTTTCAATTTAGTTCTTATCGGCTCAAACATAGGCATGCTCCCATGCTAAATGTTACATACTCTTTCTGGTTTTCGATCTCGAAATCTTGTACTGAATAAAAGACTAAGATTAAGTGTAACAGACGGTTTGGTGTGACATAATTAAACCACAGGTCTGGGAAAAGCGAAACGTGTAAACCAGTTACGCCCTTATAGAGTAAAACTAGACGTTTCGTTGAAGCTGATATGCAGATATGCTTTTTTTAATTTCAAAGCAAAATAACTAAATAAAATGTCACGCAATGACATCTCTGATATTTACTTCGACATGCTGGTCCTTAAATAAAATACCTTCATTTATGTCACCAAAAAGAAAAATCTAGATTTACAAATATTAGCAATGTAAGGATTTCATTAAGAGATTTAACATTTATATCTATTAAGTAATATAGCTCAAGTACAGAGTAGGGGTCAACTTGCTGTCTGCTAATCTGCTAATCCCTTTGGCTGTTACAAAGGGAAATATCTTTTTGATTCTCAGGTACAGCTCAATGTATTTTTTTATTGTCCATAATTGTCAGTCTTGTCTGTGAAGAATTTTGTTCCGAGAAGCTGGGCGCAATATGTACAGGTAGTTGCCGCACCGTACCTTTTCATAGGTAAGCCAAAGTTTTACATTAACGAAAATTCTTGTACCTGACACTTGACAGGTCATTACGACTTGCAATAATAATAGGAGCACACCTATTATTTTGGAAATAAAAGAAGGGTAAGAGATGTAGGCGGTAAGGGAATATTAGTTAAATAAGTAGGTAATTTAAAATGCATTCAAATTAATTATAGATGCTGTTAGCACCTTGAAAATTGTCGAGTGTGGGAACATGGAATTACCAAATATGGAAAGAATTAAAGAAGAAAACTCAAAGAAAGAGAGAAAGGAGTGAATAAATACAAAAATAATTGAACTAACAATGCAACAATTAAATAAAATGTGATGGGATTAATAAAACAAAAAGAAGGAAAGAAAGGAGCAAAACCACTCAATTTGTGACAACTTAAATTCTTTTTTTATTCAGGAGGAATTTTTTATATACCAAAGCGTACGACTTATTCCAGATTCACTGTCATATTTTGTAGTCATCTTGCTATTATTATTATATTATTATTATTATTATTGTTACTAATGATGCCTAACGTTGTATTGGATTTAAATATAATCAACTGGAATACAAATGAGTATGCCCATACCCAGATCAATTGTAGAGTATCCCACGATAATTACGCGTACCGTCGAAGCTTATATGCGAATTTCAATGGTGGATTAAATTAATGACTTGTTTACCTGCCTAAATCCAAGTTGTGTTTGCACGCAACAACAACGATTTGCGTTACAACGCTGCGCGTCTGATTGGCGGCTCGGCTGCTGCCCTTTACCCCGGCCCCTCAGCCAACACCTCATTAGAACAGCATTTCGTGTCCACTGGGATGGTAAATCCAACACCCTCACATTCTTGTAACTTCCCTGATGGGACAAAGCTGTCAGGTTTTTGTTTGTTTTTCTGTGGCAAATGTAGAGCTACAAAAGCACAATTCACGTCTATGTGTAAAAATAACAAATTTAACTCAACTCGTAAAATTCCTAAACAGGGAATTATACTATATTACTAAATAAATAACAACTGGTTCGTTACAAACGTAAGAAGGTAATAAGAAATTTAATTTTCATGAAGGTTTGGAAATTAGCAAAAGCAATAATATCTTTAAAAATATATAAACGTAACTGATATGTATATCACTAAACTTTTAGCTCAACATTTAGACGACATCTGTTTCTAGTTGGTTTCCACAGATAATCCCTCCACTGTTCCAACATTTTACGTTACAACCCACGACGGGCACTACGAAATCAAAATTTCACTGACTATAAACTTCACATCTAGAAAGTTCTTAAAAGTTTTCCGTGAACATATTGTTACTGCTAATGTAAGTTTTCATTCAGAAAGTTGGAGGTTCCAATAAGACCCTAGCTTAGGCGGACCCTAACTCTCTGCTATTCCTTAATGACAGGTTATTTTCGGGAAACACTTTCACTTGGCGTGCCTATCCGTATTTGTAAGAATGCCTTGCTTCATGGGGACATAATACTGTCTCTTAGGTTTGCGCAAGGCATTCTCTATAAAAATGACTCGTAATAGGACTGCTATTACCCACGCTTATCATATAAGGTTGGTAATGAAACACAGCTACTCTTCGGCAGTAGGTTGTAGAGACATAGAGACGCCACAATTGAAACAAATGACTTATTTGTTTACAGCCTGGCGTAGTGGACGTACATATCTATTCTTAACCTCGGAACCAAATCGAAGTAAGATTTTATCTTTCAGCCCAGGCCGTTTTAGTACCGAGAAAAGTGCCTGTGGGCTTGACATTCTGGAGAAAAGTATCTTGCCTTTTCCAGGAATTGGACAATGTTTCCATTGTCTTGAATTTCCCGTAGCTTAGTCACTACACTAACTACCAAATTCCGGCCATTTTACGTATAAACGCAACATTAAGGCGCGTTCGTGTAACCGTTTTTGCCGTGGAAAAGCAGTAAGTATTACATATTCCGAGTGTGTGTAGCCTTAGTTATTCAGCACGCAAAGCGGATGTGTCTTCTGGTTGTCATATTTTTTTACATTATCTCATAAATGGCACGATTTTCAGGAAAACGGTATTGAACATAAAATGTATGTTTTGATTTTCTCTACAACTTTGTCTGAAACATTTCTTGTTCTTAGAAGAATTTAGCGAGATCTCATCATAAATGTACACACGGTTTCATGTAAAGTACCCGTTATTCTTGTCAGATTTTAGTGAAACTTGAATATTATCGACAGATGTTTGAAAAATACTCAAATATAACATTTCATGAAAATCCGTCCAGTGGGAGCCGAGTTGTCCATCCCGGCTTACGGACGGACAGACGGACAGACAGACTGATGAAGCTAATAATCGCTTTTCGCAATTTTGTGAACGCGCTCAAAAATCGCAGAAGTGCACTGTCTGAGCCTAATGTAGAACTTTTAGCGCTAAACTCAATAGTACATAAAGTAACCACTGCGCCTGAAAGGCTTAAGGATCAGGAACTATTGAGTCTAAAACTGTATATGTGTGACGCCATTTTTCTTTAACTCAGAGTGCCTATTAAGTTAGCAGCGAACTTGAAGTCACCACTGTGTCAAAGGTTACGTGCATTGTCCATAGAGGTAAAGAGCCTTAATTATCCAGCATGCAACGCGCATGCGCGTTATTATGTTGTCATCTGTGACCTGTCAGGTTGTACAATATTTTTCGACATTATCTCATAAAAGGTATGAATTTCGGAAAAAAGTTATTGAATATAAAATACGTTTTTATTTTTTCTACAGCTTTTATCTAAAACACTTTTTATTATACGAGGAATTCTGTAAGGTACTACCTTAAATGTACAGAGGTCTTCATGTAAAGTAACTGTTATTATTGTCAGACTTTAATAACACTTTAATTTTCTCGACAGATTTTCGAAAAATTCTCAAATACAAATTTCATGAAAATCCTCCCAGTGAAAGCCGAGTTCTTCAATGCGGAAGGCCAGGACAGACCGACAGGTAGACAGACAGACATGACGAAGCTTATAGTCGCTTTTCGAAATATTGCGAACGCGCTTAACAATTGATCAACATTGGAATCAATAGGCATGGCCCTCTCTTCTTACGTTTGCGATTTTACATTAATTTAATTGTGCTAACTATAAGCACAAAATTAGATCATAAATTATTTCCGGGTTACAAAAACGTTTAAAAGTGACAGGAAATGGCACTAAAAGGCACGAATCAAACTACTGTTGAAGATGGGAGTGTCATGCGGAAAACTAGAAAAATAATTCTGGAAAATGGACCAAATTATGGCAGATGTCGTATGAAATTGGAGGGCGAAGCAGACGCAGCGGTTCTGGACAGAGAATATTCACTTTCGGAAATAGACAAAATAATAATAGTAATAGCAATAATGGACATATTATTTTAAACATGTTTGTTTTATTTACGTTTACTTTTATGATATTTATTGTAAATCACTCGGCTGACCAAATATTTAAGAATGGGCATTAATTCCGACAGTTTACGCAGACCACACGGCTGGTAAGTAAAGTGACGAAAGCTGCAATAAACCTTTAATTTTCAGTCCTGCAACCAAGGAATATAATTGTCCCTGAGGACCATGGTTTGATTTCTAGCAAGGGAGGGAGTTTCTTCCTGTGCCACCAAGTCCAGATAAGATATCGTTCTCATCAAACAACATAAAAACTCCTGTTGGTGGGTCAAGTTGTCGGACACAGCAGCTGGTCATTATCGTCCACCCACTGCCGACGTGAGTCTATTTTACCGCCATTTCCCCAGCTTCTCTTACTTTATAGTGCTTATGCGTAGAGGTAATTTCAGCTGTGGAGGAATACAATATTATGTTTACTCCGTCCTGGGATATTATGCCATACAGTTTGTATAGAGTACGAACATTTCGAGGACGCAGTCAGCAAGTTTCTCTGAAACTTTGGTTCATAAACTCCAAATTAACGGAATCATATCACAGGACACTGATACTAATACTGACCGCTTTGAGAACTTCAAAATTGTTTCTTTCGTGGGTTCTACTACGACCCTGACTTCAAGTCCAAACTATATACAGTAGATCTGCTGGGAGCCACGAAAGTAGAATTTGAAGGAAACTAGATGAAAACGCTGTGTCCTGATAGTGAATTATCCCAGTATCTACCTGGAGAGACTGAGGTAAACCATGAAAATCTACAGTCAGATCAGTCAGTGACCCAAATGAAATTCAAAGAAAAATATGGTTTGAAGATTCAAGTCTTCTGGGACGTTCCAGTGTGTATGCTTCAAATAGTTAAATGTCGTTTGACTGGTCGTAAATTTTCACGTTCAAGACCAAGGACGACTGCTTGACTCTACAGACAAAGACATTACGACCTTCCAAATATCGGTAACTATCAGTCGACAGAGAATAAAAACCGAGATTTGTTTTCAATAACACAGTCGTGAGAATTTCAAAACTCGCATAATATGGTTTATTGTTAGAAGTAGAAATAGTTTTGGATAGGGGGGGGGACGTAATAAATACATTTCTCGGGCAATATTTCCCTTGGATATTTTACAAAGGTTAATATGTTTATTAATTAATGATTAAATTCTAAGTTCTAATTCTAAAACTAATTGGTAGGTTTCGGCGTAGAGGAGGATTATATAAAAATGTATTTGAAATAAATGGGCTGTAGGAGTGAGGACTGGATTTTTTGCCTCAGTGTCTTTTGGAAAAAGACAAAAAACTTCAGCCTTCAAGAAAGGGAGAAAAACTGATATCGTATAATTTAATATTAACTTCCAAAGGAAGAAAATTTTTTATTTTAGGGAGTAATGGAATACTAAATACAAACAGCATAGGCAAGGAGCATAGGCTACACAGAGGGAATATCACGGATGAATACAACATGTATACCGAGTCTGACCGTCTCTCGCTTCACATAAGCAAACGACGATTTTCATCAGATTAAGCTTAGCAGAAGGATGTACAGACTCCGAAATTCCGCCATCACTCACAGAATCGGTAAGAACTTCTGAACTTACGATACCTAACATGGGTCTGAAATGAAATTTTCCTTATGAAGTTTGACGAGACCAAAGCAACACAACATAAAAATTGGTGGATGAACGTTGTGGAAGAGTCTTGTTATCAACAAGTCAGTAGCTACATTACGTGGCCAACAAAGCGGTCTCCTTGGACAAGGAAGTGTGTCAAATAAATTAATATAAACTTCCTTGTGAAGTCATTACAGGCGTAGAATGGCTTCAGGTAATTAAAGCTCTTTTATAAAATTTGGGAAACCGTAGAATTTGGTTCCAAAAACGCTCCAAGTCTGGAGATATTGGATTTTCGCCATTTTTTTGACCGTGGGAGGTAAAAATTCAATAAAAAGGGCAAACCTTTAAAACAATTAAGTTTATGCCCTTTGCCCACAGTCCCTTGTTAAAAGAGAAAAACTACTCATCGGGGAAAGAAAGGATCCATTTCGTCACAGCTAAATCTAGAGCTAAAACCATTCATTTGGGTCACATCGGTAAAGCTATTCTAAATCTCTGAGTCTAAATGTTGAGGAAAACTTCCACACATATTCGGTACGGGACCGATGCTGTCCCCAAGACGTAGTGTTTTATTTTTGATATGATACATGATCAGAAACCTAAAAAGGTTTAGAAACTTTTAGAATTTTAATTTTCTTATCTTTCATTAGTCCGAATGTTCCACTTGGTTCAGAATGTTTAATCTATTCATCGTAAAATGAGTTTTGCAATTATTCAGCTACTTTTGTGAGTTTTTTAACGACGCTATCTGCATCTAACAAAATATACTTCGAAATACTGATTAATTTTGAAATGATAAATGTAAAAATAAGCGGTATTCTCCCAACTTGAAGTACTGTCCGGGCATTTGCCTGATGGTACCAACTAAAACTGAGAAGTATTGAAATTAGGGTAGCCGGTGTTACGGCCCGAAATCGAAACAGGTAGCTGCCGAAAAAAAGTCTAGACAGTTGAGGATAAAATTTCATATTTAACCGTTTAAAGACGAAGCGTAAACTGTTTTATTTAAAGATCCAATTTGTACCGCATTTTACCGCTTATATCGGTTATAAAAAAAATCAATTTACGTTATTAGGAGTGTTGGCAAAATTGCGAAAAGCAACTATTAGCTACGTCATGTCTGTCTGTCTGTCTGTCTGTCCGTCTGTCTCTCTCGCTCTCTGTCTGTCTGTCCGCCCGCCCGCCCGTCCGTCCGTCTGTCTGTCCTTCGGTCCGCATGGAACAACTCGGTTCCCTCTGGAGGATTTTCATGAAATTTGATGTTTGAAGATTTTTTGGAAATATGTCGAGAAAATTAAAGTTTCATTAAGATCTGACAAGAATAAAAGGTACTCTACGTGAAGACCAATATATTTTATGATCATATCTCTCTCAATTCATCTTAGAATGCGAAATATTTGATATAAATTTGTAGAGAATTAAAACACTCATTTCATGTTCAATATTTGTTTTCGAAAATCGTTCGTTTGTGAGATAATGTGGAAAAGTATTGTATAGCCAAACAGGCCACAGATGACATGGTGCATGCGCATTGCATGCTAGATAACTAAGGCTATAAAGCACTCTTAGAATATGTAATACTTATTGCTTTTCCACAACAAAGATAGTTGCACACACGCGCCTGAATGTTATGTTATACGTACTTTGCTTATCTTGTATACGAAAAACAGTCGCTGTTTTTTCTGAGATAAATACAAACCATATAAATAGAGTGTGGGCAGAATGTAAAATCTTTGAATGTTAAAATTGTTGGTGCATCAAATAACCAGTAGGATTTAAAGGTTGCAGGTATTAAAAATGAAAGATTCTTTAACCCTTCAGTGCCGGCCTCAGTGCGCCGTACATTCGTGAGTTCATATTCTATTACAATGGTATGTACATTACCAGTTCGAACAGCTATTAACGTCTTTACTTTAATGTAAGAGGTGTTTAAATGTTTGTGTAGTAGTTAGAACACAATTCTCAACTTCTCTGTGCAAGGACATAACTAAGCATATCCACGTATATGCAGAGAGAGTGTGCACAAAACTTGGCGTCAAATCGGTAACCAGTGGTTAGGGAACATCTATTCTTTAACTAATGTGTATTACTCAGTGCGGAATATAGTGCTCGAAATCCTACAGTTGTACAGCTTTATGGGCTTTCCTGCTATCAAGCAACCGTAGTCCAACGAGCGGCTACTGAAATGCAATAACATTGATTGGCTCAGAAAAGAAGCCACGGATTTCACAGACGGGGCAGTCTATTAGCTGAAAACCGGGTGTATCACTGTTTCAAGCAGGACATTACAAATGTTCTTTTATGACAGGAAAAATTAGAGACAGAAATATGCCTGCTTGTAAGAACGTGTACATTGCAAATTATTTAATTATTTTATTCCACGATTTCTATTTTCATCTACTGTTGCATCCTGTTCCAGGAAACTTTGTGTTGGAAAAATAGTTGCCTCTATATGGTGAGTTCTGTGTGAATTAATACCGTAGGTTGGTTACATTTGTTCTATGGCATATAATGTTTCTAATATTTTATACGTATTGAAAATTCCCATGTCTGCAATGTTGCAGTAATTTAAAATAAGTTTAAAAAGCTGGCAACATGTTTAAGTATTTTAAAGTTATATATAGGATAATTCATTTCAAGCCATATCTCTTATATTAATATATTTTAGGTGAAACTAAAATGGAATTTAATATGTATAAGTAAATTTATTTTTTTTTACTCCTGCTCCTTTTGATAACTTTCTGCTAACATGATGAAGTTAACCTTTAGAGTACGGGAGATTTAAATCCCAAAGTGGCCGCTGACGGCAGGAGTTCTTTTCGCTTTAAATGCCCGTTTTCGCACTTGCTGATATTATCCGTTGTATTTCATACATTTTTTAAGATAAAAACTTCAAATAAAAAGTACACGCTTAAGAATGAATCCATCTACCCGTTACGCAATTTTCAAGAAAATCCACCTATTTTACGCAGCTTAGTTGAAGGTCATTTTTTATTTTGTTTATTTTTCACTTCAAGCTTCATTTTCTAGATTTATTCTTTTCAAGTATCTCTTGCTGTGCTATAAAATTTGGAGCTGACTGTATATTTCCTGAGACGCTGTTTAGGTTGCAGTCTTCTAATGTGTTTAGTTTTCGCGGTAGTGCTGGCTTATCTGGGTGCTGAGTTTATATGCAATCAGTGGGGGGAAAAAGGAATGAATACGGACGTTCATTGTTCTGGTTAGTGCAATATGGGACCACAGGCACATGTTCTTCATTCTGTTGTAAGGATTTCTTCCTGACTTTTTTAAATTTTAGGTTCATGCTTATGTCTATCTTCAACTCACAGTTCAGTCAACTGCCTATCCCAGCAATAACATGCGATAAGCCAGGCAGTGCAGACGCTTGAATCACCATCAGAGAAATCAGACACTGGCTTATGCGTGTAAGGGAATTCGGTGACGTGAGTGTTCCGCCAAAAACAAAGAAAAAAGAACGATAGTCAAGTGTCAAGAAAAAAGAACGATAGTCAAGTGTCGAGAAAGCTCCGTAGGTTGTGTGCTACCGCATGTTTCGAGATATATCATACAAATCTGCATTTCTGAGGAGCAACTGACACTAAAATTGAAAATCGGAACACACAAATGTAAGTAAATGTAACTGAACTGATATTTTTCAGTAGCGTTTTCTTGATGAAATAAGGGGGTGAAGGGGTTGTGGATTTTACAGAAGGGGCTGTGTGAAGGAAGGGAGACTTGTCTAAAGGTCGTATATGTGTGTGTATTTGCTTCACTTCGCCAATATGAGGAACCACTGCCTGGAGATGTATGTAAATAATTCGTGACTGCTGGAAAAATCGTAAGGATATTAGTAGGAAAAATTAAACATCATTAGTGATACTTTTAACTAGAATTAAATTTCACACAATCTTTTATGCCTGTACAAGCCTTTTAGACAAATATTGTGAAAAAGGGACGTGTAATTGCAGAGGCAGAAAATTTTGAAAGCGACATAAAGTTATCTCTGTATACTTCAAGAAGTCATATTGGTTAGTGGAGATAGATCTCCAAACTTTTTTTAACCTGGACGCTAGATGGAGGTGAATGGACAGCTTCATTCCCGGCCGCTTTGTCTCCCAGAAGACACTCTTTCTACCCACTGAAGAGTAAAATCATTTTCCCTGTTGGTAATCGAATCTCGATTTCTCTGTAGTGCCTACCGTAGCCTATTCACTATACCGACTACGCTATAACAACCCCTGTATGACGCCGAACAGGCCCTATATACGGAGGATTTGCTGATGGTGGCCTGTCTAATTTTCTCAAAACTTTGAGAAAACTGGTATTAGACCAAATGAATCCAAATTTTAAATACAAGTAGGAATACACTCGAAATATACTAAGTCGTGTCCTCTTAAAGAGCATTCAACTCCTTTCTTGTCTTTTGTTTTGATGTTGATATTATAGAAGACATGATTATTATTACACGTTTGAGGAGACATTGGAGTGGTTCCCGTTACGTTGGGTTAGTTATTTTAAGTTCTGCAAATTTGGATTAGCATCGTTTAGTTTAATATTTTTTTGCAGTAACACGTTGGTGTGAGCAGGATACATTGGAATCAAGTCATCTGGAATAAGATGTTAAGTCGTTCAGTGAGTGCTTCCAGATGTTTCGAAGTATCTTACTGTCTTCATCTTCATCATCATCTTCACGGTTCAGGCATTACAATCTTTGGAATCGTCGAAAGTCAGGACAGATCAAATTAAATCAAATTTACATGATGTGTTTCACGTACCCTTCATTATATGTCACTATTAACACTCGGTTCTTGCCAGTGCACATCCACTATATTACTAAGGACTAACGTTCATCTCATACTTTTCATTCTGTTTGAAAAGGTCCTAATGTTATCAAAATAAATTTTATAACGCAAAGTGTCTGTATTTAAAATAGATACCTTCTCACTCATTCATCCATTCTATAGTCTACCTTACTACAGGTCCATAGCTTCTTCCAAAGCGAGTTCTCCACAGATTGCGATATATAGCTTTCTCTTTGAATTTCTAGTATCCGCTCTTTTCCTTAAGATCATCCAGTGGCTGATTACGTTTTCTTCCTCTTTCCCCCATCACTTTTCTTCCATCACCTCCTATAAATTTTCACATTTTTCCACTTAGTTTTCCCATTTGCATTTTAATTTGTATAGAAAAGTTCCTCAATTTTGTGTCTGGTAACACTCACCCAAAGCCACAGACTCATATCCCAGAAGATCTGAAGCTTCTACAACACTGCTGGGTTAACTTAAAATCATGCTTTGGCTGTATTATTTTCGTTTGAATTGTCAGTGTTAATGCGGTATGTTACGATGTTTTATTAAGATAGGCAGAACTTCTGGCTGTTTGTTTGCGTTTAGGTTTTTATAGTCGCATTCTTTAGGAAGCGTAGTCTTTTACGTTTTAGCAAGAACAGACATCGACGTCACTTATGTGTCCTACAAAATGTAGACCTTTCGTTGTATTTCTAATCGCAGTTATCAAAGCATTCGACGTTTGAGAGGCAGCGGCGCCATACGGCCACGCTGAGGACATTGCAGCTCGTTATCGCTAACGTATGTGCTGTAGCCTGATGATGGGCAAGATTTGTGGTTGCCCTACTTTGTTTAGTGGGGTTCTGGCTTATGCGAATTTATACTGCATCAGTAATCTGACACAGGTCAGTCAGGTTGTATTATTTCGGTTATATTCGATCTGATTGGTGTCGCCCCAACTCATTCGATCTTGAGTCAATAATGTTACGTTGTATGTGACGCACATGTGCGCGCTCTTGCCAACTTAATGGCGCTTATCCCCAACAAATGTTCGTATACGTGATCATCGGCTTTGATTATAACCTTGCTGTTCACACACCCTAAACAGATTCGTGACATATGTCCCATTATTCGCTCTACGTGACAATGCAGAACGGATTTGAGATGTTGCGGCTTCTGTAACAGTGTCAAAGGCAGCGCGAGAAACTAAAGCTTACAGTAACTATAAAGAGTTTGGCTTGTTTGCACGAATTTGATTTCCATATCTTATGTATTGTGACTTCAGTTTAGGTTTATAGGTTGTGAAGGAAATATTCACATGAATGTTTCTTTTACTTAAATATGTCTCCCAGGATTTCTTACATACACTTATTATTTTTTAAACTTATACATTGCTAGCACTAGTGTATTCACATATACTGTACACATACACAGGTATGTCTGTATGTATATAATGTATGTGCAGATTGAATCGCCTTACTTGTTCTGTGTTAAATATTTGCAGTCTTTGCCGTATTAGTGAAAATTCGTATCTTTCTAAGGGTTATAATTTTAAATTTATTTGCAGCTTTTATTATTTCATTAATTGAACATATCACGATTTTTCTAGTAATTCTGCAACTGCTTATTTATTAAAGCTATGCAGCATTTTCTGAATTTTTGTAATTTTAAAAACAAGTCATTTTGCTTTCGTGGATTCTGGACTGTGTAACGTAGAGCAGTGCTTTCTGCAGATGTTAATGTATGCCAAGTTAGTGAAGAAACTTCCCAGTTTAATGAAGTCTAAAGCATTTTTATTTAACAGAAGAGTCCATGTTACTGCGTATTTTGTCAGTGTGGCGTGAAGGGTTCACGATAATAATCAGCCTGCACGTGTCCAATGTGGCTGTGAATGTATTTAAGTAGCCTCAGATTTGGCGGCCGTGCAACTTGCTAGTTGCTCGTCCTAACGAAGAAGTTCCGTGCAGATTTAAATAACATTGCCATAACAAATCTATTGCTCAGTGCCCTGTTTATTGGTACAATTCTTATGCTTTTAATTGGATTAAAGATTTCAGTATAATCTCTTTACATTTTTGAAAAAAAAACGATATGGCATTAATCCTGAGATAAATTTTTTCATCATAATACAAGTTACGTGGTTTTGTATTTTAGCGAATTGATTTTGTTTTCTGGAAATAGTTCAAGCGTACACCAACGAGTGATTTTTATCGACACGGCCTTCTTGTTGAGTTCTGATAAACTCGGAATCCGTAATATGGTAAAGAGCTAGATACATACAAAGAAAGGCTACACACACACACACACGCACACACAATACACGTGAAGAAAAGCAACAGCCGACAAACGAAGAACTTTTACAAAGTAAGATAATGAGGAACAAAATTTTCTTAAAAAACGGAATAAAAGCGAAATAAAGTATGGAAAGAAGGAGGTAAGAAAAAAGGGATAAAGTAAGAAAATACAAAAATAAGCAAACAAAATGCGAAAAGGGTGAGGAAAGGCAGAAAGAAACAAGTAACGAAAGGAAACGCACGAAAGCAAGAATGAGATTGCTAATGCATGGGTTTATATTTCTACAACGTTGTGATGTTTAAGTTAAATTATTTAGGCTACATAAGTCAATGCTCAAGAAATAAGATTCAATTTAGCATAATGGACATCTCAGGAGATGATAATATAATAGAGTCCTTATCCAGTTATTTGAGTGCCCAACTTAAAAAGGAAAGTCTCACAGAATCTTCATTAACAACCTGTATCGTGTAACTTACCACACGTTGAAGCAGTTGTTGGAAATAATATCAACCCTCAGATGTGCTTGACACTTGCAAATATTATTAAAAATTGTTAGAAATTATTGTCTAGAAATTTCAGAAGCAATAAAACTGCATAAAATAATTTGCAAAAAGAAATTTTTTCGGGGACATGAATATATCGTGGTCGCAATTTACGCTACCAAAGAAAGCAAACGTCTTAAATCAATGCAAAGATATCGTGTATAGAATAACAGCAAAAACACAAAGGGTTAAATGACAGCTACACTACTTCTCAAGTCCAACTTTATTTTAATTTATATGACAGGTAGAACCACTTGCTGACTTTTTATTAAAGTTCTTTTATACATAAACTCACACCGCATAGGCAGACTTCACTATAGAAGGGAAGAACAGTTGCCTGAACTCCGTAGCACAGGGTCACGAAACACATAGTTGAGAAAAGAATTTTATAGTGATAAATATATAGATAGATAAAATTGATAGTGGAAACTGTTTCAGATACATAACAAAGTACAGGACGGAGGTGATAAAAAGACAAAACTACAGTGAACACACACAAAACAATATCGACCTAAGAACATACTACTTTTTACACTCGTAACAATTAACTCTAATACATTAAATTAATAAATTTGTGATATAAGCATCTTTAAAATAAACCTTCTTTTTACAAGAATTGAAGCCCATCCTGCATTATAAGCGTGTCCGAGTAATAATGGAGTACACAAGACAAATATCAAATTGATGAAGTGCAGTGTAGTGCACTAACGTATTAGGATTAAAGCACCTCTTATATGACTAACAAAATTGTTGCAATAATTTGCTACCTACATATGTGGAATATTGTTTACAAAGTTGTTCTAAAGCTGATTTCAGAAGCTCCTTCTTAAGAGCTTACAATTTTTTATAATTTAATTACATACAAATTGTAGTGTGTTATTTGGGAGCCCAAAATAGGATGCGAATCAGCACCGCATATTACATACTATTTACGTGTGTTAGAGGGCCTCGCCAGTGTTTGATAATGTATAGTGAAAATATGCAGCAAGCTTTTAGGGAAATGAAAGCTATAATTTTGCAGGAGGAAAATTTGTTGTACTTGTATATTTGCGATTTGACACAAAGGGATACTCGTATCACAACTAAAAGTAAAATTTGTATGAAATTTAAAGAAAATCGGTATAACTGTGTTAGCTCATATGTTGAAGCTGAAGACACATAGAGAGCATCACGATATCGTACTTCTTTTTACGTAACAAATTAAACTTGTCTAAAAACTTCTACAGTACTATAAAGCTAGTTATTGCTCCAAATCAAACATGAAAGCTGGAATGCTACAAAATAATAGAATTAAAAAAAAACATTTTCTATTAGGAAGTGTGACGATACTGAGTGATTAGAAAATTATGATTTACAGGGAGGTTGTCACAGATTACATTGCTTAAACGGCAAATAATTACTTTCCTATTTCACCAAACATTCAAAAGTTAAGAGCTTTGTCGCCTGCCAACTTAAGTTCAGTGGTTGCTTTTACATGCAATTTAGGGTGGCGGAATACTATGTTGCTTGTTGCTCCTGACGAGATGATCGTACCGCTACGGGGAGGAGGTGCGTGGCGAAGTGTGTGAAGACCAAAGATCAGAGAGATTACACATAAACTGTAAAATACAACCATCACAAAAGCAGCAATAAAATAAATGTTTTAAAAGAGAAACCAGCAATATACAAAATTTTGAACAGCATAAAACATTACTTTTCGGTACCTCAGGATAAAACAAATGCAAATATTCGGGCATGAAGGTCGCCTCCTAAACAGACCTTAACTGGCAGCAACAGCCTGCTAGAAATTCAGACTCAAATCTCAACAATAATAATGATGACCACGAATATTATAAAATGATAAACTGCGAGGACATAAATTTAATTGCAAGCCCAGATAAGAAATGATTTACCTCAGGCCTTCTAATAGAATCGCTGAACTGTCACAGATTCTAAAGCCGAAGGCCGACCCACCAAAATAAATAAAATTTTGAAAATCGCAGTTTCTTTCCAAGACCAAATTTCCTGGAGATTCCAGTCTCTACGCATCCGGTCGTGAATCGAAGCTCGAAATTTAAGCTAGCACACCGAAGAGGTCAGGAGGTTGACGTTACGTTCAAGGGCAAAAGAAAAGAAAGTGTAGGATAAGATCAAAACCTGCCTGCGAAACGTGAATAGTACGGAAGTGATTAAAAGCACGGATACACCGTTAAATATGAAAGAAACATAGCTTTTATTGAGCTATGTATTTTTATGCATGCAGGTATTATTAAACAATAAATCATTCTCCCACACGAAAAGATATGTTCGGTGTGAAATGTATTTCATTTTAATTGTCGTTTCTTTCACCCCCTCTGTAAGCAATATACATTGCTAAATTGATATGCAGACAGTAGTTAAAACATCTATGCGCCCATACGAGTAATTTCACTGGGTCATATCTCATGATTCTGTGACGAGATGGAACCAGGGATTTCAGTAATTTATCACACATTGATTTAAATTTGAGTAGGTAGTCAACATATTTTCAAGTGGTGTAACACTTACAGTGGTTTATCACATTTTGCTCAACGTACAGAGAACGAATTTGTATCTTCAAACACAACGCACACTTTATGTACAAAACCCCAAAACATCTACTTGTTTCGGTTTATAATTAAGCCACCATCAGGCTGAACATGATTTTAGAGCAAGATATAATATACACCAACGCAATTAATATTATTCCAAGTTGAGGTTTCAAAATTGTCACATTTATTATTCTTAAACATCATAAAAATTTATTATAACAATATTTTTCAGTAATATCGTGTTTGACTGACCGTGTTGCTAAAGATGTTTATGACAATAAACCTTTTTGATATTTAAGAATAATAAATGTGAACATTTTCAGATTTAAATCTTGATTATTGTTACTTGCCTTGTTTGTATTACGTCTTCTTATACAGTCTTATAGATCCTGATGAGGGTTTAATTAAAAACCGAAACGTGTAGCTGTTTTTAGGTTTTGTATATCAATATATGTTGTGTTTACGGATACATGCTCTTTGTAACATTCAAAACAAGTCCCTTTTATTCAATCATTCTATGGTGTTTAGAACCTTCTTCGATTAAAGCTTTTACAAAATATTATTTCATTTTTTCTGGCAACAAATCATCTGATAGACGGGTAAAGTATATGGATTACGAACATATCCGCACAGTATTTAATTCTTTTGCCATAATTCTTTCCCACTGTTTCACGCCCTTTTCCACTAACTTTTTGGCATTCAGGGATTGTCAGCTGCGGTACATTGTACCATCATCTTGATGTCACGTGTTGATGCCACTTGCATTAGAGACGAAGTTAAGTTGAATTATATTTAATGTTTTAGTTCGTACCGCGCAGTAAACATGCCGTCTCTGTTATAAAACCAATCAGTTAACATATTATCCTGAGAAATGTAGAAAACATATAAATGCGCTATGTGGGCAAGTGTAGAAACTTTGTAACATTCAACCTGTTTGTAGACTAAGTAACCACTAAGACTTCAGAAGGACAATATTTATCTTTAATATTTTCAATAAATGATTCACCTAAAGAAGTAGGAATTTGGAAACAATTACTTTAATCAATTACAACAGTCCGACTAGATAGGGTAAAATTATACAAAACCCTGTGTGTTATAAATATAAAACGCCAGTTTATAATCACGCAAAAGGCTTGAAACGTGTTGTCACCACTATTTAATATTAACGTAAACCTTAGTTACTTACCTAGCATTGCGAAAAATAACGTGGAAACATGCAAAAGAAATATGTGATATATATATATATATATATATTCCATAACCCTAGAATTAAAAATGCTATGACTTAATTCGGATAAACTATTCATAACAATGGAAACCGATATTTTTAAGACAGAATTATTAAAATTTTATTGTTGTGAAGGACATGAATGTCGTGTGGAATACCAGTCAGTCGCAGTTTGCATCGGTTATATCTACAGAAAACGTGAACAGGAAGCGGATGATTAGTAAACTAATCAGGAATACGACGTCAAAGTAAGAAAAAGTGATGACAAAATGAATAGGAAAGGGAACATCAGTCATCCCAACTGCTAATGCATGTGTTTTTTCTTCTGTCACGGCTGCATGAGGATAAGCCAAAAAATTTGAATTTTAAATGATATTCTACAATACATGACTCATGCATGCACTCCCATGTTAACCTGATCCACAATATTCTGCACACAGCAGGCAACACTTTTCGCGTCAAGTGAAGCAGTGATGAAAGTCCCCATAAATAGAATTGTTAAGAGAGGATGACTGCAGAGGCAGTTATGTCCCAAACATTTTGAAGATGGTTTGGTAAAAATCGAAGGAATTGAGCTTATTAAGCTGGAAAACGTAAAAGATTTAGGCTGACTTAACACAATATGTATTGGCCAGGAAAAAATTCTCTACAATTCATGCACACAACCTAAACTGTTCCAATCCCACTTCCGTCTAAAAGTACGAGGTCAGCTGTAATTTAGTTGGAATGAAAATTGTTGGATAAATTAATGCAGAAGCACTGTCAGACATTTCAGATGCTGAGTACGATGATGGCTGACGACGTATGAGTGCAGCGCTTGTTGAAGGGTAGTCAGGCATATTGAAGACTGAAAATGTGATACGTGGTTGTGAGTCAGGTGATAAGAATGGCAGCGCCGATCACATTTCGCATAGCACAAAGCCTACGTGGAACACACAAGATTACACACCAGCAGGTAAGGAATTTATGTTTCAGAGAGTATTAAATACAGAATTAGAAAACCTAGACTGTATTTCTGAGGTTGTGGGGCTCTATACAGTTGTTGATGCTATTGCAAATACTACAAAAGAAAGAGACAAAATTATGAAAAATGGAAATATGTAGCAACAATCCTGACGTGATAAGATATGTAAGATGTAGAAATGGAAGGTTTCTACTTGACTATTTGTATTGATGTGCCAGTTTTAGAAAGATGACATCGGAGAACACTGGTTGAAATATCCAAAGACAGCCACACAGGTGGGAACAATAACAGAGGCGCGCGCGCTCGCTCGCAAATTCACGCTCCATATCTACTGTGTGTGAGTGTGTGTGTGTGTGTGTGTGTGTAAGATGTTCATTTCCTATATTCCACACGTGGCAGCTGTCAAAAGAGCTTTATAGAATAGGAAACCTGCCTCTATTCGTAATTAACAGTTTGTTTATACCCTGCAGTTTAACTCACATTATGTCACAGAAGTGGCTTAAACTACTGCAAATGTTGGTGTGTACAGGATTCTTATGCGATAACTCTACTGTGCCCAGGAATATAACAAGCACGAAATCATATCTGCTCTATGAACACCACCACCTACACTCTGGCTAAACAATGCGTTGTAGCTGAAAAATGAGACATCATTTTTGACAAAACCAAACTTCACTCAATTTTTGTTGACAAGAAAAGACAATATATATTTATGTGTTGTGTAAATTGAAAATAATTCAGATATAAAAAGTGTTACCTTACTATCGTTTAACATAATTCACAAGTTTATATGAAATAATGGCTTGTAACTTTGAACACCTAAATAAAAGGCACCATAAAAGTATTTTACGTTTTGTTAAAAGATAAACATAGCAGACAATTACATCTGCTGTTTCCTTAATTCACATTGGTACAAACATGTGCCAAGTTACCTGCATGAAAGAAAGGCATATATGTAGACATATGTATGTACATACATTCATGTATAAATGCTTTCATGTCTTACATACATACCTACATGCATCCATGCATCCATTCCATGCATACACACATACATATATAGGTGGAAATTTATTTCTTGGTGATCTTGGTGATCTATGTTCTTTAGTCATTTTGTGGCACGAATGAGAGCGTTAAAAACGTACAGGGAGATGTAGCTGTAGAGAGTAACTTTTCACTCCGACTGCTCATTGCTGTGACAAAATCTCGTGAACTTTTCGTATTTCAATTCGGCTGGCTGCACGATAAGTTCTTATTTAACCCAAGTTCCGTTGTGTGTAATTCACGGTCCGCTCGACGTCAGGTAAAGTATTCTTTCCCTTTATTTAAAGCACCAGTTTATGACTGTGCCGAGCCTTGAACGCTATCGATAGTGTGAACACGCCTATTCAGAGAGAGTGAATAATATTTGACTGGCTCTTGACTGCAGTGTGGCCCTGTCTATAGTACCAATCTTGCTTTGGGTTTCAGAATTTCGACTGTCTTCAACAGATCCTCACTACAAAGGGAAAAGTGGCAGTCATAAAACTGAATGTACTTGCCTACTTAGTGTTTTCATTACTGTTCAAAGAGGAAGGAAGAAACAAACTGTTAACTGCTTTCAAAGCGTTATATAAATGAAATAAAACATATTACTCAGTCAAGTTTTTTCGCCTTTAATTTCTGAATAACACTGTTACAGATTTAAAATAATTCAGAACACTCTGACCGGCTGTATGGTCCATCTTGCTTTTATCCAAAGGAGAACCTTGGTTATTTTCCTGAGATAAAGCGGCTGGGGTTTAAGTTGACCACTCACTTCGTTTATTGCCGAGTATAACAATGAGTGAAGTATACCTCTCCTCTCTATATATTCCCTCATGGCGTGGACAGGAAAGTTTACCTTTATGCAGAGTATGATGACTTTTCCGCAGTACGCATAACTTATTTCTGCTATATTGACTGGACACAGAAACCTTCATTATATATCACATTGATATCAACTAAATTAAAAATAACCGTCAAATCAAAACGAAAATTTATTGTCAGTGCTTATTATTCATTAAAACATGTTTCGGTCAAGTTGATCATCTTCAGGTGATACAAAAAATATACAAAATACCTGGGAGGTTAATTACATTATATAAAAATAATTGAGCTCTCATTTTTACTTAAAGGGTAAAAATTCGTAAGGACACGTGTTGTTTATATAATTCGAAGTTTTATATATTCTAGTATGCAAGAGTATTGCCTTGAAAGTTCTATATTTTACCTAATTTAAAGTTGTCCTATGACAATTATTTAATTATGGTATGTAATTTATTTTAGAAAATTTTATAGAGCAGTTTCCTGGTTTCAAGCTATTCTTCCTTGGATATAGGCTGACTGAAACTTTTAGTATTACAGAATTTATGTAGTGCGAATTTGTAGTTTATAGGTTAAGAGTTTCTTTTAATGGTGAAAATGGAAATTGAAATAAAGGATAGAAAGTTTATGACGTGAAATGGCAGAGAAATTGTAGAATAATAATTAAGTGAAATACGAAGATCTTTATAGATATGAAGAATTCTTAAATTTATATTAGTGACTTCACTGTGATGTAGTTTTGAAGATATAGACTCTGAAATCAAAAAACATATACGTTCAGATATTAATTCAGAGATGGAGATACAAAAATAAGTATAGTTCTTATGTTAAGGATAGGAGTTTAAAAAATACCTTACGCGTTATAGATTGGAGATATATGTAGGTGGAAGTTTTGTGTTATACTGGAATTTTGAGCACTGACAGATTGTGATTGTTTTTTGTTTATGTGTTTTGTTCGAATAAAGCTCTGAATATGGCGTTTGGTTCCAAGGTACTTCGATCATTAAATTATTTGTTGTTTCTTGTTTCTTCATAGATATAATATTAATCGTATTTAACTCTCATTTTTAATTTTGAAAGAAAAGTAACCTTCAGAATTACGGTCCTTTATGCACTTTATTCGTTCGTTGTATCTCATCTAATCGGTTACTGGAAATTAGAGTACTAGATAAACAGATCAAGTATGTCCTCGTAAGATAGGTAAACAAGTCTATCATACCTTCGTAGAAACCATAAGGCCGCTACTTTTCAATTATATGTGAAGAAGTTCTTTTCCACATCGAGGTTTATTTTATTATTGAAGAATTTGCATTTCACACTCGGAGTATTTGACACAAATTTTAATACAATATATTGCAAGTTGCATTTTAATATACATGTTTGACTTGTATCTTACTTTCGGCTTATAGAACACCTGTATTCTGTAAAGTTGAGATTTCAGCCATATAAAAAGTAACATTCTAATTCAAATTATGTTATAGACTTTTTACATTGTCTGACGATGGCTATCCACAAAAACCGAAATACGTAGCACTAAAATAATATAATCTTAGTTGTGACTGGCGATTTTTATTTCCTCATTATTGTACAGAAGTTGTTTACTACCTTTTTACATTAAAATTTTATACAATTTGTGTACTGCCTTCTTAGATTAAACTTGTGTACAATTTGTATACTACCTTATCAAATTACTTTACAACCTGAAGATGGCTGTTTAACCGAAACGTGTAACTCTATTATAAATAAAATAATTGTGATCGACTGAAAACTGTTATTGTTTTTGGTCATAGACGAAATACGTAGTGCGGGATATTCTATTTTATTTAAAAATAATTTGGTTTTGGTGATCCGTCTTTACACTCGTGGAATAATATCTATAATACAACGGAAAAAGATATGACATTTTTAAATATATCTATTATGGGTTGCTTTGCTTATGAAGTTTGTTGTTTGTTTGAGTGCGTGTGATACAAGGAATGAAAGTTTTTATGAATATTTATTTCGACTTTGTTTTAATAGAAACCAGAGTTTTAAACACGTACATCACCACCAGTAACACCAAGAACACGACACATTATGACTGTAATGTTATGTGACAGAGGCTACCGTATCTACATAACCTCAGGAGTACACAGCATCGCGAATTGATAGAAAGAAGTACGCTAGGTACTTGGAATGTCCTGGATGCACCCACTATGTGTATGCTGTAAAGAACGCTTGCCTCACTCGGTGTGCACTGGCGGTGTGTTTTGTCACAGGTGTCAGCCATGCGTTTCAATACAACTGCGACAGATGTACGTACCTTGTAATAGCACGGGGGCTGATTACGCGGGTTTACAGCAACAGTGGCACATGTCTCCAAGTTTCATATTACACAGTTCGATTACAATGTGCCAAATCCTGGACCTGCATTTTCGTTTGTACTTAAGAATTCCCTAACTTCATTACAGCGAAATGTGATCACATTACAGGCGGGTCCCCACGACTGGTGTAGTTGGCAAATGTGCTAATACTTGTACAAGAATCGACCCGAATATTTTGGCCAAATTTAAAGACAGTCGGTGTGAAACGGACAACTGGGCCAGTCTTTGTTCACGTACGACATCCTCACGATGTGGCCAAGTGTCCACAACACATTAAGTTCGTCACGCGTGCCATTCGTGATAACATAGCTAATTCGACAGACGATAACAGGTACAGCGCAGCTCACAGTTATGTAGTGGATTGAAGCACTGCGCTGACACTTTAGTCATCAGAGTCAGCATTTCTTAAAACTGTGAAAATATGTACTATAACAGGAGAGGCAATATACTTGGACGTAACACTGTGGCGAGTGCGTGTAAGCATTGTTGCCAAGGAAAGGAAATAAATATTATATATTCTGAGTGCGAGTCTGTAGCCTTAGTTATCCAGCATGCATCTGTTGTCTGTCTGGCTTTACCATATTTTTGCACATTATCTCATAAATGGCACGATTTTCGTAAACGTTATTGGCCATAAAATATGTGTTTTGGTTTTCTCTACAAATTTGTCTTAAACATTCCTCATTAACAGAATTCAGCGAGATACTATCATAAACCTACATAGGTCTTTATATAAAGTACCCGTTATTCTTGTAATATTTTAATGAAACTTGAATGTTCTTGCCATGTTTTCGAGAAATACTTATGTATAAAATTTAATAAAAATCCGTCCAGACCTTTTGTCCGTCCGTCGGCATGGATAGACGGACATGCCGACAGACATGACGAAGCTAATATTCTGTTTTCGTAATTTTGCGAAAGCGCCTAAAATGCTTTTAAAAGCGCAAGTATAAGAGGCGAACGGCAAATAAATTCTGTTAAATGAAAAATGCCACATGGATATAAGCAGAGGAACGAACATACTGTAACAACAAAGAGATCTTTATCTGCTTGACACTTATATGATCTTAATACCCTTTATTTGTATCTAGCTGCATAAATAATGTTTTTCTTTACAATTTTACGGCAGAGCTTAGGACCTTGCCTGCTTTTTATGGAATTCTGAGACTCAATGTCGCTTTTGACAGCGGTTCACCACGAAATAATTTCTTCACCAATTCAGTGCACTTTCTCACAATATATGTACTTAAGACCAATACAGTTCTAATACTGCGCCCTGAGCAATATATGGATTTCAAGTTGTCTCCTTTCTTCAGGTCAAATTCGAACTTCCCACGCATTTGTCATCTCTCAAACCTATGACATGACCTACAGATTTCATCACCCTTGATTTGATACCGTAAAAATAACTGATATTAATTTTATCATATTGGTCATTGCAGAAGGATTTAAAATACTGACTTGCTTTTCCTTAAATTAGCAGCAAATTTTACACTTCCATATAAAAAAACATAGAAGTTATTATGCAGAAATTACGCATATAATTTCAGAGCATAGAAATAAAGAATCATAATGTTTTGAAACGATTCAAATAAACCTCAATCTAAAGGAATTAATTAATTAATATTTTAAGAAATATAGTGCATAGGACTGATCATAAGGCTGTTTAAATGAGACGAACAGATCATTTGTTTCAGCTCTTGCAGGTTATGTTAAGTATAGGTCTAAAGTTAATCATTTATGGTTGAACACAAGCAGATTTAAACTCAGGACCTCACTATCCACAAGCACACACACAGAGGCAAATCGATTGACGTCAAATTTGTGTCTGAAACTGGAGCACTAGTCAAAAATACTTGGTACCTTCTGAGTCCAAACACGACACAGTGGCTTCCATTCCCCTTATAACAATAAGATAATTATATGTCGTTTTTGACACACTGCATTAGGAAATCAGAATATGACAAAACATTCTTCACTCCCACGTGAGCCAAACGTAGAAAATGAGTTTATTGCTGAGACTTTGTTACCTCTAATAGAACCCAAAAGAGCTGAAGAGCCTCAACAGGTGGCCAATTACAACTTTGGTTAATGCATGTCATAAGACTGTAGACTCGCACCTGGACAAAAAGTAATTTGACTTCACAGAATTGTGGAAGTTTAACAAATAACAGTCTGAGTCTTAACATAGCACGCGTCATTTTCTGTTCATGCATTGTTCTTGGTTTATTTAACGATGTTCTCAAGAGCTTGGATTATATATCTCCTGACAACAAAAAACTAGTGAATAATGCGTTTGATAGTAAAAGGTAAAAAGCAGCCTTATTCTCTAAGAGGAGTTATTTCCAGGCATTTCTCCATGAAATTATGACAACCGAGAGAAGTCTCAGTCAGGGTAGCTTATATTTTATGTGTACTGAGATTTAAAATCAGGGGCTTTCCCAATACGAAGGAACGGAATATTTTTTATTTTTATGTGTAATGTGTGATAAAAGAGGATTAATGGAAACTACTTGTAGCTTCATATACGAAAATACAACTTTATCATATTTACAGTAGAATTATATATAGTAGAATCTCTATGGATTTGTATTCCGCTATACAATCTTAATACCAAATAGAAACTGTCTTTGTAGTTGGTGTGTGCGTGGTAGTTTTACTCAGGAACTACCTCCGAAATTTGCTATAGGCCTAATATAAACAGCTTAATACAGAATATTAACAGTTTCGCATATTACTAATTAAGGCGGATAAGGGTACAAGGCGCCGCCAATACTTCAGAATGTGCGCAGCTTGGCACTTGTAGTAAATTTATATTTCTCATTTGATTCGCATGAGAAAAATCGGGCAAGTAGGACAAGGATATAAATCAAAAAGCGTGTTTGTTTTCAAACCTCAATAAGGTGTTCAAGCGACAAATATTGAACACGGAAAGTTCATGTCAACAAGAATTCACACAAAGTTTGTGACGTGATATAAACTGTGCCTTTTATGACTAAATTTACTTATAGAATATACGCAAGTCTTGACGGGTTTCCGTTCCGACTTTAACTACTTTTATCTTCATCATAACGCTGTAGGTCGATTTATAGGCCTAGTGTTAGTTCTAGTTTTCCCTATAACATGTCACGAAGGCACGGAAAGGAATAGATGTATAGCTCTAAGCGCTCCTTAACCTCGGCGCTAGATAGGGGTGGGTGGTTAAGTCCATGCCCCAGCCGAAGGTAGCGCCTACAAACTTTATATGACAGTTGTATACATGATAGTGAAAAGTGGAATATTTTGAGAGATAAACACAAATTACAAGTGTCTGAACAAAAAGTGCCTGGAAAAATATTTATATAAAAAAAGAAAAAGTCAGAAATATTAGGAGAAGTTGTTATGTATGCAAGTTAGGGTATGGTGAGAGAAACAAGGAATAAACGCACTATTATGATAAAAAAGCCTAAATGTAAAAGTCTTGTTGTGCCTTGTTGAATGTTGTATAGTTAACCGCGTAAGCACTCCTCTTGCAATACTTGAGTCTGAAAAAGAAGACATTACGATCCTTCAAAAGGCCGGTAAATACTTAAGAGTCTACAGGACGTAACATACCAGAAGACTTGACTATTCAGCAACAACGTCGTAAGAAATTGAAATCTGGCGTAAGGAAACCTCTTGTAAAAGGTCCAGTTGGAAGGCCGAGAGAAAAATAAAATTATGTCTAAATCCATAAAGTAGGCTGTGAGAATAGGTGGTGAGAGAATCTGAGAGGCACTGCGCTACAAACCGGAACGTCGCGGGTTCGATTCCCGATGGTGCCACTGGAATTTTTCATTGACATAATCGTTTCGGTCTCACTATGGCCCTGGGTTCGACTCAGCCTCTAACAGAAATGAGTACCAGGAATCTTTCCTGGGGGGTAATGGCGGCCGGTGCGTAAGGCTGACAACCTTGCCACCTTCATATGCCGATTGTCTAAACATCTGGGAGCCTCAACCTCCTGGGACACTAAGGGCCTATCAAGGCCTGTCATGGGATTGCTTTACTGGACGCAGGAGAGACAATATACGTGTATTACGATTTTTAGTTACGTCACGTAGTCACGTGAAGACTGCAAAATTTACACGCCTTCACTTTCCTGCATTATGTGGATTTCTCTGTGGCCGCATCCAAATGCTTTGATTAACCTGTGGCTCTTGTATTTGCCTAGTAAACGTGTTAATTTATTCGCCCCGTTGTGCAGATATACAAATAAAGAGTAACAAAGAATTTCAGTCCTCAAAGACTATTTATTGGTTCATAATTGGTTCATACATTACATCGGTTTTTAGGCGCGTTCGCAAAATTGAGGAAAGTGACTATTTGCTTCATCATATCTGTCTGTCTCTCTCTGCCCGTCCGTCCTTCCGTCCACACGGAACAACTCGGCCCCACTGGAGGGATTTCATGAAATGACATTTTTTAAGATTTTTCGAAGATCTATTGAGAACATTCAAGTTTAATTAAAATCTGACAACAATAACAGATACTTAATATGAAGATCCATGTACATTTATGATATCTCGCTAAATTCTTCTAAGAATGAGAAATATTTCAGACGACGTTGCAGAGAAAATCAAAACACACATTTTATATTCAAAAAATTATTTTCCAAAATAGCGCTCTTTATGAGATAAAGTGGAAAAATATGGTACAGCCAGACAGGCCACAGATGACAAAAAAATATGATGCAGGAAAGATGCGATTTTCATGCCGGATAACTAAGGCAAGAATATAGTCACTCATAATGTTTAATACTTATTGTTTTTGCACGGCAAATATGGTTATGGGAACACGCCTAAATGTTACTTTATACGTGCACTGCCTGTCTAGATATTATCAGGTTGAAGTAATGGTGTTGTGCTGACTGATATAGTTTTATACTAATCATGTAAATATAAAAACTTTGGTAACTAACGCTGGAGTCTCTGGCGCATTTATTTTTAATTCTATGTCCCCTACATACATTCCTAGTATGGCGTTTAGGCGCAGGGTCACTAAGGTTTGAACAGAGCTGTGCTGTAGTCCTATTATACATACATATTATTATACATATGCATGACATATTATGTGAGAAGCGTATATTCAGGTTTGCAATAGGTATAATGGCAAATCTGCTCTTAAAGGAAGCCGAGTAAGTGGAACTTATACAAAACCGTGCAAAACAAAGACCCTATTTGGAACATAGTCAATTTATTGCACCAACCAAATGCATATAAGTGTGTGCCACATTCTTCGACTTGCAATACCTCCGTGGATCGTTTATATCTGTCGGCACAACCAGCCCTAACCCAAAGGTGTCCAATGTAAATACATCAAATCAAAATGCACCTATTTATTTATAACAAACAAATGAAAACCAAAACAGTACTTACAGAAAGCGTAGTAGAAACAACTTGCAATCACAATAAATCAAAACAATCTCAATGACAAATTAAATAGGAGCTCTACACAGGTCAACGAACACTCGGTAGTGCAGTGTCGATACAGAAAAACACACTCAGACCGTAGCATTACCAAGGACTGCAACAACTCCATATATCTCTTGCCGAAACGAAATGTTGATGTACGAGCCGAAACAAAATTTAGATGCTCATCCCTCGAAGCCAGGTTGTTGAGTGGTCAAGAAGATATGCACAGCTATCCAAGTAGACTCTGGTTGCATACCAAAAGTAAGGGTAGGGAGGAAATGAAAGGAAGGAACAGTCCAACAAGAGTTAGATCAAGGGTGTAGGGTATCGTCCGGTGGATCTCCTTGGAATGCGAGACTTTGTCACGGCACAAGTGTTATACGTAAATCTCCGACAAGTTTCTGTGCTAGTGCACCATCCTCAGGGAGCACAGGCTGCCAAATCTAAAACCAACCGTCACTGACAGGCCACTATTTGTTTGGTTACACAGTTTGTTGTAGGCTACGTTACTAAAATCTCTATCGTGTAAAAGGTAAAGTGATTGACCCTGTTTGGAAATTTATGTACCTGTCTGACTATATCAAAGTCCACAATAGGCAATAAGCAAACGTAAGCACACGTTGTGTAATAGTAGGCACGTGTGCGATAAGACGTCCCTTGTGCCACTTTTAAATTCAGAATGAGAAACTGAGTGTGTCCGTTCACAATCTCGACATACGAGGTACTCCAGTCCTCCTCCTTGACATGACGCACGGCAATGTAACGCAAATTAATAATCAAATTAAACAAGAAGGCATCACCACGCACCTTCCGTTGCTATGGACCAAAACCCTCGAGTCGCCCATCATTAGCAAAAGGCAATGTTATTACAGGACTGATATTCAACTACAAGATGAAAAAGGCTCAATGAAACACATGCAGTTTCAGCATTCATGCCGCGAGAGGTCAGACTTTTCGTCTACACGCCTTTATGCAATATACTGAAAAGTTTCGAGTACACCACTGAGCTGGTCTTCGCCTACAATTTGGTGTCATTGTGGCTAAAACTATAATTTTCTTACCCCAGAAATTAAATTAAGTTTCCAAGACTGTGAGACAACATAAATCATCCTGAACTTTAGTAACCCGTTTAAGGCTTGCCACCTGTTGAGAAAAAGAAGACAGAATATTTTAACACAGCCGTCATACTGTTTGGCTTCCAACTGTTCCAGTTACTGAAAGTATAAATAAGACAGAAACACTGTAAGCAAAATACGTTATGACACATATGTAAATCTGTAACACGCCACAGTTATAAATCTTATTAAATATTACAGACATATGCTGAAATGTTTATGAACTTTTAGTATAGAGCGACACAGAAGTTTACGACACGTATCAAGTAAAAATTAATGGCATTATTAGGCGTCTAACACAAGATTTTAAGCTATATTAAATCACACAAATACATTATCTGTCAATTACTTTGCATTACGTTGTTTGCCTATTATTGTTAGTATCACTTTTATTATTTTACTACCATTACTGCTACTGCGAGCACTACTGCTACTAATACTACCACTTCTTTAAATAATTCACACCTGCAAGTCTGAATGGAAGTTTTGACGATTTCCCTGAGTTCCCGAAAGACAAATGCTCAGTTGTTAAAACAAAAAGTCACACGAACCCTTCCTTTGCTAGTCGTTCTATTTCAGCATTCACGCGGGCATTCTACCACTCAGAATTGCAAAACTTACTGAACTGAAAATCTCAGAATCAATCATCACTCAGTAAAAATTAAGGGATCTTTTATCTATAATACCATAAAAATACTGATAATTTTATGAGGATATCGTTAATGGCATTCATAAAACTAACGTGTACACAAAATATTTTTTACTAAACGCATTTCCACATTACAGAATATTACCAAACCCTCAAGTGTTCAAGGTCATTTGTTACGGAATCTAAGCTTTTACAATGGTCGAAACACCGCTACTTGCCCATAGCCTGTGTGAGTTCAACCAAAACACAAAACATTATTTTCCTTCACTCTGCATTAATACCATCGCCCAATTTACTAGTGTGTATCGTACGGGCTTTGAATTTATAAATGGGATGTGTTGCCCGATACTAAATTAAGAAACATTAGCGGTGTGTTATTTAGGGATCGACAGAGAAATTATTTCCGGTCTCACTGCCCGTCCAAATATTCTTCAAATATATATTTATATGTCAATCGCTTCTAAACTATTACGTGATTACGTTGAATATTGCACAATGTAGAAAGTCTAGTAATCATTCTGGTCGTTTTGTCAGTTTCTGTTCCCGTATGCAAAGATTGTAATTTGTCAGTGCGTTCCGAACTTAGGACACATTAAAGCCAATTTCTTGCCCTCGGTATTCTAAACACAAGCAATCACGGAATTAAGTACCCCACACAAGAAACTCAGAACTCTGCGATCACATCGAAGTTGTCAAGATTATTTCCAAGTTACTAACTACGTAAATGGACTAAAACAATTCCTGAGAAACTGATAGCTTCTGATCTAGTCAAGAAAATCTCCGTAGTTCATGGAACCTGAAGATTCATTACTGAGTTTATATGAACACACCACTGACCACTATTCTAGCCAGATTAATCCAGCTCACAACCTTCCATCCAATTACTTTAAGAGCTTTTCTGTAGCTATCACCATTTAAGCCTCTCCCAAACAGCTTTCTTTCTTCAGTCTTCATCACCACAACCCTGCACACATTTCTCTTCTACCCAATGAATGTCACATGCACCATCTATCGAATTGTTCTTTATTTGATCATAGATAAAATTTGGCGAGAAGCACAATTCACGCAGCTCCACATGCTGCCATTCTCTGCAGCCTCCTCTATCTTCTTTCTCCTTACGTCAATACGCTATCTTTAGCGTCTTTTTCGCCAGCATCCTCAACAAATGTTCTTCCTTCAAACAGAGAGATAAAGCTTCACGTCCCCACAAGACAAGAGGTACAACAATAGTTTCTTATATTTTAATTTCTCTATTCTTAAATAGAAGGTAAAAGACAAACCTCCAGAAACTAATAATAACAAGTATTCCCCAAATTTAGTCTACCCTTAATTTATAAATATTTGCTGTTAATTGTCGCTTCGAAACTCTGAACTTTATTACGCTTCTGAAAGTTTCATAGACTATTCTTCTTTCTGATTTTTTATATGTTCTGTTGGCCACACATAAATATCCATGTAACTGTCTTCAGTATTTGCTTCTCGACAAGAATTCTCACATGCGACTAATATAATTTCTATGTTTTTCTTTGTAGTATTAATTTTGTTGCCTACTAAATTAACATCGTCAGCCTGGGCAAGTAGTTGATGTTTCCATTCAACTTGAATCCCTCCTTGAGTTTTTGGAAGTAACTGTTGAATAGAAAAAGAAGTATAGAAGCGATTCTCAATAGAAAATCTATCAGATAGAGGTTTACTTGCTCGGTCTTCAGAAAATGTTTCGTTTAAACACATTTTAGTTAAATTGCTTAGTTCCATGGGTGTGAAAACTCAATAATAATATTACGCATTACGTCTTCCTAACGTAATCAGAGGCTTTCCAATAATAGCTCACATGCCGTTTAGTGGTATTATTTTTCTTCCGTATAGCTTATTTAGCATTAGGATTTAGCAAGACAGTGTCAGGAAGTTACGTAGATCTTCTTGTAAAGTGCCTATTATTTTTGCCGAATTAAAGCAATCAATTTTCTTGACAGACTTTAGTATAAATATCCAATATAAAATTTCGCGAAAATTCGTCCATCGGCGACGGATTTGTCCCATGCGGACTAATGGACAGACAGAAATCCAAAAACACGTCACTGTCTTGTAAACACTGCCTTCAGAGAGAAATTATTCAGAAGGAAAAATAATCATCAACGTGTTTAATATTTCAGGAGTAATAAAATTCAGTTGGCTTATTTTCAAGAACAGAGAAATAACCGCTTTTCAAAAGCAGAATTTGCAATAGCTACGAACGTTTCACAGATTTCCGAAATATGACTAACTTTCAGTTTTAATCTATAATTCCAGCAGATTATGATATATATGAGTATGAATATGACAACACTTTTCCTTTCTTGACAGCTTCTTCCTTCAACTTCGTTTCAGATATATATTATTTAGTTTTATAAATTTAAGTTTAAAAACTTACAGGAACTTGCAAATATTAAGGAATTTTATCTCAAAGACCATCACAGAAAACCGGTAGTTTGATAGAGTTTAATAGAAGCTAGTCAGCAGCAATAACGTTTCTTGTGGAATATTCCACTCGGACTTACACAGATGCATAAAATTGGCGATCCCACAATCGGAGCTACTGCCAATTTTGTTTGTTGTTGTCTATTACATCTCTCAGCTATACCGAAAGTACAAAAATTGGCATTGTCTTTAGACTAAATGTAAACTGCAGTTAAAGTCAGACTTTGTTTCCGCGCGGAAAAGCATAATAACGGCGAAATATTTAATCATTTTTTTTTATGGCTCGACAGCCCTATATGGGCCTGGGCCTCCTCGTTTCGTCGAGGTTTTACGACCACACACTTCAGAACCACCACAGTCGGTAGGACTCCTCTGGACGAGGGACCAGCCCTTCGCAGAGACATCTACCTGACAACACACAATAGGCCTACTTACAAGAGACAGACATCCATGCCCCCGGTGGGATTTTTTTTTGCCTGTGCGGGGTTTTTCCCCTTTGATCCATTTTTGTACTGTTTAAATCATTTCGTCCTTCATGTCACTTTACGTTCCATATTACCGTCCTTACAAACACAACACAAACATCCATGCCCCCGGTGGGATTCGAACCCACAATCCCAGTAAGCGAGCGGCCGTAGACCCACGCCTTAGACCGCACGGCCACTGGGATCGGCAATATTTAACCATATATATATATACATATGTACAGTAACACACAGTCATAGAGGGAGTCTGATAAGTTAAATATATGAATGCAAATCTGTAGATGGGATTTAAATTCTGAAAATTTTAGATTTGGAATAACCTGAGGTTTACTTTGTTATATAATAACTTACTTTTTCTGCACTAATTGTAGCCTTTTAATGACATTTTCAGTAACTCAAAACTTAAGTAAACAATAATTTACAGAGTAAGTGAAAGGAATGGTTGTGACATGACTTCAAATGCTCTTCCGACATTTGTATAACGAGGAACTTAACGATGTGTACTCATCACCAAATACTATTCGGGTGATCAAATCAAGAAGAATGAGGTGGGCGGGGCATGTAGCACGTACGGGGGAGGGGAGAGTTGCATACAGGATTTTGGTGGGGAGACCTGAGGGAAGGAGACCACTTGGAAAGACCCAGGCGTAGATGGGAGGATGATATTAAAATGGATCTTCAAGAAGTGGGATGGGGGTGCATGGACTGGATTGATATGGCTCAGGATAGGGACAGGTGGCGGGCTGTTGTGAATGCGGTAATGAACCTTCGGGTTCCATAAAACGCGGGGAATTTGTTGACTGGCTGAAGACCTGTTAGCTTCTCAAGAAGGACGCTGCTCCATGCAGTTGGTTAGAATGAGGGAAATCGCTGAAAACGTCACTCAGGGCATTTGGTGTCCGAGTCTATTTTCGAACCGGGAAATTCCCTAATATAAATCAGAACGTTCTCTGATTGAGCTAACTTGCTCGGTTTGTTTTTACACACTAAATAATGCACAGATGACTTGCTCCTAACTTAATGATCTGGGTTATGACAAAGCATGTTCTGCCTCCATCTTCAGAGTATCTATATATTACCACGTATAGTTGGAACACACCTGTAGAATAACCCATGAGAAAACAATGTGGATTTTCAAGTCTATGGAATCCCCAAATATTTTACAGATTGTTGTTTCACAATTTCACAGATGTAAAAGTTTTAAATAAAGACGTGGGAAAGAATGACGTCGTATAGTGTGTTTCGTAAATGAATGAAACCTCGGAAATTTGTTGATAACGTGAATGTAATAATGCCACGTCAAACATTATGCATGGTAATAACGCGATAAACGTCAGAACAAATCAAATCTGAGCGTAGAATTCTGATAATATGTATAAATATGATAAATACCAGATAATGTTCGATGTTGCAGCCACCTGATAAGACTGATAAAAAACAGATTGTGTGGTACAAAGTATTGGCTACATAAACTGCAATACTCATCGCTGAGTTTATAAAACAAGTTGCTCATAATACTATAATGACTGCTTGTCTTTCCAAATGTCATTATATGCATGATTGTGAATTAGTGATGTATTTTAGTCACAGCAGTAAAACAATTGTTTTACACATATGCATTAATTTTGTGAACTTCGTAAAACGTGTACCTAAACACCACTTTTGAGCAACAAGGCATCTGTAACAAAATTCTTCTCTTCCTGTAACTGATGCACGAACACAATTGACAAAAACACGCAATATTCCGTTCCTCCGATCTGTATTTGCAACATCACAGCATTTAGTGTGTTCTCCAAGAGCCCTATTAAGGCCTAGTGTTTTGCTCCTCTCAGGCATTAAGTTTACTTTTCAATATTGTATACTCAATTTAAAATAACACACGAATTATTACCCATATATATTAAACGTGCCCCAGATGGTTAAAAAATAGTTCGAACTACGTCAATGGCAATGAAGGAAGCTTTTTGAAAGGTAAAAAATTTTACAAATCATCTACTTTTAACGTTAAGTTTGTTTGCCTTGAACCCAGAAACCTGCGATTTTTCCGCCGATCTGTAAACGTCTGATCTACCTAGATTGTTTACGGATACTGTAAAACGAATTCATTAAGTGTGATCTATTTCTATTTAATGGATCATCAATTGAAGGAGGATGTGTTGAGAGAGGCGTATAGCATCACAGGGATGTGCGAAAGATGAAAGTTTGGTAAGAAAACCTGAAAGGAAGAGATTATTAGGGCGAACCAGGAGCAGATGGGAGGAGAAAAAGGTTATTGAAGTGTCATTAATAGGTTTTGAAGTTGTTGGTTGGATTATTGTGGAAGGGTACGTAACTCAGTAGCTTTATCAAGACGGTAATGAAGCTTCGAGATCAACAGAAGAAAAAAAGATTCTTGATCGCATGAGTGACACCTCTGTTGCATGGACTTGGGTACTTTCTCTCATTCGTAGCGTATCGTTCTTGAGCAGAGGTAAAAATTTTAAAAGAGTAATTTAGGTTTTTCGATACAAGTGTCATTTCTCTGCGATTGTCGTCAGAGCCTCGTCTGTCCCAACAGTAAATGCCTATACGCTGAGTCATAACTTGTAACCTGTTTATTTATTTATTTATGGTTTGTTAAACAATAGTAATAGACGGGAGTAGAATGGCCTGAAAAAAAGTTGAGGTACTAACCCAACATTCACGTCAAGGGTGTCAGCAAACCAGGGAAACTTCGTTCATGATAGCCGATTTGTTGGGCCGAAGTTTGAAACCGGAGGCTCCTAAACACGACATAGATATGCTGCTGACTAAACCGTCGAGTTCAGAAGTGACCCTATTTCAGTTGTATGTAGTAGTGATGCCGTTGATATATCGACGATATAAAAATATCGATATATTACTGTGTGAAATATAGATAAGTCGATAAAACTTGTTTTTCGATACTATCGTCGACATTGATATTTTGTTTTCTATATTAAACATGACACCAACTAAGCAGAACGAGAGCATCGTGAGGAAAATTTTTCTCAAAAGAAGACAAATTTATAGCAAAATGTAAATAATGCCAAAAAAAAAAGATTAGCGGCAACACGACGAACTTGAAAGTCCATTTGGAAAGATGTAAGTTTTCACCGCCGCTTAAAGAAAGCCTCACGAAAAGAAATAACCAACGTGAAGAGCCGAACAATGAAACTAACAGCAGTGAGACGGATAATGGGGACAAAAATATGGAAGTTGAATTTAAAGATGATAGTGAAAATGTAAGTATAACTTACTAAGTAACGTTTAAAAAATTAACCAAAATAATTTTGAAGTCCGAATATTTTAATTTTCGCAAATTGTATAACTTTTTATACTCTACTTCCATAGATAAGTAGCCTCAATGCGACGGCCAGTAGCCCTGCTGCACCAAATGGCAGTTCAGTAACTACAGCCAGCACTCCTTTCACCTCATCATTGTGTCTTGCAGTAGACAGAACTTTCAGTTCAGTTACATTCACAGCAGACCTGCCCAATTGCTGATGATTCCATAAAATACTGGGGAAAAATTGGAAAAAAGCTCTATGACAAACTAGCAGCAATTGCAAAGCAATGTCTAGCGATAACTGCTACGTCAGTGCCGTCCGAGAGGCTATTCTCCAGAGCGGGCTTATATTGACTGAGCGTAGAAACAGATGAAGTGGCGAAATGTTTTCAAGGTTAATTTTTCTCAGTTCAGTAGGCAAGGAATAATGGTCCTTCGATTAACATTTATATAATGTGAATTACGATCTACCAATAAAATGGTTTGAAATAAAATGTGTATTCTTATATATATGTTTTCAAAACTATGTACGCAAGAAATAAAGGACTTGCTGCTTGTTGTTGCTTGATAATTTGTTCATGTGTACATTTCTTTGAATTTGAAAATTCTCTGTCTCTGGCATGGACAAAGAAGGCCTTGATAGCAATCAACATGTTGCTGTAAGGCAGCCTAACTCAAGCAAGTCATAAGATGAGATCTGCGCCCTTCTGGGATATTACGTGGCGTCGTGTTGTAATTGTTTACCGAAGTTTCGGGATAACGTATCAGTCCCATCTTGATCCTTGAAGATGATACCGATACGTTGTCCCGAAGCGTCGGTAAACAATTACAAGGCGACGCCGCGTAATATCCCAGAAGGGCGCAGATCTCATCTACATCGCGGCGGAAGCCTGAAATCACGCTTAGCTTCCAAAAAGTTCTCTTTCAAACTAATAAGAAAGCGATAGAAATATTCCAATATGTATCACCTAAATAGTACAGTTTTGTTACAAGTATCACCTTCGCAAGATATACTGCAACATCACGTCGAAAGTGGGTTTAGGTCACACGGGGCTAACCCACTCAAGGTCATTTTTTCGTTATGTGGTTAGCGTTTGGACCCAGCGTAATGTTGAATGTATCAGTTGCGAGCAAGCTATGGCCCAGGACTATTTAAGAACACAATTTACGTATGCTTGCACGACGAGAAGACAGTAGAGTTTTTCGAGTGACCTGCTAAACTTCGCAAGCATACTTAAATTCAATAAAAATGTCCTATTTAAATTGCAATCGATTTCATACGTATTACTTGGGAACAACCTATCTTGACAACTTCATCATATCTATCAGTGACAGGAGTGAGAAAAAGAGGTAGTGGTAAGTCCCAGCATTCCTCTTCCTTCTTTCCTTTTAAGTAGGATCCAATAATAATATTTACTACACGTACATCATATGTCGTTTCAACTTTCATATGAAGGAGTTATGGATATTTCTTAAAATTTATCAGTAGCAAAGAAGTAGTGGCAGTCTTCTCATTGGCGTCCTAGATAATTGTAATAAATTAATGTATTATGTAATTTAATTGCAATCTTTGGTTAACTGTAGTTTTAGTCCCTGTTCTGTTAATAGCTAACTCTATGGAGCAGAGTCCTTTGTGAGAAGCTAACAGGTTCTCAGCTAGTCAAAGTCCCCTCATTTTATGGAACCCTAAATTTCATTACAGCATTCATAAGCGCCGGCCAACTCTTCCTGTCCTGAGCCAAATGAATCCAGTTTACGCCTCCCGTGGCCTTGTGAAATACTTTGTATCATCGTATGTTTTTATGGTGAGGATTTGTTAGCACCTCGCCCAATCCTCAAGCTGGAAGACTATCCGTTGTCTGCTGTCCGCGACTGCTTATTCAATACATTCGCACCTACCCTCTACATTTGAATGGCGTTCCTCCATTCGCAACTTGAGGACGCGCAATGCTGTGGTGACAGGTGCCCACTTATCACGGCTGTTCATTTTATACAAAATAAAATTTCCTTACAAACAAGAACCGTAATGTTAACAATTAGATTACGGCCCTCAGAGAACTGAGGCTTTCAAGTGGACTTTCTGCAACCAAAGGTGACTTTGCCCTTGCATATGCAATAAAGATTAAGGTAATTTCCAAACACGCGCAAAACTGACCACTATATTGCGACGTTCTATTGATAAGATAAAAACCCCAAGGAAATACCTGCTTATCTATAAGACCAAATAATCAGGATTTGATAGGTCTGGTCACCTCCAATTACATCAGACCATCGGAAGTGTGGGTGTATATTGTGCAGTCGGATTGTGTAATAGATGCTCGGAAAGTCTCCTTATCGATATGGAATTTCTGAATTTGTCTTATCTCTTATCATACAAAGATCTGTATGTTAAAGTATATAAAGCCCAAGAATTAGGAAAGCATGTACAGTTAGCTTGTGTACAATAAAAGAAGATCTATAGAAATGAAGTGCGTAAAGACACATGGCATCTTGTTCTTCGTCGTGCTGATGTTATATTTTGTGACAGGTTAGTAATATTTGTCTTAAGTAAATAATCATGACGTTCTAGTTCACATTATACATTTATACATTTACAGATTACATTTTTTCTCAATCCATCAAGCTTTTGGGTCTTATTCGTAATATTACCTTTTCATTTTCGATTCTTGATTGTTTATTGACTTTATATTTTTCACTTGTTAGACCCAAATTAGAGTACGCATCTGTTGTATGGAATTCAATTACTTCTACCGATGCAAAAAAGCTTGAGCGCATTCAAAGGAAGTTTGTAGCTCTATGTTATAATCGATTCCTTTCCCGCGACAGCAATGGTTATAGTTATGCCAATGCTCTTCAAGTACTTAATTTACGTACTTTACATGACAGAAGACATCAACTTGATGCAATTTTTGTCATTAATGTTTTATTAGGTTCTAAATCCTGTCCGTCTACCTTAGACATTATTGGTCTACGAGTTCCCACTTGAAACCTCCGAGACTTTTCTTTGTTTTATGTTAGCTCATATTATAAGAACTGTCCCTCCGGCCGGTGTGTTATCGCGGCAAATTCTATTTGTAATAATATGGATGTTTTTAGAAGAGAATTTGTTACACTTAGTGAGATGTAATAATTTATTACATTATTTTAAGGTGTTTTTATTAATTATCTAAGTAATTTATTGTTTGTTTGTTTATTTGTTTTGGTTGTGTTTGTTTTATTTTGTTTTGTTTATTGTCCGTTGTTATTTGTGTTTGTATGTTGTGCTGTTTCTGTAATTGGCCATCTGGCTGTTGACTCGGCACATTAATAAACCAGAATTGAATTGAATTGAATTATACGGAAGAAAGCTTTACATGAAAGTCGTTCTTCTGACCAAGAATGGTAAAAATAAAATGATCGTTCTTCTTTAAGGTAGAATAATAATGGGAGAAATGGGTTATTTATCATAAGAAACCTTACACAAGTATAGATGTAATGGTAAACTAAAATATAGATAGTAGGATATATAAGGCAGTTCTAGTTGCCTTATTTTTCCATCGATTATTTTCTTTTCCATTACATTTATTTTGACGGTCTACAATCTTCCTGACTCCATAACAACAAATGCCTTCTGCAGATATGTATTGCAGCAATACAATGTCTGTTTAGAAAACTAAAGCTACTGTAAATGACATTTCGTAATTACGGCTGTTCTTTATATCGCGCATGTTTATGTGTTCCTTAAAGTAAACTCATATTTTTGTGGATGGCCCCTCAGAATGCCAATCATTAGCATTAACCCCTTCTTTTTCCGTCATCACTCTCCCTTAACACACCCTCTGGCTTAAATCTCATACTTTCTTCTGACATTCTTCCGCAAATTTTACTTCGAAGTGCCTAATTACAAAAATGTTACAGGTTTCTGTTTTACTTTGGTTAATTCTACGAATGGAGTATCAATGTTAAAAGCATCGAAGTATTTTTAATGTAAGGAATTCAAAGTGGAGAAAAGAAACGTGAAAATGCCGACGTTCCTATTTTTTATGGTCGCCAATCTTCGTCCTTGCTATTAATATTACTTTTGAGGGAAAATCATGTTACTTTTAACTTTTCACTCTTCCTAATATTGTGAAACAAATACAAAACGAAATGATAATGTTGTGAATGACCTATATACAGTATATAAGTCACACATAGCACAATTATTAATCAACTTTTATAGAAAACAAATTTGTCGTGACATCTAAGCAACATTCCAATTGAATACATGGAGGCGTAAGTAGTTTTATGCATTCTCAATTTAAGGCGAAATAATTTTCAGTACCCCTTTGGTGGGAAGCGCCGAACGAGAAGTAAAGTAGAGGACTCGATTTAAAGAATTTATTCTCGGCAGGAAATCAGTTATTTTTATCCAGTCTCCTTAATACCGGATCTATCCGTACACAAATAGTAATAATAATAATTATTATTATAATTATAATAAGCGTAAAATATATTAAAATATACACACCTTACAATATAAATACTGCGCATGTGAAACGTAAAAACAGAAGTCATGCCAATAATAACACCGGCAAATGGAACCATCTCAAAATCACTCAAAAATACCCGAGGAACATACTTGCAAACAAGACATCAAGGAACTAGAGAAAACCCCCATATAGGGCACTGAATATGCTTTGAAATGTAGTAATGTAATTAAAAATACAAAACTTTTTCATAGCAAATGGCGTTACACTTACCATAAATTGTCACTACAGAATAGCTGCAACATTACATACCCTAGAAACATGGTTTGTTTCAGGTATGTAGCTGTAAATATCCTGCATAAATGTCATAAATAATAATATTATAAACTTGATGTCTCTTCTTTTCCTAGTGGGCATTCCCGGCTCCTTAAAATACTCATATTCATTTAATGCAGAAATACCCATTTATTTTCATAGGGAGTAAAGGAGCAGATCAGAAATTTGAAGCCTACGTATCCGGACCAAGAATAGTTGGCGGACGAAATGCTTTTCCAGAAGAACTACCTTTTCAGGTAAGTCATGTAAGCAGCAGGTTCTTGGTGAGTAAATGTTGTTATTCAGTTAAAGTTGATAAAAAAAGGAATTATAACTTATAGGATTGCCGTTGTCACTTTCGGTGGAAGAGGAATGAATATTTATTACTTTCCAAACGAAAATCTGGGGCTTCCTCAGATTATGAGTTTCAGTTTCCAATTTTTCGTGGGATTCATCCCGTTCTGGTTTATCATATCAAAATTGGCACGTATTGTAGTCAATCACAACAAAGGTTTATTGGTTTTGTAGTCAGCTCCAGTTATTTTAATTTAAATGCCTGAAACATGAAGAATATACTTAACTGCTCTTTCAGAATGCAGGCTGCTCTGCTGGTAATGATTTTCGAAACTTACGGCACGTACGTGAAAAAACGTGTAACAATATGACCTGCTGTGTGCATCCAAATAAAAAGTGAGATTTAGTTATGGAGACAAGGCGAAACTTTGCGTTGATAAGTACAATTTTTATGAGATTAAATGGTACGATTCTAACCGAAAAGATGTGCTGTGGTAGTTTACATTCCTGCTTCGTAATCTTAAAAGTTTCGGGTTCAAATTATGTTCGGAAATTTACTACATCGCCTTCTACAATTTCTTAACAAACAGCAGCATCAATACTCTTATTTTCTGAAGTATTATATTAATAAAATGTTACGTGAAACGTTTTGTGCCTCACAATTAACATACTGCGTCTCCATTACAAAGCGCAAACCATCAATACTGTTTAGTAAAATTACCACTAATTTTTAAGGCCGTAAAAAAGACCCGAATAAACTGCAGTAAAATAGACCTATGTAGGTTTTTCGAAATTCACAGAGGTGATATATATATATATATATATATGCTACGACTTAAAAATTTTCAGGAGAAAAAGATCAAAACACTTTTGAAGTTCTCACAGCGGTGATGGTGAAGGCTTTCCTCCACATCTTTATGTTACATGATTTATAATGTTAGCTCTATTTGTGAATCTTATAATAATCGTCGCTAAATATATCAGTAATAAGACAGGCAACGTACATATAACGTAACACTTAGGCGCCTTTGCGTAACCATTGTTGCCATGGAAAAGCAATAAGTATTACACATTATTATCGTGTGATTATAGCCTTATTTATCCAGCATGCAAAGCACATGTGCCGTGTTATATTGTCATCTGTGGCCTCTCCGGCTCTAGAGAATTTTCCACAGTATCTTATAAACGCCACGATTTTCTGAAAAAAGTTTTTGAACATAAAATGTGTTTTGAATTTTTCTACCACTCTTCTCGGAAACATTTCTCATTCTAAGAAGAATTGGGAGAGATATTATCATATATATATATATATATGTGTGTGTGTCTTCATGTAAAGTACCTGCTGTTGTGAGATTGTAATGAACCTTGAATTTTCTCGAAAAATTTTCGAAAAATACTCAAATTTCGAATTTCATGCAAATCCGTCTATTGGGAGACAAGTTGTTCCATGTGGACGGACAGACAGGAGGTCTGACGGACGGGAAGACGTACGAACAGAAGGTCTGACAGACGGACGGGAAGACGTACGAACAGAAGGTCTGACAGACAGACGGGAAGACGTACGAACAGAAGGACTGACACACGGACGAGCAGACGTACGAACAGAAGGTCTGACAGATGCGGAAAGACGGACGGACAAATGGACAGACAGACAGGCATGACGTAGCTAATAGTCTCCTAACGCATGTTTAATGGAATCTCTATATTGCCTTCAAATGTCGGGATCCCATTAATCATTGACTCAGAACCATATCCAAGAATGAAGGTATTCTCAAATAAATGGCTGGGAAATATTTGAAATCGGAAGATTTCTTAAGCTGCGCTTCAAATTTATAGGTTGCAATTCAGAGGAAATACTACTTTGGAGATGGGTTGTACTACAGATGTGGCGGCTCCATAATCGACAGCGAACACGTACTGACTGCCGGACATTGCGTTCGTGGGTGAGTAGAGACTGGTAAATGTTCAGAGTATAGGCCTACTTACAAAGGAACAACACCCACGGTTGTTTAGCAAACATTTAGTGAATCAAGGATTAATTAATGGGGCTGCACGGCAGTAAACATTAGGACATTGATTGAGTTTATACCCATTAATAACCTTATTATAATGAATATGCAATGCAAATATCTCTGTAAAATTTATGGGCAGATTTGTTAATTTATTCCCCTCTCGTTTGACGAATGCACCTGTATTAAAAATTACTTTCGAAATCATTGAGAAATTTTGTTATTCACAAAATGTTGGTGCACTTTTCAGTAAAGAAATTATTTTGTTGAAAGGGCGATATTTTATAAATTCAAACTCAAGTTTATTTTTTCAGTTTCGTTTTTATCTTTGGATGTAACAGTTAACAGCGAGGTTTTCAGCACATTCTTCATTTTCAATACTAATTTTTAAAATTAATCTAAACTAATTGCTATACTCTGTCTGGTGATAACATCACGTAAGTTTATATGTAGTAATGTCACGTATTATAAAAATTGTCCAAATAGAAAGAAATTTACTTATGTCATTCCTCGGGCTTCAAATTAGGTAACCTAACAGCCGATTTTCTTCGTTTCCGTCAGGTATTAAGGGAAATTCCAGACCAGTACTTCAAGTATGGTTACAAGTGGTTATCCTCTCATCCTTCCCATCTCATTAATATTCTCATTTTAATAACCGACTTCATGGAAACTGAGTTACTGGAATTCTATATTTTATTAAGCTGATTTTAATAAAAACCACAGCAAAGAATTGAAACATTTATTGACGAACATTCGCAACAGGAATTTTCCCATGTGCTTAAAAACACGCAAGGAAGCCTTGTGAGGGTAGTGAGGCAGTGTCCCAAGTATGTGTTCGTTTTCATTATCAGGCACAAAGGCATTCCATAGAAGATACACGCTCTAATGCGTTTCTTAATTTTGACATGAAGGCACAAAATACATTAGTGTGAATGGAGATGACAACATACTCATTTAGGCTTATCGCGTTGAAATTTAATTTTGAATAAAATAATCCCTAAAAACATAACAAAATTTTGGAAACAAATTACAGAAATGTGACAATGCTTCATATCAAAATTTCCGCCTTTATAAAAAATAACACTGCAACATTTCACATATCGTCTTATCTCGTTGACCACAGAGTTACTAATTTATAAGCAATCGAAGTTTCGTGATCATAACACTGGAAGCCACTCCATACATGGCATTGCCGTTTTTAATTTTATACTACAAATAATATCAATATTACTGCGAGATTAGTCGCATTATGAAACGGCAGTGAACTCACAAAATATAGAATATTGCAATCATGTCTGGTAGTAAATGTTGGAAAGTATAAATCTTAGTTACAATTTTGCTGAATATAAAATAAAGTCTCGGATACTGCAGTGTCTTCGCTCAGCTTTGGTCTGAATATAATAAAAAATTAATCAATTTTAATAATGTGAAAATTTCTTCTGAAATATTAAGTGGTAAAATTTTCCTTGTCTGCGCCATGCGGGCATATAAGAGACGAAGAGCTATATCACCACTCTTAACCACTGCATCACGTGCATGAAAGTGGACAACTTCAGGTCCCTACCGATTTACTCGTGGAAAGAAATATGGTACCCATTGAATAGGAGGTTGGGTGGGCCTCAGATCTATTAGTGACGTTTTGAAAAAAGAGAAAAATCTTGTGCGCCTACGGGGATTCGGGCTTCGAATCGTAGAGCTCGTAGCATAATCATTACACCGACTACGCTACCCGGTTCCTGAGATATTGCTTTTATGTGAATAGATCCTGACATAAGTGATAGCGTCCATTGCCCGAATTTAATCTAATACCAATTTTAACTTGAATGCAAATTTTCTTTCTTACCGTCGTTCCCATATATTATAGCTTTAACCTCTTTTGTAGGCATTTATTAGCTACCTTAAAATTATAAATTTGTTCTTCATTTTGTGGAAAAAACAAGAATATACAAGACGATTATCTCACACTTTATATTCAGGCTGTACCCTGCAGATTTAGTGATATTTGCTGGTGTGCTGAACAACACACAGAAGTCATCAGAAGACACCAAGGTGGTACGGCAGGTTACAGAGGTGTTCCTTCATGAGGGATTTGACTATGACATTTTGATCAATGATATCGCCATTCTGAAGGTAAGAAATGTTAATATTTTACTTTCATTTGGACATATATGTGGCAAAGTACAATCGGAATAGAATAAGTCGAAATTAAATATCATAAACAATTCAGATGTCATTTTATGCTCTTCATACCTTGCATTGTCATTCAAACGCACACCACTTTAACCAACAAATGCACTATTATTATACCTTGTTATGTTATACAATACAGTCACAGTAAACTAGCACGACATGTTTCGATCACTTGTTGGGATCATCATCAGGGTCTTTTAGATTATAAATTACACAATTACAAATTAACAATAAAAGTACATATTAAAAGTATAAGATGTATAAAAGTTAAAATTGTAGGCTATCTATGTTGGTTCCTGGGTCCACTGGAAATTAATGTTAAAAATATTAAGTTAAATATGGATATAAACACACATAAAGATTCTAAGTTTTATGAATGTATAAAACCCTCCTTTCTATGATATAAAGGATTTTATACATTCTATAACGAATGAGTAAAAATAAACTAAGGAAGTGAGCAATTTAGAAGAGACTATACATATCGAGGAATCTAATTGTGCGTACAGGTCGCTAGTGTCGTTGGGTGTGGCAGTGAATTTGAACAGAATTGGTGTGAGAAGGAATGCCTTCATAATTTTGTTAAAAAATTTGGATTTAACGTTTGAGGAGATGAACAGAAAATATGTAGATACACCTTTATTAGAGAGATTGTGATATAGGGGTAATATGCTGCGAAACTTGTCCAGTGCCTTCACGCTTCGATATGTGGCAGGGTATATATGAAAAAATGTAACTTTCCGCAACGTAATCAAGTATACAACGTCGTGTGGTTGAAAGGTGTAACAGATTGTGAAAAATGTTTTTAGGGCTGCCTGTAATATAGCTTAGATTCATTGTTAATATGAGTTTAGAAAACAGGCGACATGTTTGCAGGTGAGTCCTGGCTTCCCGACAGACAACCCCGCCGTGAAGGCAATCCCATTGCGGGAGGACGTCGCTCCTGATGGCCTCGTATGTACCGTGAGTGGCTGGGGACTCCTGGGAGACCCGGAAGAGACCATGCCGCAAATCCTGCAGGTCGTCATCGTGCCCTTTATCACTTACGACACCTGCCGCTATGTATACAGGAACTACACTGACGGAAGTATCGAGCCTGGCATGAATTGTGCTGGCTACCTGCAGGGGGGAAAAGACGCATGCGGAGTGAGTACTGCTTCCTTGTTTACATCATAAGTAGTTGAACGTATGTAATGTCTTATTCCCTTTCGAAGGAAAGATTTTTGTTACTGCCAGATTATATCTGGTTCCACGTTAGGGCGTTAATTTAAGGCTGCCCGAATATTTTCTTTAAAAAAATACACTTGTTTACTGAAACTTCAGGGAAGGCATACAGGAGCAGACAGCGAAAATATCGGGATTTGTCCCATAAATGTGTTGAAGTTTTGAAATATTTGGACAAGTGATTCATCAAAAGCTAGTGATTGCCATTTGAGCAAGCTCACGTAACTCTACTGGGAAGTTAACTGCTGTAATTTTGAAGGAAGTGCTGTCATAACATTCATTCGAAGATTCAGAAATTATTACATGGATATTTCCAACTATAAGTTAAACTTTTAAGTTGCAGTTGTAACTCCACCTTTTACTTCTTTAACATCAGGTAGTTTAATGTTTTACTCTTAGCAAAGCATTAGCGCTACGATTTTCAGAGAAAGATTGTTTTCATGCACACAATTAATCAGTTTCTCTTCTTAACGAAGTCAGCATATATTTTGTGAGACGTAGGCGTGAAATAAGTAAATGTTGTTGAGATTAACTTCTTGCTTCATATCGCTGAAAATTTTTAAGATGAAATAGCTTGAAATTTGAAGTGTGGGTTTTAAAATTTTCAGAACAGAGGTCCCTTCTGTGCATTCACACATTAATTTGTAATAATGACTCATCTTTCTTCTAGTCTCGTATAGTGTGACTCAAATTTTGTAAACGTTATTGCTTTCTAAAGTAAAATAATCTGTATTTGAAAAAGATCTAACAAGTGTTTTATGTAGCGTTGAGCCTCTAGGTCCTAATTCGGGGAAATCTCGCAGTGTTTTCGGCTATTATTTATTTTATCAACGTGTTTCCCGTGTTTTTCTTTAGGCTCGTCTTGATTTTCCTGAAATAAGCCAGATCCCTCAAATTCCATATCTCACACAAAATCAATGATCATTTTCCAATCACAGTGATGGCTACAATTCAATATCAGTGCTGAAAGGAATTCGTTAAGAGCATGAGAATCAAATTCGAAACAAAAATTATTTTTTGCTCTTTAATTTCACAAATATTTTACTTCTCTCTGGTTTATGCAACGTTGTCATAATACTGTTATATATTTCGTGCAAGAGCTCTAAGTACGAGAGCTCGAGCCAGTAGGCACAGTGAATAAATATTGTGTTTCAGAAAGGCTGTAAGAAACAAACAATTGTAACTTCAGGAAAATTTATTTTCAAATATGAGAATAGGTTTTGAAACTGCATTTATCTCACAGGAAATCCGTTGTCATTAATTTGGCAACATATATGGTTACTAAATTATTTGTTTCGTGTAAAAACAGAAATTTCAAGATCTTTTAGTGGTTTTTATAAATTGTTATGGACTAGAGAAAATTTATCAATAGGAATACATAATTCTGAGGGACATCAATGAAAATGTCGAGCCATAAATTTACTCTCGAAACTCTCTATTTACGTATGCTACATCTAACTTCCTGGCAGTAAACAGTCCATTTGAATAGATGTGGAAGGAGGTGGGCGTGGCGTACATTAATAGATTGTACCACATTTATTAAGGAAATGAGGGAAACTACAAAAAACCTTAGAAAAGTGGTGCCTAAAATAAGATTCGAACCGGAAACCGTCCAAATAAAAGTAGAAACCTTGTCGCTTTTTATTATTTGCTTAGTGTCTCCAGCTGTGTAGAGAGTTTCCACAATTTCTCATACGTTTCCATGATGCTTACGCCAGGAGAAAATTTACCTCATTAATCAGAGTAACATCGTCCTTATATGATGCAAATGAACGAGGTTTAACAAACAAACTTTTTCTGAAAGATATGGAGTACAGCACCAAAGAATATTGACATTCAAAACATTTCGAGAAATGGATTACTCATTTAGAATTAAAAGAAATGTGACGACTACCTTGAACTGCCTCAGGTAATCTTTTTAGTGGACTATTGAAACCACAATTTAATAGAGGTTCGAATATTTTTATTAGCTGAATAATCCTAACTGTGCAAGAACGACAGTATAATAACGAGCTTCGGGGATCTGAATTGTGTTTTCTACAAATTCCTACAGCACAATGCAACTCGTAGGGTCAATTGTGGTGACAACACGGGTACCTACGGTGATGATGAATTGTTAATCTTCATGTCTTTCTGTAGGGTGACAGTGGCGGACCGTTGCAGTGTGGTGGGTTCCTCACAGGGGTGGTGTCGTGGGGTGAGGAATGTGCCTTGCCTAACTTCCCTGGCGTGTACACCGATGTGGCTTACTACAAGGACTGGATAGAAAGGCAACTGCTCAAGAGTAAAGAGGAGTTCTTTTTTTAGAAAATGATAGTCGTTTTCACTATCACTTAACTCCGATTCCCTGATGGATTAAGAAGACTGTTCGCCACCTTCAACAAACTCCATTTCACTGTATCCTGGATTTCACAATCGTAAATTTATTATTATTGGGACTTTGGATGGATAATGACTGTGTCTCCTACATAATATTTCCACTAAATGTTGAAGATTCCACTTACACGAAAACACAGCCCATGGGGACTGGCAGAAGGACAGAGAGGCATGGCAAAACTAATAGTCACTGTAGCAAATATGCGACTGCGCTTAAAATTATGCTGTATCACAAATACAAAATCGTGTCATTTGTTTAAACTAAGCTTTCAAAAGGAATTTGTTTTAGTAAGGCATAGCAATCATCATGGCGATTAATATATCTAGAATGTTTAAATGCTGGTTGCAGATGTTGGAGAACAGGGAAATAACTTGTAATAGTCACAAACGTTTCACACACTTCCGAAATGTGACTGATTTTCAAGTTTAGTTGTAGCAACTTGTAATGTATGTGTTAACGAACATGACAATAATAACACTACTTTTCTTGACTGAACAGCGTCCATTCCTTCACATCCAGGTCAGGTACATGTTACTGAATATTATACGAAATGCAGTCCAAAAATAAGACTACAACGCATACATTTTAATTTGAACGGGAACTACAGTGACCTGATCTGTTGGTTGGTAACGGTGTCCTTTGGCAGTACATGGAACATCACACAAGGTGTCCGCCCTTAGTTAAACATGGCGACTCAACTGGAACAGAGGTCCAAAAAGGACGTCCGTGCTGTAATCCGTTTTTTTTGTATGCTAGGCATGTTTCTGCAGTTGAGATTCATCGTCGGCTAGTCGAATTTTACGGGGAAGAAGTGATGAGTCGTCAAAGTGTGGCGAAACGGTGTTCAGACTTAAAATGCCGTCGAGCTGGGCAACGGGTAATGAGGAAAGTGGCAGACCGACAACAGGAAGCACCCCCGAGAAAGAAAGCACGCGTTGAAGCAACAATCTTGGGTAACAGAAGAGTGACTGTGAGTGAGCTTGAGCATGATTTAAGTCTTTCGCATGGGACAGTAGGATTATTCAGGCTTCCACAAGGTCTGTGCGCAGTGGGTTCCGCGAGCACTGTCCAAAGACCAGATGACGCAAAGAATGGCTAGTGATCTCTCATACCTCCAACAATATGCCATTCATGGTCATGGTTTCCTCGAAAGCATTGTCACTGGAGACGAGACGTGGGTTCACCATCACTCCCCGGAGACAAACTTGCAAGCATGGAGTGGAAACTTCCCGTGTCCTCGCGATTGGAAAAAAATCCAAGATGGTCAAATCTGCTGGCAAAGTGATGGCTAGGGTGTTATGGGACCGCAAGGCTGTACTGTTGGTGGATTTTATGGAAAAGGGCACAAAAATCAATGCAGCATCATATTGTGCAAGCCTAGAACTGTTACGAGCAGCCATTAAACGACAACGCCTTGGACTGCTCACAACAGGTGTTTTGCTTCTGCACGATAACGCTCTTCCCCACGTCGCGACTGCAACACAACAGCTCTTGCATTGCGTCAGGTGGACAATCTTGGAATATTCGCCATACAGCCCAGATTTGGCGCAGAGTGATTCTCACCTCTTTCCCGCTTTAAGGATCTTCTTTCTGGCCACAAGTTTGCAAGTGACGACGACGTGAAAACAGCTATTAAGAGGTGGTTGAAATCGCAGAGCACAGAATTCTACGAGGCAGGAAATAACGAACTAGCCCAACGACTGGGCAAATGTCTCAATCTTGGTGGGGACTATGTTGAAAAATAAAGTGGTAGGCATAGATAATACCTGCTATTTCTTTTGTTCAAAATGGCAGTATATACATTAGTATACATGCGTTGTTAACTTATTTTTGACTGATCTTCTAAACCTAAATGTTAAAACTTTATATTATATATATATACCGTGCATTTCTTATACTTAATTAATTTTATTTCAATCCAACAAATGCATTACACTTTCTTTTATTTATTTCTTGCCCCTACTTATGTTTAATACACAACTACAACACAACCAGGCAGTAAAAAATACACCACAGGAAGGTTAACAACACAGCAAAAGGACAAGATCAAATGTTATCGAACAACTAGTATACATAGCCAGCTGTCAAACACAATTTTAATTAACTTTTTAATACTTTACAATACAACTAGCTTCATTTTTCAAAAAATTTTAATAAAAAGAAAACACTGAAGAAAGATAAGCTAACTGCTATGAACAGAAAGACAAGTGATAGTGATAGTGGCTTACAATAATCATGTGATGTGAAAGTGGGTGAAGAACAGCTGGATGTATTGAAGATTGTGAACTCCCAACGAACCCCCTGAGGATGGCACAAGGTGTGCCGAAACATATGTAGGTGCAATAAATCAATAAAAGAATATGTAGTGTATTTGTTGGATTGAAATAAAACTACTTAATTAAATGTTAAAAGTTCTTTATAGGAATTTGCAAATTTAAGATCTTTTATGACAACAGCATCACAAAGAAGGTATCTGGATAGAGTTTAATAGAAGTCAGTGAGTAACAACAACACAGATCTACAAAAAAAACTTTTTAAAAGCTGTTTTAATTTAAATCACTAATTTTGTTTAATTAACACATGCTGATTACAGAAATAACTTCCATCTTGCTGTAACACATCACATTATTTCACCATTCTGAAAGAAAGCTATAAAACAAAATATTTGAAATTGCAATGTTGCAATGCATGTATGACATATGAACAACATAAAATTGCAATAACTTGGAGAAAATATGAGCAAGTTTACATTTTTAATAGGATTTAAACATTATGAATAAAAAATAATCATCAGTTACTGTATTACATTTGAATTTTTCACAAAAAAACAGCAAAAAGTAACACTAAAAGTCACTAAAACATGAATAACTTAAACTGCTATCATACTGTCATAGAAACATATGTGATTTTGCATTAAAATGTGAGTCTGTGTTTCATGTTATGCATTTCAATCAATAGAACCTTTGTCACTTGCTTTGAAAATTTCTTCTGCCAAATTTTCTTTTGTGTGTTGTGTCTTATTCATCATGCTTCAGCATCCAGCAGTAGTCCGCCATCATAGATACACTCCATCGCCCCTGGTACCGCCTTTCCATCTCCTTGATATCTTGGTGAAACTGTTTACCTTGTTCCTCACTGACTGCTCCTAGATTTTCTGGGAACTGGTCCAAATGTGAGAAGATGAAATGTACTTTCAGGCTCATTTTACATCCTAAAACTTTATATTTCTCTAGCATATTGTTTACAACTTGCTCATACTTTTTGTGTCTTTATTATTTCCCAAGAACTTATCAATCACTTCTTTAAAAGAAATCCAAGCTTCTCTTTCAGCATTTTGTCTTTAGTTAGTGCCCTGATCTGTGGTCCTACAAAGATGCCTTCCTTGACTTTTGCCTGTGAAAGTGCTGGAAACTTGTTGCTTAGTAATTAAAACAATTTCCATTTCCATCCACGGCCTTAACAAATTGCTTCATTAAACCCAACTTTATGTGTAAAGGTGGTAAGATAATTTTTCCAGGGTCCACTAAGCTCTTCCTCAGTATGTTCTTACAGCCCGGTATCAGTCTAGCTCTTTGAGTCCACTGTTTTTGTGTCCAGTGTTTATCTTGAGCTCGACTGTCCCACTCATAGGTGTAACATGGGAATTCTGTGTACCCCTGTTGTTGTCCTAGCAGCATGCACAGAACCTTCAAGTCACCACAGGCCATCCATTGGTGTTGCTTATAATTTATTTTCTCTAGTAGCTGCTCAAGATTGTCATAGGTTTCCTTAAGATGAACTGAATGGACAACTGGGACTGAAGCAAGATGGTTACTATTATGTAGTAACACACCTTTCAAACTTCTCTTGCTTGAATCAATTAAGAGCCTCCAGTCATCTGTTTTATACTCTACACCTAACATCTTTACTAGATCTGGAATGTCATTGCAATACACTACAGATTATTCTTGGGTGAAATACTGCAGTAGATCTTTTGCTCGATTTCTGTAAAATGTTACATATGTTCCTGGAGTTAGCAGGTTTTTTCCTTTCAGTCTGGAGCCTAGAAGTTCTGCAGCATCCTTAGGGAGATTTAAACCTCTTACCAAATCATTCAGTTCAGTTTGGGTGAAAGGTTCAGGCCTGCCATGTGTATCGGTACCATATTCACAATCCTCTGACGATTCATTGGGAATGGCACTTGATTCAGCCTCCAGTGTATGAAGTTGCTTAGGAGGATTAGGCACTGGTATATCAGGGCCATGTGGCACAGGTCTTATGGCAGAAGGCAAATTAGGATAAGTAACTGCTTTCTTATTTTTTGTATTGAAGCCTTTCAGTGTACACATACAAAAATAGCAGTCGTCAACATGGTTTATTGTCTAATGCCATACCATTGGTATGCCAAACCGCAGGGCTTTCTTCTTTCCCTTTGTCCAGTTTCTTAAATCCTCAACACAAACACTGCACACTGTATGAGGAGCCAAAGGTTTTTCCTGGTCACCTAGCTTAATTCCAAAGTAAGCAAGATAGGAGGTTTTAACAAAGGAGGTTATGTTCTGTCTTTGTCTTTTTACCACAAATTTCCCACAGATATAGCAAAATAAATTTGGATTGTTCAGACACTGTCTTCTTTGCATTGTTTTTGGCAGAACAAATGTATAAAAGCACCACATTTGGCCAGGGAAATCACTGTTGTTAACATGTATTCGAATTTCTTGCTCAGCAATAGTTGTACTTGCTATCTAGTCACAGCCATTACAACAGTGAAAAGTGCTGCCATCTCTATGAAATAAGCTATCTTCTACATTAAAACAAAGTTGCCAAATCCATAACTACTTAATTTAGTGTGTCTTTTGACTATGATATTAATGTTCTATTATTGCACTGCAAACAATTTTTTTAGAAGTATTATTATAAAATTACTACAATTACTAAAAAATGGTATGTGATATAACAAAAGTAATAAAATTTCTGGAATCAGCACACAACACTTCATGTAAATCAAAATCGAAACAGCAAAATTCATGTAGACTAGTGTAATCTTTCTTCTATAAGCTTCTATTCGGACTTATACATACGCTATAATTTGGTGGTCCCACAATCGCAGATACTGCACGTTTTGTCCTCTCGGATAGACTGACAGCGTAAAAAGGGTTATCGTATTCAGAATAAATAGAAACTGCAGTTAGAATCACAGGCTTTTTTGAAAGGGTGAGCGGAACATCGAAGTTATGGCTAAAGGCTTAAATAATGGGTGTCCCAGCTGAGATTAAAATTGGGAAATTTTTCTATTAACTTCAGAACCTTAAAACACTGAAATAATGACTCTCTCCTATTTGAGTAGCGTATATTATGACATCACGCGTTCTGCCTCCATCTTCGGGGTATTAATACATTACTATGTAACCTTGAAACACACACACAGAATGAAGGTTTCATGGCCCATACAACATAAAAGCTGAATTCACGGCCATGAAAACCACAAATATTATAGAGATGCCTCGCCCACATTTTCCTGGATAGCGAGAGTTTTAATAAATCTTGGGAACGAATGATTTCCTATGGCCTGTTCTGTGAATGAATGAAATGTTGGAGAGTAGTTGACAACTTGAATGTGACAGTGTGACGTAGAAGATTTGGGTGGGATTGAAAGTGGCAAGCTTCACGACATAGAAAATGCTAGCATAGAGCCCTTAGTATTTGCATAAACGTGATAAATTACCAGATAATATTGACTGTTGAAGTTATCTGATTACACTTATAAAAGAACAGAATGTGAGATACAAACGCGTTTTCACATCAATTCCATTAATCATCGTTACGTTTACAAGATACGTTGCTGACAATACATTATTTTCCTTACTATTGAAAATATACGCAGTATTAAGGAATGAAAATTTGTTTTTCACACACAACTGCAAAAGTGGGCGCTTACATATAGGAATTTACTTTAAGAAATTCGTTAAACAAAACTCATAAATAGAACTTTCGAATAATATTTGAAAAATTACAAATCCCATCTTTTGTTTTAACTGGCATATGAACACAAACAATACTCCGTTATCTCCGACCTGTATTTTTATCTTAGCACTAATTAGTGTGCCATTCCAATGCCTTAAATAGGCCTAAATTTGTCCGCCTCCCACGACTCGAATTCATTATATTTTCATATATGTTCTCCGAAGGTCGAAAGCCGCACGCGAATTACAACACCGTTTCTTTCGAAAGTAGGAAAATACGTAAATACTAAACATGCTCCACTTCATTAAAAGGTAATAGGATTTCAGTAAATGGGACAGGAAAGAAGCCTTAGAAAAGGACCCACAATTTTACAAAGCACATGCATTTGACAAAAAACTGACTTAAGTTGTATCCCAGAGCCCTCCTCTATTACTACAATTTTCCGCCCGTTTTTACGTCTCTTTTCCCTAGATAGGTTTCAAATATTGTAAAGAAATTTACAACTTATGGTCATTTTTTCGTTTACTGTTCATCAAATCAAGAAGAATAAATTTTGGTCAGTAAACCTGAAGGGAAGAGATCACATTGGTAACCTAGCAGTAGATGGGGTAGTAAAAACATCATTGCAGTTATATTAATATGTTTTGAAACCACAGACAAAATTACTGTGCCTTGGTAAAGTTCTGACGGTCTTTTTTAAGACGGTAATGAAATTTCGGATTCCATCTACGGAAAAGACTTTCTTGAGATTACAACCTACTTCGTTGCATCTAATGGATTAAGTTAAAAATTTTCTCGTCCAAAATGACTCAATGACACTTTTGAAATGATGTGAGAGTAAAGGGGTAACTACATGTATAAAGCATGGGATTCAAAATTTCTTTTCACCTTTCGATGTTAGCACAGAAAGCTTCCGAAGACGTGTGTTTCCAAATAACATAATGACGATAAAAAAATTCCAATATACCTACCGCCTAAAATCATTCTTTTGTTAAGGTCACACTTTAACAGAATATGCTTTCAAATCACATCCAAAGTGACTTAAGGGGACACCTAATTTTGTCCTCCACAAAGAAGCGTTATTTTCTTATATGTTCGTGTGTAATTTTGCCTGGACCAGTAATCAGCACCAGACTGTTCGCGACAGTTTACGAACACACATTACTTATGCTGCCCAACATAATGCTGAACAGTATTTTCAGATATATGGTGATATCAGAATACTTAGCTATATTTGATAGACAATATTTAAGCTGCAATTTTCTTCGTGCATAATTCATGGGAAGGCCGCAATCTCATCAACATCGCGAAGGAAGCCTGAAATCAAGGTTCATGGGAAAAATCTATGCTGAAAACTTCACAAAATCTGATGGTGGAAAGGATAAGAAAATATGTAGTTTTAAGTTCCAACATTTTCATTAATCCTTATTTATAAACATGTACAATCAGTAATGAATAATGCAAGTGCAGGAGTTTATAGGTCTATATCTTATACCATAAAAGAATGGTTATCTTTTAAAATAATTATCAATTACAAATAATTAATGGCATGCTTCACATTGAAAATTTTATATCCATCCAAAATAAATTTAAATTTATACGAGTATAATTAATTAATATACTACATTTATTACAATAAAACTATTTATCAATTATTAGTAACTTCAGTCCCTTTAAATTAATAAGAAATAAATACTCTTCTAACAAAATAAGGCGTTTGCTGTAAACAATTTATTTGCATCCCTCTGATATTTCGAGACTTTTAGATGGAATTTGTACAATAAATTTGCTCTATACTGAAAATGTAATGAAGATTACTGTAGTTTCAAAATACGCGAAAGAATATCTAACCTCCACAATGAAACCTACACTTAATAAAGAAATAACCCAAGGGAATACCTGTTTCTCAAACAGGTAATATAACCCGGATATGACAGGTCTGGTTAAGTCTTCAGTACCATCAAACTATCAGTAGTGTGGAAGTACAGTTAGCTGTAATAAGTATGTAATAAGTTCCAGGAAAGATACGTCCAACTAACTTACTGGAGGAGGGTCCTTCTTGACAAACAAACAGGTCTTCAAGTATTCAAGATATTTTCCACATTTTATTGAATACGGAGGTTTATTACAGTAATCGCAACAGCCCGCTACCTGTCAGTATAATCATCTTCACGAATCCAGTCTACGTTCATATCCCACTTCTTGAAGATATATTTTAATATTATGCTCCCATCTGCGCCCAGTTTTTCTAAGTTGTCCCTTCCTTCACATTTCCCACAAAATCGCGCTTGGCAACTCCCCCTACCCCAGTCGTGCCACGTCCCCTGACCAAGTCATTGTTCTTGCTACTTGTTGGATACGGAATTTCTTACTTCTCCTTATCTCGTATCACACAAGGAACTGGGAGCTGGTAATTGCTGATAAAAGAAAGGGACGAAACAGAAGATTTGTTTCACTTTACGGTAGAATGGTTTAAAATGACAGTCGTTCTTCAGGCAAAGGATGGTAAACGAAAAAACTGTATTTCAATTAAGGTGAAATATAATGGGAAAGAACAGTTATTTCAAATAATAAACTTTACTAATTTCGCAAGTAAAAAACCAACATATAACTGGTAGGGTTTACAAGGCAGTTTCAGTTTCCTTAAATTTGCATTCACGACTAGTTTGTTTTGTTTTCCATACCACTTTCTATAACTGTCCACAGTATTCCTGACTCCTTCTGCAGTGGAATCTTATAGCTGTGGACATTCCGATTACATAACTGATGCTAATTTCAATGCAGTTTCGAGGATGATGAAATTTCGTTACAGCGGAATTACTCATATGTTCCTTAAAGTAATTTTATTGTTGTGGCTGGACCTCAGGTCGTGCGTTAGCAACAGTACACTTTCACCTTCTTTCGCCTTCATCAGTCTCAATAAACACTTTCCCTGACACAAATGTTTTAACTTCTTGCGACATTCTTTCATAAATCTCACATCATATCATCGTACACCATTTTTCGTAAATGAATGAAATCGTGTAATGAAGCTGATAACTTGAATAGATTAATGTGGCTTTGAATGATAAGCAATTGAATAAGGTGACAACCTTCAGAACAAAGGTAACGTGAGCAGAGAGTTCTAAGGATTTGTGTAAACCTGATAATTTACGAGATAGTGGTAATGGCTGCATGCACTTGATTAGACATACAAAGAACAGAACATATGATAGCAACTAGTTGTCACATGAATTGCACGAATCTTCGTTACGTTTACAAGATAAGCTTTTGATAATACATTATTAATATATTTCCTTAGAGTTGACATTATGCGCAGTATTAAGGTGTAAAAATTTGTTTTGCCACCCACAACTGCAAAAGTGAGTGCTTACATATAGGTGTTTATTTTATGCAATTCCTAAAACAAACTTATATATATCACTTTTGAAATATAAGGAAGTAATAAAAAGACATTCTGTTGTTTTAACACAGTCACGATTACAACCAATATTGCTTATCCCTGACCTGTATTCGTAACTTACCAACACGTACTGTTTCCTACGACTAGGAATATATGCCATTTCATTAATATTTGGTACGATTAGTAAGTGGGAGAGGAAACACACCTTAGAAAACGATCCTCAATTTTACAAAGTACTTACCTTTGAAAATAGAGTGACTTGAAATGAACATCAAAAGTCTCTTCTTATAATGCAATATTAAGCCAGTCCTTTCGTCACATTTTCCTATAAAATTACATACATTGTAAACAAATTTATAACCAATGTTCGTTTCTTCACTTACTGGATTAGTGCACCTGAAGGGAAGAGAAATCTTGCATGACCTACGAGTTGACGGGAGGGTAAATAAGTGCTGTAATTACATTAGTGTGTTTTTAAACTATTGAACAATTATGGAAGATTGGAAAATACTGAAGTACATTTGTAAAGACGGTAAAGAAATTTATGATTTCATCGAAGGAAAATAATTTATCGATAGCCTGAGTGACTGTTGGCTTCTGAAGTATGTCTCTTCTCCATCGAATTGCTCAGAGACCCCTGTCGTTTCTGACTGATTATTCTTGAGCAGAATTAAAGAATTTAAAATAATTTTGAATTATTCCAATACAAATCTCGTTCGTCTGCGATTGTCGTCAGAGCCTCCACAGGTCCAAACAGTGAATACTTATGAGCTGAGCAAACATTTTTTATTTATTCCTTTAATCTTGGTTTATTAAATGACCTTAGTGGATTGCACTGGAACGGTCAGAAACAAGTATGAATTATTATTCTGATATTTAATTCGATGGTACGAGAGAAATGAGAACAACCTCAGATTATCCAAATTTCTGGCCGATAATTTAAAAATGAATCTCATAAACACAAAACAGGATTTCTGCTCAAGTTCACAGGTGATCCTGCTGCAGTTTCATGCAGAGGCAGCAAGATGAGTGAAAAAAGATGGGCTGTCTCCGTAGCCTTGTTTTGGTTAAAACACAGAATATGTCCGAGTAAGGCCTGTACAGGATGTGCCTGTGACCTTGTTTTGTTTAAAGCACTTAAAGTAGAGAAATTAGGCTCTGCTATCATCAGGAAGAAGCAAACATAAAAAAAACATATAACCTAGCATCTATTGCATTAAGTTAGAAGTTATCTCAATGACAGCTTTGTCATGATGTGAGAGTAGAAGAGTAAAAAATATTTAAACATTGGGCTTCAAAAAGTTTCACCTCTTGATGGTAGCAGAGAGAGAATCCGAAACTGTTGTGTTTCCAGCTACAGAGAACACGTTAGGGACAATTAAATGTTTGCTCCAACTAAAAAACTTACTTTTGCAAAAAAAAAAAAATTAACAAAATATTCTTTAAGATCACATCCGAAGTGGCTTCAAGGCAAAGGTGGAGTTCTCCTCCAAAAATAAAACTTTACTTTCTTAAGAGTTTGTAATGATGTTGTTTAATCCCGTCATGAGCACCCGACTGCACGCGATTGTTTAAGATAGCACTTCACTTATGCTAATCCAACAGAAGGCTGAACAATATTTCGAGTGATTTGGCGACATTGGAACTCATAGCTACAGCTGATTGACAATGCGTCCGCTAAAATGATCATTGTGCACATTGCATGGGAAAAATATGTCGGAAACGTCAAGACATCTGAGTTTGAAAATGGTAAAATAGTATACCTTGTAACTTTGCGGCATCCTAATTAATCATTAGTTATATACATGTACTAGCGATAATGAAGATTACACTTGCAGGCGTATATCGATCAATACTTGATAGAACAGAATACTAGGTATTTCTTAAAGTAATTACCAGTAACAAAGAATAATGGCAAAGTCCACATTGATATTTTTCCATCCAACCGCAATAAGTTTAAAATTTTATAATCAGGTGACATATTACTTGTATTGTTATCACATTATTTATCAATTAATAGTTACTTCAGTGCCTTTGCAATTATTACAAAAAAAAGTCTTCTCATAGTATAAGGCTTTTAAGGCCAAAAGAATGTTTTGCGACCATCATTATATTTTGAGCCTTTACACAGACATTGTACAATCTCTATGCATGTCTATGTAATGAAGATTACAGTAGCTTCGAATTAGGCAGAATAATAATTAATTCCTATCCTGAAACCTAATCTTGATAAAGAAATATTCCTTTCTCAAACAGGTAACACAAGTCGGATTGGACGAGTCTCTTTCAGTCTTCAGTACCATCAAACCATCGGAAGTGTGGAAGTACAGTGAGCTGTAATAAGTGTGTAGTAAGTGCCAGGAAAGTTACGTCCAACAATCTCTGTGGAACAGGGAATTCGTCAAGAACGTAATAGGTCTTCAGCTAGTCAAGAAATACCCCGCATCTTACATAACATAGAGGTTTATTGCTGCATTTATAACAGCCCACAATCTGTCCCTTTCGTGAGCCAGATGAATCCAGTCCACGTGCATATACCACTGTAGAAAATAAATTTTAATATTATGTTCCCATCTACGCTTAGGTTTCCAAGTGGTCTCTTTTGAATATGTAGCACTTATTCAAAAGAGACCACTGTATTTCATTTAAGGTGGAATAAAATGGGAAAGAATAGTTATTTCAACAATAAACTTTACTAATTTCGCAAGTAAAAAAACCAACATATAACTGGTAGGGTTTACAAGGCAGTTCCAATTTCCTTAAATATGCATTCACGACTAATTTGTTTTTTTTTCCATACCACTTTCTATAACTGTCCACAGTATTCCTGACTCCTTCTGCAATGGAATATTATAGCTGTGGACATTCCGATTACATAACTGATGCCAATTACAATGCAGTTTCAAACATGATCAGTTTTTCGTTACATCGGATTTACTCATTTATTCCTTAAAGTAATCTCATTATTGTGGCAGGCCCTCGGTCGTGCGTTAGCAACAATACACATTCACCTTCTTTCGCCTTCATCACTCTCAATAAACACTTTCCCTGACACAAATGTTTTAACTTCTTGCGACATTCTTTCGTAAATCCCACATCATATCATCGTACACCATTTTTCGTAAATGAATGAAATCGTGTAATGAAGCTGATAACTTGAATGGATTAATGTGACTTTGAATGATACGCAATTGAATAAGGTGACAACCTTCAGAACAAAGGTAACGTGAGCAGAGAGATCTAAGGATTTGTGTAAACCTGATAATTTACGAGATAGTGGTAATGGCTGCATGCACTTGATTAGACTTACAAAGAACAGAAAATATGATAGCAACTAGTTGCATGAATCTTCGTTACGTTTACAAGATAAGCTTTTGATAATACATTATTAATATATTTCCTTACAGTTGACATTATGCGCAGTATTAAGGTGTGAAAATTTCTTTTCCACCCACAATTGCAAAAGTGAGTGTTTACATATAGGTGTTTATTTTATGCAATTCCTAAAACAAACTCATATATATCACTTTTGAAATATAAGGAAGTAATAAAAGATATTCTGCTTTTTAACACAGACACGAGGACAAGAAATATACCTTATCCGCGGTCTTCTGGGGTATTACGAGGCGTCGTGTGGTAATTATTTACACACATTTCGGGACAACGTCAGAGTCTCCACAAGTCCAATCAGTGAATAATTATGAGCTGAACCAACGTTTGTTATTTATTTCTTTATTCGTGGTTTATTAAGAGACCGTAGTAGACTGGACTAGAACAGTCAGAACCAATTATGAGTTATTATTCTGATATTTAATTGGATGGTATGAGAGAAATGAGAACAACCTCAGATTATCCAAATTTCTGGCCGATATTTTAAAAATGAATCTCATAAACACAAAACAGGATTTCTGCTCATGTTCACAGGTGATCTTGCTGCAGTTTCATGCAGAGGCAGCAAGATGAGTGAGACAAGATGGGCTGTCTCCGTAGCCTTGTTTTGGTTAAAACACAGAATATGTCCGAGTAAGGCCTGTACAGGATGTGCCTGTGACCTTGTTTTTTTAAAACACTTAAAGTAGAGAAATTAGGCTCTGCTATCATCAGGAAGAAGCAAACATCAAAAATTATATAACCTAGCATCTATTGCATTAAGTTAGAAATTATCTCAGTGACAGCTTCGTCATGATGTGAGAGTAGAAGTGTAAGAAAATATTTAAACATTGGGCTTCAAAAAGTTTCACCTCTTGATGGTAGCAGAGAGAGAATCCGAAACTGTTGTGTTTCCAGCTACAGAGAACACGGTAGGGACAATTAAATGTTTGCTCCAACTAAAAAAACGTACTTTCGCAAAAAAAAGAGAATCTTAACAAAATATTCTTTAACATCACATCCCAAGTGGCTTCAAAACAAAGGTGGAGTTCTCCTCCAAAAATAAAACTTTACTTTCTTAAGAGTTTGTGTTGATGTTGTTTAATCCCGTCATGAGCACCCGACTGCCCGCGACTGTTTACGAACACACTTCACTTATGCTAATCCAACAGAAGGCTGAACAATATTTTGAGTGATTTGGCAACATTGGAACTCATAGCTACATCTGATTGACAATGCTTCTGCTAAAAGATCTTTGTGCACATTGCATGTGAAAAATATGTCGGAAACGTCAAGACATCTGAGTTTGAAAATGGTAAAATAGTATACCGTGTTATTTTCCGGCGTCCTCATTACTCCTTAGTTATATACATGTACTAACAATAATGAAAATTACTCTTGCTGGCGTATATCGATCAATACTTTATAGAAGAGAAGACTGGGTATTTCTTAAAGTAATTACCAATAACAAAAAATAAATGGCAAACTCCACATTGATATTTTTCCATCCACCAACAATACGTTTCAATTTTATAATCAAGTGACACATTACTTTTATAGCTATAAAACTATTTATCAATTAATCGTAATTTCAGTGCCCTTACAGTTAACACAAAAAAATAGTCTAAGTATAAGGCTTTTAACTTTAAAAATTTTTTTTTGCAACCATCATTATATTTTGAGCTTTTACATAAATATTTTACAATAAATTTCCTCTATGCATGACTATATATAATGAAGATTACAGTAGTTTCGAATTAGGCAGAATAATAACTAACCCCTACCCTGAAACCTAATCTTGATAAAGATATAATCCATTCTCAAACAGGTAACACCAGACGGATTTGACTGGTCTCTTTCAGTCTTCAGTACCATCAAACGATCGGAAGTGTCGAAGTACAGTGTATTGTAATAAGTATTAACACGTAGTAAGTGCCAGGAAAGATAGTCCAACTATTAGATTCCTTCTTGAGAACCTAACAAGTCCTGAGCTAGTCCATAAATTTCCCGCATTTTATGGAACATGGAAGTTTATTACCGCAATCACAACAGCCCAAAACCTGTCCCTATTCTAAGCCAGGTGAATCCAGTCCACGTTCGTATCCCACTTCTTGAAGATACATTTTAATATTACGCTCCCAAATACGCCTAGGTTTTCCAAGTGGTGTCTTCCTCAGATATCCCTACGGAAACGCTCTGTGCACCTCCTCTTTCTCCAGTCGTGCCACATGCCACAACAATCTCATTGTTTTTGCTAAGCCTTTTATATGGAATTTGTTAACTTTTCTCATATCCTGTCACATAAGGACCTGAGTTGTGGAAATTACTTGAACCAAAGAATGGGGAAAAGAAAACGTGGTTACTTTACTCATAATAAAGAAAACATACCGAATGAAGTTTACGAAGGGATAGGGCGTTTTATTCTTTGTCCTGATATTATTATATTTTGCGACAGTTTAGCAATATTTATGTTTAAAGTAAATAGATATGAGGATTTGTTTCAGTTTACGGTAGAATGATTTACATGAATGTCCTTCTTCAGGCAAAGGTTCGTTAAAAATAAACGTGACTTTCATTTGAGGTAGAATAATAATGGGGAAAATTGATTACTTCAAAAAATGAATATTACATTATTTGCAATTCAAATAACCAACATGTAAATGTTAGGCAGCACAAGTCAGTCCGAGGTGCCTTGTATGGCTACTTACGAATAATTTGCTTTTTTAGATTGCATTTACTTTAATTGTCCGCAGTATTCCTGACTCCTTCTGCAGAGGATTTTTACAGCTCTGCACAGTCTAATTTCATAAAAGATATTAATTAAAATGCAGTTTCACGATGATGAGTTTTTATGTACATCGGGCTTACTCAAGTGTTCCTTAAAGCAATCTCATTATTTTGGCTGGCCCTCAGAACGTGCATTAGCAACTTAACCATTTACCTAATTTCCAATTCATCAGTCTAATAAACACTTTCTCTGGCACAAAGTTTTTCACTCCTTGCGACATTATTCCGTAAAATTCACTAATTATAATATTATACCACTTTTCGTAAATTAATGAAGTCCTGTAAAGTAGCTGATAACGTGAATATAATAATGTGACTTTGAAGGATATGCAAGTGAATAAAGATACAAGCTGCAGAAGAAAGAAAATGTGAGCAGAGCTCTCAGAATTTGTATAAACCTGATACATTTCCAGATAATATTGATTGCTGCTGTCAGTTGATTGCACATATTGAAGATATAAAGTAACGTGCGTATAAGTTGCATGAATAATGTTTAAGTTTAAAGAACCAGTTGCTGATAATGCAATATTAACTCATTTTCCTTATCGTTTGCATTACAAGATATATAAATAGAACGTTTTACTTTTCCTTCAAAAGTGTAATATTTTGTTTACATATAGATAGTTGTTTTACAAAATTACTAAAAAAACTTATAAACATCACTTTCGAATAATAAGAGAGCAATAATAAAACCGTTCTCTTCTTTTAACAGGCACACGAATACAAAAAATTTTCCGTTATCCCTTAGCTCTATTTGTAATTTAGCAATACTTAGCGTGCCGTACGAATGCATTAAATCAGCCGTAAATCTTTCCGCCTCTCAAGAATCGAATTCGTTATATTTTTATATATGTACTCTGGACGTCGAATGTCACACACGTATTCTTACACAGTTTCTTTCAGCGTAGGAATATATGTGCATAGAAAACATATCCCCTTCATTAGAAAGTGTTAGGATTTCAGTAAAAGGGAATGGAAAAGCATTTGAAATTGATCCAAAATTTTACAAAGCACCAACATTTAACAATAGATGGACATCAGATGACCCCAGAAGCCACATCTTGTACTGGGATATTCCGCCCGTCTTTCATCTCATTTTCCTAGACAGGTTGCTTATACTTTAAACAAATTTATAACTTATAATCATTTTTCAATTACTGAGTCTTCAGATTAAAAAGGGTTAAATTAGGTCAGTAAACCTGAAATGATCACTTGCGTTTCCTACGAGTTGACGGAAGGTAAAGCAACATTGCAGCCACATTAATATGTTTTAAAACCATCGACAGAATTAGTGTTGATTGGTAAACTACGAGCGTATATTTGTAATGTCGGTAACGAAATGTCGGATTCCTTCAACGGAAAAGAAATTCTCAACAGCCTGAGTGAGTGTTGGCTTGTGAAGCATGTCTCTTCTCCATCGAATTCGTTAGATACCCTCTCGTATCTGACGGATTATTCTTAAGGAGAAATAAAGAATTTAAAATAATCTTCCATTGTACCAATAAAAATATCTTTCCTCTGTGATTGTCGTTAGAGCCTCCTCATGTCCTATCAGTGAACGATTATGAGCTGAGTCATTATTTTAGATTTGTTCTTTATTCACGGTTTATTAAGCTACCTTAGCAGACCGCAATAGATCGGTTGGAACCAAGTGTGAGTTATTATTACAATATGTATTTGGAGGTTCTGAGAAAAATGAGAACAACTCCAGAACAGCCAAATTTTCTGGTCGATATTTGAAGACTGAATCTCCTATATACAAAACAGGAGTGCTGCCCACGTTTAAAAACGATCTTGCTGACGTGGCAGCAAGCTGAGAGGCAGTAGGTGTGCTGTTTCCTTCTACTTGTTTTCGTTGAAACAAAAAGCTTCACTTTGAGACCTATATTGGACGTTTATGTGACCTTGTTTTGATTAAAATACATATGGTTTGGAAATTTGGCTCTGTTTGCATCAGAAAGAAACCAGATTCATAAAACCCGAAACTTTGTTATTTTAATTTTCTTTTCATCTTTTGATGGTAACAGAAGAAGCGTCGGAAACGGTGTGTTTCCAAGTAAAGAAGACGATAGAAAAATTTCAAAGTATCTGCCGCCAAAATAACACACTTTTATTAAAGACCCATCTTAACAAAGTGTTCTTTAACGCCACATTCAAAGTGGTTTCACGGCACAGCCAGAGTTGTTTGCAAGGAAGCTTTATTTTCTTACGCGTTCGTGTATAATTTTGCCTGTACCAGTAATGAGCACCCGGCAGTCCACGAATGTTTACGAACACACTTCACTTATGCTACCCCAACAGAACGCTGGACAATATTTTGAGTGATCTTGGCGACATTATGATTCAGAATTACATCAGATAGACGATAATTAAGCTGCAATTTTCTTCGTGTATATGGTGTGGGAACAATCAATCTATGTCGGAGACTTCACAAAATCTGTCGGTGGAAAGGTTTAGAAAAATATCTCGTTATAAGTTCCAGAATCCTTATTAATTCTTACTTATATACATGTATTAACGATAATGATTATTACATGTGCAGGCATATACTTTCAATATTTTATAAAATTGAAAAAGGGTATTTTTTAAAATAGTTTCCAATAACAAAGAATTAACGGCAAGCTCCAAATTGATATTATTTCATCCGTCAATAGAATTTTAAAGGTCTATAATTAATTAACACTTGACTTTTATTGCAATAAATATATCAATTAATAGTAATTTCAGTCCCTTTGCACTTAATGAGTAACAAACTTTCTTTAAGTATAAGGCTTTCGCTGCCACAATTTGTTTGCGACCCTCATAATATGTTGAGACTTTTACATGTATCTTGTATAACAAAGGTGGCTCTACACTGGACTAAACACTGAAAATTATGGTAGTTTCCGAATAGGCAGAAGAAAAAGTAACCATTACATCGGAAGCCACTCTTGATAAAGAAGTAACTCCCGGGAGAATAGCTCTTTCTCAAATAGGTAACATAATCCGGATTGACAGGCTTCTTTAACTCTTCTGTTCCGTTAAACAATCGGTAGTGTGGAAGTACAGTGGGTTGTAATAAGTGTGTAGTAAATGCCAGGAAATATACGTCCAAATACGTAACTTCGTGGAGCAGGGGTCCTTCTTGAGAACCTAACAGGTCCTCAGCTTCTCAAGAAATTTCCCGCATTTTATCGAATATGGAGGTTTATTCCTGCAATCGCAACAGCCCGCCACCTGCTCCTATCCAAAGCCAAGTTCATATCTCACTTCCTGAAGATATATTTTAATATTATGGTCCTATCTACGCCTAAGTTTCCATGTGATCTCTTTCTTACAGATTTCCCCACCTAAACGCTTTATGTACCTCTCCTCTCCCCCATTCTTTCCACATGTCCCGCCCATCTCATTGTTTTGCTATGTGTCCGATATGCATTTTCTTAATTCTTCTTATCTTGTAACACACAAGGATGTGATTGCTGGAAAGTATTTAAGACAAAGAATGAGGCAAAACAGACACAGCTTGTTGGTAACACAAGAATAGGTACAGAATGGTGGACATAACAACATGTGTCATTTCGCTCTTCATACTGACGTTATTAGGCTTTGTGTCAGGTTAGTAAATTTGCCATAAATAAATAAATAAATAAATAAATATTACTTTTTCTGTCAATCTTGACGGAAGAATGCTTTCTATGAAGTTAGGAAAAATTTTATTCTGATTTCACCGTGCATTTTTACTAATTAATGTTTTAACACCAACTAAATGCACTTTATTTTAAAAAAGACCTAAGTAAGGTTTTCTTAAAACATTTATATAACCCCTACATATGTTTCGGCTTCAAAGAAGCCATCCTCAGGGGGGGTTTAAATAAAACACAGCTGTATGACACCTCCTGAGGATGGCTTCTTTGAAGCCGAAACATATGTAGGGGTTATATAAATGTTTTAAGAAAACCTTACTTAGGTCTTTTTTTAAATAAAGTGCATTTAGTTCGTGTTAAAACATTAATCAGGAAAAATTTCTTAAAAAAAGAAACTGTCATTAATTTAAGGTACAATAATAATGGGAGAAATGTGTTGTTTAAGATAATAAACTTTACATAATGTGTAATTAATATAAAACAACATATAAATGGTAATATCTATAAGACAATCAAAGTTGTGTTATTCATCTATTTACGAGTGAATTGCTTTTTTTCTATTGCATTTAATTTAACTTTCTGCAATATTTCTGACCCCCGATGCAGAGGACTATTACAGCAGTATAAGTCCATTTAGATATGTGATGCTAATTAAAATGCAGTTTCAAGCATGGTGGCTTTTTCGTTTCATCGAACATACTCATATGTTCCTTGAAGTAGTCTCATTAGTTTGGCTGGCCCTCACAAACTGCGTTACCAAAAATAGTCATCCACCCACTTCTGCTTTCATCAGTCACTCCGAACACATTCTCTGGCACAAATTTCTTAAATTCTTGCGACATTATTCCGTAAATTTCACTACGTACTCTCCAATTAAAAATATGTCACATTTCCCTCTTCTATTTTGTTTCTTTCCGCCACTCTATCACCATTGTTAAAGCCATACTGGCTGCATAACCACCTGTATTTGACGGCAGCATTTTGCCATTAAGGAGCAGAACAGTTTTAGTCTTCACATCTATGAGTCTATAAACAGCCTCCACTCCTCAGGATTACGATTAATATTCAGGGCTGTTACGCCGACTTTAGTTCAGTCATTGGCTCTATAAAACAGAACTTGTTCCTGTATCAATTTTTCCTTACATTCGATTCTCTCTGGGCAAGCACCCAGGGATTTGTCGCTACCTAGGAAAGGGCAAGAGATGATTAGTATTTTGTCATGTTGTTCCGGCTTGGAATCTTTCCCTTTTACGGAACTGTACTGGGGACGGTAGCTCTCCCCTTCTGTCTGTCTTTCGGTTGATATACTCTGTTGTGCTGGCAGGCGGTGTTCTCTATGTATTTATATTTTGATATGTTTTGGGGGCCTTAAGTTTTATTTGCCTTTTGTGCTGTTTCGTGTACCGGGCCGTTTGTTGAGTGGGAATGGGGCTGGGTGTGTTTGGGCTCCAATTTGAGAGGCAAAAGTGAGAGACGGGGAAACTGGAGTTGATGCATTTACGTTTGTCTTGTTTTAAGTAAGTAATGGTAGCAAATTCCTGAAGTTATTGTTGTGGGGCGCCGAATTGACTGGTTTATTTTGATTATAGTCAGGTCCTCTGATGTGTAATTGAATTGGGAATCAATATTGTTTGTTACGAATTCTTGTCAACGTAAATTGAATGAATATTGCCTTCCTATGAATCCCTGGCTAATGTAACTTGAATACTGTGGTTTGTTATATTAATATATGCTGGAATATCCTTGGTTTGAGAGAGTTCTGGTTGGTAATTTGCCCCACGGGGCTCGAAATGCCTCTGGGCTTGTCTGCCCAAACTTATAACGGCACAATTGTAAGTGCGAGCCGTTATCGTGTAGATGGACTTTGGGTTCACTATCACCAGACCATCAACATCGTCGCAGGCGGCGAGGTTACCTACAGCCTTAAAGAACTGAGCCAGATCTGTTTGACGGGAACGGAAGGCATGTACTTTCTCTTTATCGTCGGAGAGATTCCACTGTTGAATTCTCGACTCCAACAGTTCTACCTTATCTTCGGCAGAACTAAATCTCTGCCAGGATAGTTCAATTTATAGTGTGATACCGTCTGGTTCACCAGACATAATGTTGTAGGCAAACTCAGGATATTTTGATGCTGATGGCTCAGATATATCACAAATTTCGTCGGCCTGTTCTTTTTCCGATTTCAACGTAACTATGTCTGGAGGTTCCGGAACTGGAATGCCTTCGTCGCGAGGTAATGGCAGCGTAGTAGATGGTACAAACCGAAAGTGTAAAGTCTACGTTTTCTTTTAACATATAGATTTTTGACAATAGTTTTATACGGGTAATATCAACAAATTTCACAAGGACGAAGTGACGGTGCATGTTAGGACGTTTCATTGTTTTTAAAGTCAAGGAAATGAGCTGGATATTAAAGGTTCTGTGAAATTTGTGGTAAACTGTTCTAAGTATAATCTCACAGATTCTGTGGTGAATGTGCTGAAAAAAAAGGTATGAATTACGCAGGATTAGAATTTTGATGGAAAATTAGATGGATGTTGGAAAAATATAAACTTGCATGTACAATCAACAATTAAATCAACAAATGCATTAAAGTGCATTTGTTGATTTAATTGTTGAGTGATATCAAAATGCACGGTGAACACAACGTAAAATTGCATGTACAAATTTGACGAAAATGGAATTTCGAGGTCTTAAGTCACTGAGGAGGAATAAGGATATTATGATTTTTAAGGCAGATAAAAGGAATTGTATTGCGGTTATTGATAAATCAGTTTATTTAGAGAAGAATAATATTATGCTGAATTCCGAAGCATATAAGCAGGTTAGGAAAACTCCCACAGCTTTAATTGAGAGAAAAATTCACAAATTACCCTCAAATTACAAATCATATTACCCACTCTTTATTCTTGTAAAAATATTGTCGAATGGGAGGCACCATTCAGAAGTAACAGACACTGATGTGATCCGTCTGCTCTCTCCACACCATGGGAAGCACAAGGGGGATTGATCACTTTTGAGATTCAACCACCTTCGAAGATTTAATTAACGAGTATTGCGGCTTATGTTTGGGGCCCAGCTCTTATCCTGGTCCCCAATCTGGCAGCATAAGTAAAGATGATAGGCTTTCTGATGGTCGTGGTTATGACACGCTTCAGTGATTACAAAGTTACTTCTCCACGAATATAACAGTACTTTTCACGCACTTTCGCTGCATTCTTTTTGAGGTTCGGCTAAAAAACGACTATGAAATAACTACGGCATTTATAAAGACTTTACACCGCGAAAGAAGACTTTTCTTAATGAGGAACACATGTGTGTACGATGCAACTCTCTGTAAGGAACTGAAAAGCAACAAATTAAGAATGGTATTGAAATCAAAGTTTAATGTTAAGAAAAAACTTCGATCAAGTGGAGCATTAGCTGTCTCAGTATTAAAATACAGTTTCGATATAAATAATTTGAGATTAGAAGAAATAAAGAATTCGACAGGAAAACTAGAAATATACTGACAAGGACTAAAAGGCATCATCCAAACGTTTGCATACATAGGCTACATATATGAAAAAGAGAAGGAGGAACAGGCTTGTTAAAAATTGAAGCGATGTACAAGGCAGAGATAGTTATTTTTGTAAAATATCTGAAGGCAAAATATGAAAAAAAAATCAATTTATAAATATTGAAAGCCACGAAAACACTCAAACTAATTGAATCTAATAATTAAAATAGTAGCCAATCTTGTAGAAGAATTAAATCAATGAAACCAAAATAACAAAAATATTACAAACAGATATCAAGTGCAGACGATATCAAAAATAGGCAAAGACAATAGACGACATCATATCAGCATGCCCAATATTGGCAAAAGAACAACACTTAAAGAGACATGGAAGAGTGTGTGCTCAAGTACACTTTACCATACGCGTGAAAGTGCGGGTACAATTAGATTAGGAGTACTGGTATGAGCGTCTATCAAAAGCAGTATAAAACATTCATGACGGTAAAATAAACTTATTACGGGATAAAGAAGTGAAAACTTAAAAATCCGTCACTAACAACAAAACGGATATCCTAATAGCGGTAAAGAAAGGAACATGACTGTTAACAGACACAGCAATTTCAGGCGATGGTGAAGAAGAAGCCGAAATATTTTAAAATAAAAAGAACGTAAAGAGAAACAGAGAGCATGTGGAACGTATAAAACAAAAGTGGTACCATTAATAATAGGGGGAAGTGGAACCATCCTAAAATCATTCAGAAGGTACCTGAGAAACATGCCTGTATAGCACGACCACAAGGAACTAGAGAAAACAGCAATATTGTGCACTGAAGCTACTAATATAAAAGTACAGAAAGTTAGAATAGGAAATAACATTGCACGTGCCTACAGAATAGCTGCAAAATTACGTACCTTAGAACACAGTTTGTTTCACGCATATAACTGTAAATACACTGAATAAAGGTGATGATGACGATGATGATAATGATAATAATAAAAAATGTATGTCCATAATTTTTATCAATCATTGTCGACTCTTATAAATGCTAATTTCTTAGACCTTTAAAATATCTAAGATGTACATTTTTGTTTTTATAGGGCATAATGATATTGCCCAGAAGTTTCAAGGCTCCTTTTCCGGACCCAAAATAGTTGGGGGACGCGATGCTTCTCCAAACGAAAGGCCGTTTCAGGTAAGTCATGTGCCAAGAAGGTGCCACTTCAGTAAACTAAGAAATATGTACTAAACTTTAACTTCACATTCATATAACAGACTGCTCTGTTAGGAATGGAAGTGGAGATTTACGGTACGAATCTGATACCAATTGTAAGATTACGAAATTCCGTGTGCATGCGAATAATAATAATTTAGCTCCAAGAAAAGAGGTATGAAGACAAGAAAAATTGTTGAATTGGAAAGCGAAATTCCTAGGAAATCAGATGGTAGAAATTCCGACATGAAGAAATGTGCCGTAATAGTTGGAATTCCTCTTTCGTAGTCGTAAATTTCGGGGTTCCAAATTGCGTTCGGAAATAAATTACTTTGGCTTTTATAATTCACTCGAAAACAACACGGATGATAATATAATCCTTGAAATGTAACATGGGTGTAAATATTATATGGAGTTTTACCTTTGCCTTAAAATAAACACACTTCTTCCACGTTACTAATAACAGATAATCAGGGTTGCTGAGAAAAATTACCTGTGCCTTGTAAGAAGCAAAAAATCACCTGAATAAACTGAATGGAGGTTATATCTGGGTAGGGTTTTTGAACGTTCATAAAGATGGTATGAATAATAACCACGACAACATAAAAAATTGTAAGGATTCAAAAATCATGATCGATTTGAGGTTTTCGCAGCGGTAAAGATAAAAATGAAAACCTTCTCTGATGTAACTGTAAATTGATAGTATTTACTGACGTTTCGGAAGAAACTGCTCCCTTCAAATATCAGGGTAGCCCCCAAAGATTAAGGCCAGTTGTTCACAACCTTAGGTTTTATGACTCAAATTATGAGCTGCGTTCCATGATTTGATGCTTGAAATCATTGTTACATGTTTCAAGAAAAAAGAAAGGGGCTACAATTGAGAGGTGCAAGTCACTTCAAATGTCTCTGGTATTTCCGTTAAAGATGTTAAGCCTCACTACCGACAGATACAGAATAGTGCAAAGATTATTATTAAAATTAATGTAAGATCAAGTTAGGATTCCTTTATTATTGGTTATGACGATGTGTCACAGGTTAATCGGACGACTATATTATTGAAAATGTCGGGATCCAGTTATCCATGGTCATAGAATCATAACCAAGAAAAAGGAGTTTCCAAACACACTGGTGAGAAAGACACAAAAGTCGCACGACTTCTTGAGCTAATCTACCAATTTTTAGGTAACAATTCAATGGGAAGGCAACAACGGTCATTGGTGTGGCGGCACCATAATCGACAGCGAACATGTGCTGACTGCCGGACATTGTGTTAATGGGTGAGTAGAAACTGGCGAAAGCTTAATGTACACTTATATGGAAATTGTACTCACGTTGCTTAGCAAATGTCGAGTGAAGCAAAAGATCATTATGTGAATACACATTGGTAAAGAATAGGACATTGATTGCTGACATGATACGACAGCCATAACACTGATAAAATAAAAATATATTTTATAAGTTTCGGTAAAATTTAGGGTTATCTGGTAATTTATGTTCTTGTAGTTTGAGAAATATAGTGTGGAGATTTTTCAAGATTATTTAGCAAATTCTTTATTTACATATTCTTGGCCCACATTCAGTGCCCCATCAGCCTCTTGCAGTGTTCATATTTTTCACACCGGCTGAATGCTCATCGTAGTGTCGGAATACCAGATTAGACAGACAAACCAATATGGACATTAATTTTCAATTTTTTGAACCAAGGAAAACCAATATGGATACATTTATTTACAATAAATAATTAAATAAAACATCCTCAAAACTTACAATTGATATGAATAACCTGAAATAAATGTACATCTGCACCAACATACCAGACAAACGATACCAACCACATAATGAAATGAGGCCCCACATAAGACACCAATAACCTTGCAGTGCTGCGAGGACACAAAATTCACACAAGATCAGACCACGGCACAGTCAATGGCTCGAACAAGCACTCGCTATGTATTCCGAAACATAATTTGGAAATACAACACAACGAGACTGAATTTAGATGCTTAGCCCTCGGAGTCCGGTCGTTGAGTGCCAACACAGATTACTACTACCAGATATGCAACTGCAATGCTATTGGTCAGAAACGTGGAACCGAGTCAGATAATCTGTGACCGAGCCTATTGTGCTGCCATCTTTGCGTGCCAATGAATCTCAGGGACCAAACAGGCAACCAATACAACATGCCAAGAAGGAAAGTGGGGGAGGAAGGAAGAGGAAAAGGTAGATAAGGGTCAAGCCAGTCAGATAGCGCACCGTCGAAATTTCTGGTAACCATTCGACGTAACACAGCACATCAGTAACGAAATTACATGGCTGAGAGGGCGAGGTATTATAAGAAAATTGTCCACGTAAATAAGAAGTTTATTTCAGGTTCTTCGCTCTTCTGGGATATTACGCAATGTAGTGTGGTAATCTTTTACTTTTGGTACGGACATCGAAACCCAAGACGTAATGTTACAGATAGTCACATGTAATTGCGTTTGTTCTCTATTAGGCATGTGAACTGTTATGTTTGAATGCATTTCTTATATTTCATAAATCTACCTAGAATTAATTACTATGTATGGACGTGACATTTTACTCATTTTACAGTACGCGTAGTACCGTGCTGAAATTTCATTGTGCATAAAATAATTTCCGAACCAAAATATTGTGAAGAATAATTCTGTGGGTCCGATTGTGTTATCGGACATTTTGTGTTCGAGTCCTAGTCATTGTCTTGGTGAACATCCTAGTATTTTTAGATAATTAGAACAGCTGGTGTAGGAAGACAGAGCTACTAGAGAAGGGTCAGACCTGCAGCTATGGATTATGTCGGGGGCACACTCAAAGGCAATAATAAAAAAAAAAAGAAAGTAATTTGTGGCTTTTGTCAGTTATCAAGTTTTCTAAAAGTTTAGAAAGTAGAAGCTTCATTGAGAAACATTATGCTTGACTGTTGAGCACCCATAAATTCTCTGTACGGAAGCTACCAGACTTTGTACCCTAAATAGCCCTCAATAGAAAGTTAATTGTGAAGATGGGGTGTCTGAAGTTAATTCAGTGTCTTCCAGCACGGGGTTAGTTGACCAGTTAGGTTACAGAAATTTAAAATTTTTTGAATTGGGCCTATGGAGTATTTCCAAATTTGCATTTTAACCAATAGGATTACTTTTGAGTTTAATAGAGGGGAGTCATTTAGCTGAGAGTTAAAGAGAAGCATGTGAACACAGAACGCTCTCCGTTTCGGCATCTGGTGCAGTTCCAAGATTTTCGGTCATCTCACAACCAAATTATAAGTAGAAAATATTGTTAAGTGAAATAGTGTGGGAATGTGATACTTGGGAGTGATTGTGTCAATAACAGCGTATTTTGTCATAGCGGAATGCACAGGTACACTTAACGTTTATCATATATATATATACTTGATTGAGCGGTGTGATAACAGATGTGATTGTTTTTAAAGTGCTGAGTTCAAGACAAATTTCGGCAGTGAACTGTGTCAAATGACTAAAAATTATCATTAGTGATAATAAATTAAAAAAAAATTTAAATTATCCTTTCATTCCTTTGTGCTGCGCGGAGAGTAGAATTGTAATCCGTTAACGTACCACATGTTAATATTCCCTGAAGATAAGACCTTATGGCTACCGAGTTTGATTAGCAAACTTACCCACACCTGTGAATTCCGTCACCTGCAGTAAACACTTCCATCACTGTTTACATCCTATTTCCAAGTACTGTCGCTTGCTGGCGTGTATTCTTAATCAATCCACGATCCCAACAATTCAATAAATGAGAAGGTGACGTATAGAGAAGGTGACGTATGGAGAAGGTGTTCCATCATTCACATAAACCAGAACGATAGGTAAGCGCACTCCCACAGAAAATCTAATTACACTGGACCAAGGTAAGACAGAGGGACATCCAGGACGTTTGACGCCGAGACGGACGGTGGCAATTGTTAGCAATGCTTATTGCCACTACAGTTACAGAATTGAAATAATTAAGACAACTATTTACATGGCACCACGTTGCACTCAATAAACTCGGTTCTCAGGGCTCATATGTCCTTTTAAGTTCTTCAGTATCAGACCGATTCTGCAGCCCTTCATTTATTGTGCACTCCTTTTTGCATAGTACTGATTCACTCACTAATTAAATGACTCCATTGCAATACTGATTTCTATGCATTGATATTTTACTTCACTCATTCTTAACATCAGCAATAGATGGAAGTGAGTGGTCAACTTCAGGTTCCTGTCACTTTACATTGGGCTAAGACGCAGATACGCATAGGAAAAAAGAAGTTTATGGGAAGCAGAGTTGGCTTGATGTTTTTGAGAAAGGAAATTCTCATGCCCCTGCCGGGATTCGAGGACCGGACTGTTCAGCCCCATAGCCTAGTCGCCTTTGTGACCACGCTACCGCGGCTCCTAAAATACTGCTTTTATATAAAATAATTACAAATGCAAAATAATTTATTTCATACATTATGGTGACGAGAAAAACATACATGAAATGGCCCTTATAAGGGACCAGGTCACCATTCCTATTAGATCAGGCAGTGCATACAATCCATATACTTCCTGCAACATAACTACTCTGGTCCCTAGCATGGGCTGTCTTCTGTTTTGACATTTCTTGTTCCTTTGAAGCCTCAAATTGATCTAAATTAATTTTTAAAATTCAGCCCCTACTTCGCAGAAAATATACTGCATCTCCATTAGGTAAACTAACAGGTTAATTCAATATAGTCTTCTCGGGCGCACAGCCGCGTCAACTCGTTTGAATACAACCTTTCGGGGACTAGCTCCGTCCCCATCCTCAGGCAGAACTGATTTTAATACTTATACATGAAACTTATCTCACACTTCACGTTCAGGCTGTCCCCTGCAGAATTATTGGTATTTGCCGGTGTGTTAAACAACACAAAGGAGTCATCAGAAGACACCAAGGTGGTACGGCAGGTTACGAAGATATTTTTACATGAGGGATTCTTTCGCAAACCTTTGAATAATGATATCGCCGTTTTGAAGGTAGGAATATTTTTAAGCATAAAAAGCAAATATTTTCATTCTTTTGGATAAGAGACACACATGTGACGACGTGCAATCGGAGATATAAAAATTCAAATTAAATATTGTAATTACCTTAGATCTTATTCATTTTGTATATGCTTACGTCCTTATTGATAATGAACACATTCATGTCTCTTAACATAACACATATTAAATGGTAGTTTAAATTTAGAGTGTCCTTCTAGCTTAAGGAAAAATTATTTCAAAAAGCCTATATTAAAGCTGTGCTGGAAAATAAACACGCAGTTTGTAAATACCATACATATATCATGGTCTTGGGAAAGGTTGTTAGAAGTGGTAAGTATAAGCGTAAATTTTAATTCTTAATGCTTATCCACATCGTGTGAATGTGGGATTTATCTTGGCTATCGCAACAACTACAGCTTCTTGAAGAAAGCGTCTGTTCACTGAAGTTAGTCAATTAACCCACTCTACTTTACAAATCCTTGAACATAAAAATCTATAAAATAATAACTTTATCGCTTGGTCTTTACGGTACCTTACTCCGAAGGACTGATATAAGTTACAATTATTTTTGTTCTTGGACTTAAATGTTGCGGAGGTAAAGAGATAATACAGAGTGCGCCAAAAACACCTGACGCTTTTTGAAATGAAGTAACATTTTAAGGCAAAGTGGAAAAATTTTATTAAGACTATCAGGTACATTCCATGTCCATGAAAATTCATCTGAATCATTGCTGTTTGAATATGACACTTTGTAGGTGACCACCATGTCGTTCAATACACTCCTGCAGTCGCGACGGAAAGGCTGTCATAAGACGTTGTAGCATTTCCTTAGGGATCCCTTGCGTACGCTCACGAATTCGCTGCTTTAAGTCATTAATATTTGCAGGACGTGTTTCGTATACCTTGCTTTTGACCAAACCCCAAAGGAAGTAGTCTGGTACTGCAAGATCAGGCGAGCGGGCGGGCCAGGTGATGTCCCCGAAACGAGAAATGAGTCTGCCTGGAAACATTGTCCTGAGGACTGTCATGGAAGTCCGTGCCGTGTGAGCAGTTGCTCCATCCTGTTGGAACCATAGGAAATCGAGCTGACGAGAACGTAACTCATTTTGCAGAAATGTTTCCAGCATTATTTTGTACCGCTCTGCATTGAGTCACTGTACTCCCGTCCGAATTCTCAAAGAAATAGGGACCAATTACGCCATGAGACGAAATTGCACACCACACTGTCACTTTTGCACTATGCAGAGGACGTTGGTGAAGTTCGTGTGGGTTGTTTGGAGCCCAGTAGCGACAGTTCTATTTATTCACATAACCAGCCATATGGAAGTAAGCTTCATCAGACATCAGTAATGTGTTCACTATGTCGCGATTATTATTCACCAAATCCATGAATTCATTACAAAATTGAAGTCGGCTCACCTTGTCCCGTCCACTAAGTTCCTGAGCAACTTGGATTTTGTATGGGTGATAATGCAAGTCCTTGTGGAGAATTCGGCGAACGCTGCTGTCCTTTAAGCGAAGCGCGAGAGCGTGCCGCCGAGCCGACCTGCGCGGACTGCGCAATATGGCGTCTCTAACCCGCTCCACATTGTCAGGTGTACGAGCCGAACGTGGACGTCCCTGTGGTTTACTGTCCTTCACTGATCCTTTTAGACGCCATTTCGATACCCACAATAGCAGAATATTGCGGCTAGGAGCATCACGTCTCTGAAACTGTTGTCGGAAACCACGCTGTGTAGCTGTAACAGACTCTGTTTTGATGAACAGTTCCACTGCCGCAATACGGTTTTGTACCGACCAGCGCTCCATCTAAACTAAACTCCAAACATCGCTGTACATGGTGACGGTCAGTATGGAAGCGCCGCGTAGCGGGCACGCTGGTTTTCACATTTCAAAAACCGTCAGGTGTTTTTGGCGCACCCTGTATTAAAGTTTTACAGAATAGATTGTGGTATGGAGGAAGTAAACTCAGGATTTTATCCAGTGTCTTCACACCCTAATAAATGGTAGGTAATTTTAACGAATTCATTTTTCCACATTTTAAACTGATACAAATTATCTGCTGGTTGAAGCATGAAAGAAACTACGAATAGCCCTTCAGTGCTGTGATTATATAGTTTTCTTTCATTGTTAATATGAGGTGAAGACCCAGATGACATGTTTGCAGGTGAGTCCTGCCTTCCCTACAGACAACCCAGCCGTGAAGACAATCTCATTGAGGAAGGACGTCGCCCCTGATGGCGTGAAATGTACTGTGAGTGGCTGGGGAAGAACGGGGCTCCCGGAAAATCCCTTGCCGCAAATCCTTCAGGTTGCCGTCGTGCACTTCATGACTTCTGAGGAATGCCGCTCTAAATACAGTGACTACACTGACGGAAGTATCGAGCCTGGCATGATTTGTGTTGACTACTTCCAGGGCGAACAAGGTGCATGCAAAGTGAGTACTGCTTCCTTGTTTAAGTCATAAGTAGTTTACAGTACGTAATGTAACTTTACCATCCGAAGGAAAGCATTTAGTACTGCTGGTTATATCCTGCTGTGGTTACTTTTATGGCTGTCAGATTCTTTCCTTTTTAAAAATAACCTGGTTTATTAAATGTGAAAAAGCAGGGAAGACATAAAGGTACCGAGATTGGCAGTATCAGGATTTGTCCCATATGTATGTAAAGCAATTCCATTACAGGCCTGGACAGGCTCTTAGTGTTCCAGGATGTCCAGATTTCTAGACAATCGGCACATGAAGGTGTTAAGGTTGTCAGCCCTAAGCACCAGCCGCCTTTACCACCCCCCCCCCCCCCAGGATATATTCCTGATACTCATTTCCGTTAAACGCTAAGTCGACCCCAGGGACATAGTGCGACCGAAAGATTATGTCAATGAAAAATTCCAATGACATTATCTGGAATCAAACCCGCGACCTTCCGGCTTGAGGAGCAGTGCCTCAACCAACTGCGCCACCGCGTGCCTCCCCCATAATTGTGTTAAAATTTAAAATATCTGGACAAGTGATTTATTAAAAGCTAATGACTGCCATTTGAGCAAACTTACGTAAAGGTACTGGGAAGTTAATTGCTGTACTTTTGAAGGAAGAATTGTCGTAACATTCACTTGAAGATTCAGAAGTTATTACGTGGATTATTCATATTCATCAAAATATGCTTACAATTTATACAAAATTGTAAATCATACACATGAAATTGCCTATATACACTGTATAATCACCATTTCTTATTTCACATTGGCACTTCCACCGCACTTCACTAACACCTAGCACAGACACTACGTTCTTCTGCATCTCTTTCTTCAAATTTTCGAGTTTTCCTCCTTGATTCAAGGTCCTTACTTTCCAAGAGCCTATCTTGTAGCTGTGATATTCCTTCTGCGTCTTCTGCTTTTGTCTGTAGTCCTTCTTACCGCGTGGTGTCTCCCCTAAAAACACTCCCCCCACCCCCCACAGATCAGAATGTTGGAGTAGTTTACCTCCGGAATATTTTGTCTCCAGAGGAAGCATCTCGCATTTTTCTCTATTTCTGGAAGAGACTTTCCAGGAAAAGTAATAGTAGTTTTTCCATTTGTTTTCCACATCGCAGTAGAGCAGCCGTTCAGACCACTCTGGTCACGCCTGTTGCTAAACGATCATGAACCATCTCGAGCATCATTTGCTATGTGCTTCAAGTCGGTACTGATGTCGCTGCTTCCGATATCATGGGAGTTTTTATTGTATTTTCCATCTCATAGGCATCTCTCTTCGTCTGGTTCCTACCCTCTTGATCTGTCCGGCTTGGGAGACCCTACTGGTAGCAATGCTACCACCGGCTTATCTCTCAGGGTCACTGGAACTCACTAGCCCCTCTACCACGGCAAGGTGGAGATACCAACAAAGGGGAAAGAGAATAATATCGGGTTAAAATTTCTCATCGATATCCATAAATCTTGATATCATATATATATCTGCTGTGTACTGCTCTGTTTCCTGTAGGAGCGTGTTGCGTACTGAACTAGCCTCGTGGACCAGATGCTGTTGTAGATGTGTAATTGCTGTGCGCATGCGTATTGTGTTTGTATATCGTAAGGAATAGTAAGCAGAGGATTCATATCACATTTCATTCATGATCAATATTCCTTGATGTTGGTATAACTGAATATAGAAGTTTTGAAAGCAGTTTATACGCCCTTCTTTTCGACGTGTTTTTATTTACTTCATAATTTATTGTATGGGACCATATCCATGTTTTTGATTAATACATGTAGGGCATATGCATAATTCGGTTTATTTGTTTCTTTATACCTATGGTGTTCTAGGAATATTACTTTGCGATCTCTCTGTTCGGCGTATATAATTTATTACGTACTTTAATCTATTTAATCTATTTTATTACGTGTTTGACATTTCAAACTATAGATAGCAATAGCGAAATATTTGTTTTCTATCTTTTGGGGTTTCATTTGGTTGAATAGATTGTTCGATGACTGAAAGGCAATGTAAAGTGTAGAGTATTTTAATGCATTATTAAATTTTCTGTTCCAAGGAATGTTGTATTTAAACGTTATCCATGTTTTTACCTGTTCATCATGAAAGTTAACCGACTGATTTAGAAGTTTGCTTTAATTTTTTGATTTAACTGCGATATTGTGGAACTGTGGTAATCATTATGGGCAAAGTGTAGTAACTATTTATTGTAGTTTACTTTGTTCTGAAAGAGGTTCCTGGTGCATCGTGTTTGTAAAGAATCGAGATGCTACTAATTCATGTTCTGTACGGTGATTCGAATTATATAGTCATATAAAATACGCCATTATGTTAAAAAATGTCACAAAGGAGGGAGTATGAACTGTTATGAAAACTTCTATATTCAGTTTTACAAGCATTAAGGAATATTGATCTTGAACGGAATACGATATAAATCCTCTGCTTACTATTCGTTACGATATAAAAGCAGAATACGCTTACGCATGGCAATTACACCTCTACAGCAGCATCTGTTCCACGATACTATTTCAGTACACAACACGCTCCTACACGAGACGTAGCAGTACACAGCAGAGGTATGTATCTAATATTAAGATTTATACATATCTACGTGAGATAAGATAAAGTGATTGCGTTCTCTTTACTTTAAATTAATCATTTTGCAAGGCCTGATCATTTTGAATTGAATACTTCGACGCTAGATGTTTCTATGCACATAACCATATATATCAATGAATTTTATTCAAGAATAAGTCATTATCACGCTGTCAATAACATTCACATTTTTTTGTTTAAGACAAACATGATTTATTCTTATCATTTTATTTTTAACTTTGCTTATGTAAATTGGAAGTATTGGTTTTATATTCCTTTGTATTATGACTGCCTGAGGAGGAGATTTATCGTCTAAACATGCTGGAGATCTTATGTGTATGTTATATAATTTTGTATAATTTGTGAGCAGTTTTGGCGTATATGGATGCAAATAGACACAATGCACGGAGAAAATAATGTTAAATTCATTGAATGGATATTTCCGACTATAAGCTATTCTGTAAAGTCACGGAAGTAATTGCAACGTTCTCCTACTTTTCCATCACTAACAGTATTTGGCACGTAACAACACAGCAACACTATTATTTTTAGAATAAGACACTTTTCATGCTCCTAACTAACCAGATGTTCTTCTTAATAAAGGAGATATATATTTTCTGAGACGTAGGAGCGAAATATGTAAATATTATGGATATTAGCTTTTACTTCATTTCGCTGAATATTTTTAAGTTCAAATAGCTTCAAATTTGAAGTGTGATATTTCAAATTTTCAAAACGGAGGTCTCTTCTGTGCACTCACAAATAACTTCATAATAATGACTCATCTTCTTTCCTAGCCTCATATGTTGTATCTGAAATTTTGTAAATATTATTGCTTTCGAAAGTAAAATAATCGTATTTGGAAAAGATCTTAACAAGTAGTTTATGTAGCGACGAGCCTCTAGGTCTTAAGTCGAGAAATTTTGTCGTGTTTTCTGCTATTGTTTATTTGTGTTTCCTTTTTTCTTCAGACTTGTCGAGGTAATGACAGGATACTCAGCAAAACTCAGCCAGATCCTTAAAATTCCAAATCTCACATAAAATCTACAATTGTTTTTAAATCATACTGAAGGCTATAATTCAATATCACTGTAGAAAGACATTCATTTAGAGCATGAGAATCAAATTCGAAGACAAAAATTATTTTCTGCTCCTTAAGTACACAAATAATTTACACCTCTCTGCTTTATGGAATGTTGTCATAATACTGTTCTATATTTGGTGCAAGAGCTCTAAGTACTTGAGCTCGGGCCAGTATGCTCAGTGCATACATTTTTTGTCGTAGAAAGGCTTTAAAAACCAAAAAATTGTGACTTCAGGAAAATGAATTTTCTGAAAGAGAATAGCTTTTGAAACTGTATTTATCTCACAGCACGACTCTTTGCATTAATTATTTAACATTTACGGTTACTGAATTAAGTGTTTAATGTAAAAACACACATTGCAACTTTCTTTCGGGTTTTTTATAACTTGCTATGGACTAGAAAAATTGTATCCACAGGAATATATAATTCTAAGATACATCAATGAAAACACCGAGCTATAAATTTACTCTCGAAACGCTCTATTTTTATAAGCCATATCTAACTTCCTGGCAGTAAACAGTCCATCTGAAAGGATGTGGAACGAAATGGTCGTGGCGTACATTAATAGATTAAAAGAGATTAGTTAAGAGGAACTGAGGGAAACCACAAAGAACCTTAGAAGAGTTGGTGCCAAAAACAAGATTCGAAAAGGAAACCTTCCAAATACAAGTCAGGAAACTTACCGCTTTATATTACTTGCATAGTGTCTCAAGCTGCGTAGAGATTTTCCGCAATTTCGCGTAAGCTTTTACGGTACTTAAGCGTGGATGCAACTTTGCCTTAATAATCAGTGTATCACCGCCCTTATATAATGCAACAGAATGAGATTTAACAAGCTTTTTCTGAGAGATACGTGGTATAGTACCAGATGAAATTGATATTAAAGCATTTGAAAAGGAGATCCATTATCTAGAATTAAAGGAATGTGAAGACTGCCTTGAAATGCCTCGGGTAAATTTTTTCAGTGGACTCTTGAAATCATAATTTAATAGGGGTCCGAATATTTTTATTAGCTCAGTAACACGAATTGTCTAAGAAGGACAGTATAATAACGAGCTTCGGGGATCTGAATTGTGTTTTCTACTAATTCCTGCAGCACAATGCCAGTCGTAGTGTCGATTGTGGTGTCAATATATATAGCGATGATGAATTGCTAATCTTCATGTCTTTCCGTAGGGTGACAGTGGTGGACCGTTGCAGTGTGAAGGACTCCTCACAGGGGTGGTGTCGTGGGGAGTTGGATGTCCCTCGGCAGACTATCCTGATGTGTACACCGATGTGGCTTACTACAAGGAATGGATAGAAAGGCAGATCCGAAAGGGCAAAGACGAGCTTTGAGTTGATTTATTCCGTTGTATTACAGGGCAATACAGTAGATAAGGAGACCTGCACACGAAATGGCCAATTCAAATGCATAATCCTAGTTACATACACGTGAATATCTAATCTTATATCCTCGAAAGCACATATGCTTTATAAGAAGAGAAAGACTTCGATATGATATGACTCAATTATATCTATTCCTTTAACTTGTAATTTTAATTATGTGTACTGTTCACTCTACTAAATTATATATTTTAGATTAGTAACTCGAATTATCCTAATGTGACAGCTTTTGAAACTGCAACTGGTTTTTATATCTAGGATTCTGCAGCTATGTATTCCATATTGACCTGACCAACTATTATCAAATTGTTTCTTACAGTCTCGGGTATACAAGCTTGTATTCTGTAAGGTCCCATGACTACTAGTTTTCCCAGGCTATTGTGCTTTCTATATAGAACTGCAATTTAAGCCATCAAGTTAATGAGAATTGAATAATAATAATTATTAATATCATAATCTTCATCTTCGTCTTTGAGTTTGTTGTTTTTTCTTACCTTTCTTGCTCTCTTTCTATTTGCTCCTAAGGCTGTTATGCAAACGAAGTGAAATTCGTACAGACCAAAAGGTTTTGTATACTTGTTATATTCCGGTTAAATTGAAAAAAATGTCTTATTCGTTATGTTGTCACCGTAGTCGTTAGGATAGTTATGTACTCAAAATTTTACTTCCGTCTTTATGGTTGCACAACTATCCTTTCAGCTGTAGTATTAAAAATTAGGAATATTAATTTTATTTCAGTAAGTAAGCAAAATGTAAATATTGAAAATACTTAGCAATAATAAAGAAAAAGGGTTTTCTTTGATCTACAACAATATTACTTAATTCCATAAAATAATTATTTGTATAATCTCTTAAATATACTTAATAAACATATTAAAATAATATAATATCCTTAAGTCATGATTTAACTAGATTTCCTTTATACTTTTCCCATTATGTTTATGGATGACATAAACAAGACGAAATTCGAAACTATTTGTAAACCTGTAGAATTAGATGTTAATCAAAATACTACTATCATCGAAATGTACCTGGTAAAGTATTGTAAATTTCTTGTACGAAGTATTTCATTGTCTTAACGTTTCTGCCATTCCAAGTTTTACAATAACGATCTATTCTTAATTCCAGAGAAATTTTTGTATGTACGGTTACATTACTGCAAATACTGGACACACAAGCCAAGTTTCAATTCATTAATTTTTAAAGAAAGCGGTAGCAATTTTACAATTACAAATTCGTGCATATGCATGACGCTGAAATAATAACATTCACACAGATATCTGAAGAAGTTATCGAAGACTCAATAAAATCAAATTTACACAACGAATGTTGCCGTCTTCCCATAATACTACTCCACACTGAGGCAACCACAAGTTTTGTTTACACTATATAATGTAAGTAAATATACCACACTGTCGCCTCGAAGTAGTGTTAGATTTATCCTTGACATGCATTAGCGCCTTCACGTCCTTAGTTAAATTAATTCGCAGTTATAACTCCAAAGAAAGTGAAATACTTGCTTCGGGTGTTTCTCATATATATGATATAAAATATTGCCATATCATTTTACTTCTCCCAAGTTGTACCACATAAAACATAAACACTTTCCTCATGGGGATCCATTGTTACTCGAACCTTGTAAATTCAAACTCTTGCCACGTAGTGCTTAATACGAAATTAAAAATTGAAAAAATAATAGGTGGTGATTTTTTATTTTTTCAAAGTAAGCCTTTCTTCAGGAAGATCATATTTTGACCTCAAGGAAAGGAAGAAGGACGATCAAGAAATTTAAATAAAGAGAAACCTCGCAATTTCTAATCTGTGACCCCTATCACTAGAGTGCTCGAGAAAAAGGGGGACGAGGTATTTTGTCACATGTAAATAATACAAATTTACATACTTTTCTAAACGCGATTGTCACTTAAAATTTTGATACTCCTGATTAACATCTCTACCTTTGCCTGCACTTACACAATACCTGCACCCGTCATGTTGTTTATTGGAGGAGATTGAGTAACAGGCTATGAAATTGCGGTGTCGTCTTATGCCATATAATTGCACAAGGGAAGGGCCCCTGAGATTTTTCAATACCCACCATAAGAAGGCGTATGGAAGGATGTTGATATAGCTCCGTGCATTTTAATGTAGACACAAGATCGGCAAGGCTAATAATTTTTGCACCTTGGCAGCTTCATCCTTGCACTGAAAGCTGGGTAAGATGCAGATCCAGTCTGGAGGCTGCGGAGAAGAGAAAAATCTCCTTCCTGTGCCAGAAATTGAGCACTGATTTCTCGGTCACTGAAATCTTTGTTTATATCGAAAATGTTGTTCGATTTTCAAGACCGTTGGAAGGTTTTAACCTTAATTTATGGCTTTTTCAACGTTGGAAGGTTCATATAATTATTTTTGTAAGGCAGTCAAATTATTCAAAATTTAAATTTGAAACACGCAGCACACTAACAAAAAATACACCGAAAGCTTGGTGGCCGCACAAGCTTACTTTCCTTCGTCAAAGAAGGAAGAGACACTAAATTAAAGCAGAAGAGGAACACAGAAACAAAGAAGCATTTAAAAGGGAGATAGGGAGATTCTCATAGCAGTAAATATAAAGACTAGGTTAAAACCTTTCAAGTTACGTAAAATGCGGGGGATTATGTGAGTGCCTGAAGAAGTCTGAACTTTATATAAAGACCGTGGACTATGTAGTTAGTTGCTTGACCAACGACATGCAGATCTGCCAAAAACGAATGGTCACGTCATGATTCGCCCGCTTTCCGCTTTCTGCGGTAATATGAGTAGCGGCATAATAGATATGCCTATAAAAACTTAGATTCAGTCTACATTCTTCAAGCATAGAATATTTTCGTGTTCGGAGGCTGAATATGTGTAAATATATTACCGAATTACAGATTATCAAGTAATCTGTCTCTTATTTGTTCGATTTCAACAAAAATTAACACTTAACTAAAATTTTTCTTAAAGGTATTCAGCACTAAATTTAACGCAAATCCTTTAGAGGGTCTCGAGAGCAGAGAGGTGCAGACGAAATGATAAAAGAACGTACTATAAGGCCAGTTTTATTAGGTGCTTCTTAGGAATGCCAAAACACCTGCGAGTAAAGACAAGTTTTTGATTACAACGTTGAAACCTCTGTGGACTCGGTTTATACTTTGCATTGGAAGGGTAATTTTGCACAACGACTCTCACAAGTGACCAGTATGGTCAGTTCAATTATAAATCCATTCGATCAAGCAGTCAGTTACATCGTAGTTGCCACGTGCCCCATAAAGCCATCAAGAATATCAAGTAAAAAATGGAACAGAATGTCATTCTGCTACGCTGTCAACTAAAACAACAAATCATATCTAGAAAACGCATATTGCCTCATCGCAGGAGGGATTTAATTTGAATTTTGAGATAATAATTAAAATGGTGATCATTTTTATGTTGAGACCGGCACGTAATATAACAGGGTTTAGATTTTGTAAACAGGCATGCAGTCGAATAGGGGAAACAGTTACAGATAAAACCATTCCTAAATTTGGAAATAGAGGAAGGTGTAATTCTACTCTGTGGGACCAATGAAATTTCATAACTATGGAATTATAACAAACTGATGAAAGTGTTACGCAAAATAACTTAACAAATTATAGGCCTTCTAATACAAAATCATCAGAAGAAATAAATGGCTTCATAGTGCAGAGTTCATTTTGAGGACTTAGCATTTCAACAAGACAAGATTTTCCCTCGTTTTTTGGAACATGAGTTTTTATTACAATTTTGATAAGAAGCCACCACTGTACCTACCATTTGAGCCTACCATGAGACGGATAAATCCACTCTAAACCCTCAAACATTATCCCTTTAATATTCATTATACTTAATCTTATCCTCACATCTATTCCTGATCTTTCCAAGTCATATTTTCCCTCCAGTTTCCTATGACTTTCTCATGTCCCTCCTGCGTTCTACATGCCCCGCTTGTCTCACGTTTCTTAATTCGACCATATTAGCAATATATGGAAAAGAAAATTCATTATGAATATCTCAATTACACAGTTTTCTTCAGCACTCTGTTCTCAAATACCTTCTAATATTCTTTCCATAATGTAAGAGACCAAGATCCATAATCATAAAAATAATACGTAAAATGGCAGTAAGTTTATGCATTTGAATATACGCTCTCAGCCAAGAGATGAGAAAATAATAAGCACAGACGTGTTTTATCTCAAATGCCATGCAGCTTTAAAGAGTAGAGAGTCAAGTTCTTTGTTTGAATATGCACTGCTCTTTCATAGAAGCGATCTAGATCCAAAAAAATCTAAGTTTATTTTTGTCAAATACTATTATTTATAATGTGGAGGTTGTGAATGCTGTAGTATGTGGAAATAATTACTGCTAGCTGATTTATTTGAACGGCTTCTCTTATCTTGCGGCATTCTCTCGTAAATCTCACATCATATAATCATACACCATTTTTCGTAAATGAATGAAATCGTGTAAAGTAGCTGATAACTTGAATAGATTAATGTGACATTGAATGATACGCAATTGAATAAAGTGCCAACCTTCAGAACAAAGGCAACGTGGGCAGAGAGATCTAAGAATTTGTATAAACCTGATAAATTACCAGATAGTGCACTTGATTAGACTTACACAGAACAGAACATATGATAGCAACTAGTTGTCACATGAATTGCATTACACTTCGTTACGTTTACTAGATAAGTTGCTGATAATACGTTATTAATATATTTCGTTACAGTTGAAATTATGAGCAGTATTAAGGTGTGAACATTTGTTTTCCACCCACAACTGCAAATTTGAGTGCTTACATATAGGTGTTTATTTTATGAAATTCCTAAAACAAACTCATATATATATATATATATATATATATATCTTTTGAAATACTAGGGAGCAATAAAACGATTTTCTGTTGTTTTAACACACACACGAGTACAAGTAATATTCCTTATCCGCGGTCTTCTGGTGTATTACGCGGCGTCGTGTGGTAATTATTTACACACATTTCGGGACAACGTCAGAGTCTCCACAGGTCCAATCAGTGAATAATTATGAGCTGAACCAACGTTTGTTATTTATTTCTTTATTCGTGGTTTATTAAGAGACCGTAGTAGACTGGACTAGAACGGTCAGAACCAATTATGTGTTATTATTCTGATATTTAATTCGATGGTACGAGAGAAATGAGAACCACCTCAGAATATCCAAATTTCTGGCCGATATTTTAAAAATGAATCTCATAAACACAAAACAGGATTGCTGCTCACGTTCACAGGTGATCTTGCTGCAGTTTCATGCAGAGGCAGCAAGATGAGTGAGACACGATGGGCTGTCTCCTTAGCCTTGTTTTGATTAAAACACAGAATATTTCTCAGTGAGCCCTGTACAGGATGTGCCTGTGCCCTTGTTTTGTTTAAAGCACTTAAAGTAGAGAAATTAGGCTCTGCTATCATCAGGAAGAAGCAAACATCAAAAAACATATAAACCTAGCATCTATTGCATTAAGTTAGAAGTTATCTCAATTACAGCTTTGTCCTCAGATCGTGCGTTAGCAGCAATAAACATTCACCCTCTTTTCCCTTCATCAGTTTCCTTGTACACATTTCCTAGTACAAAGTTTTCAACTTTTTGCGACATTCTTCCGTAAATTTCATTTCGTTCTGTCGTATTCCCTGTTTCGTAAATCAATGAAGTCTTGGAGATTAGTTAACAACTCAAATGTGACAACGTGACGTACACGATTTACGTAGGATTGAAAGAGACAGGCTTCAGAACATAGACAATGCGAAAAAAGAGCCCTGAGGATTTCCATAAACGTGATAAATTACCAGATATTATTGACTGTTGCACTTACGTGGCTACACTCATAAACGAACAGAACATGAGATACAAACTAGTTGTCACATCAATTCCATTAATCATCGATACGTTTAAAGACATGTTGCTGATAATGATGTATTAATAATATATTTTCCTTACATTAGACATTATACGCGGTATTAGGAAATGAAAATTTGTTTTTCAAACACAACTGTAAAAATGGGCGCGTTCGTTTATTTATTTACTTTACGAAATTCCAGAACAAACAAATATCGCTTTTGAATAATAATGGAACAATTACACACCCCTTCTTTTGCTTTAAATGACACACGAGCACACGCAATACTCCGTTATCTCCGACCCGTATTTTAGCTTAGCAATAGTTATTGTGCCCTTCCAATATCTTAATTATGCGTAAATCTTTCCGCCTCTCGCGAATCGAATTCATTATATTTTCGTATATGCACTCTAAAGGTCGGAAAAAAAAGCAACACACGAATTACTACAGCTTCGACGTAAGTGTATATGTATATATCAAACATGTCCCACTTCATTACAAGGTGCAGGGATTTCAGTAAATGGGAATGGAAGAAGCCTTAGAAAGGGATCCACAATTTTACAAAGCACATACATTTGACAATAAAGTGACTTGAGTTGTGTCCCAGAGCCCTCAACTTTTACTGCAATTTTCCGCCTGTTTTTTCGTCTCATTTACCTACACAGATTGTACATACTGTAAAGAAGTTTACAACTTATGGTCATTTTTTCATTTACTGGTCATCAAAACAAGGAGAAAAAATTTCGGTCAGTAAACCTGAAGGGAAGAGTTCACGTTGGTGACCTATTAGTAGATTGGGGGGGGGGGGGGGGGGTAAAATCAGCATTGCAGCTATATAAATATATTTTAAAAAGATCGAAAGAATTGGTTTGGACGGTAAACACGGTAATGAAATTTCGGATTCCATCGACATAAAAGTTTTCCTTCAGTAACTGATTGAGTGGTGGCTTGTGAAGTATGTCTGTTTTCCATCGATTATTTAGATCCTCCTGTCATTTTTAACGGGTTATAATTATGGAGAATTAGAAATTTACAATAATGTACGAATTATCCCAATACAAATATTATTTCTCTGTGTAGGTTGTCAGAGCCTCCTCTTTAAAAATCAGTGAATGCTTATGGGCTGAGCCAGCATTTCAGATTTGTTCGTTATTCATGGATGACTAAGCGACCTTAGTAGACTGCAGTAGATCGGTTGGAACCAAGTGTGAGTTATTATTCCAATACGTATTTAGAGGGTCTGAGAAAAATGAGAACTACCTCAGACTAGCTAAAGTTTCGGGTCGATGTTTGAAAATTGAATCTCCTAAACACAAAAATCGAGTGCTGCCCACGTTCACAAACGATCTTGCTGCAGTTTCATGCAGTGGCAGCGAGCTGAGAGACAATAGGTGTGCTGTTTCCTTCGGCTTGTTTTGATTAAAACACAAACGGTTTGTGAGTGGGACTTACACTGGACGTTTCTGTGACCTCGCTTTAATTAAAACACATAAAATTTCGAAATTTGGCTCTGCTTTTATGAGAAAGAAGCCAAGACCTTGAAAACTGTCTCATTGTTATGCATTGTAATATGTTACAAATTATTACAAAGCACCTACATTTAACAATAGATGGACATCAGATGACCCCAGAAGCCACATCTTGTACTGGGATATTCCGCCCGTCTTTCATCTCATTTACCTAGACAGGTTGCTTATACTCTAAACAAATTTATAACTTATAATCATTTTTCAATTACTGAGTCTTCAGATTAAAAAGGGTTAAATTAGGTCAGTAAACCTTAAATGATCACTTGCGTTTCCTACGAGTTGACGGAAGGTAAAGCAACATTGCAGCCACATTAATATGTTTTAAAACCATCGACAGAATTAGTGTTGATTGGTAAACTACGAAGGTATATTTGTAAAGTCGGTAACGAAATGTCGGATTCCTTCAACGGAAAAGAATTTCTCAACAGCCTGAGTGAGTGTTGGCTTGTGAAGTATGTCTATTCTCCATGGAATTGGTTAGATACCCTCTCGTATCTGACGGATTAATCTTAAGGAAAAATAAAGAATTTAAAATAATCTTCCATTTGTACCAATACAAATATCTTTCCTCTGTGATTGTCGTTAGAGCCTCCTCATGTCCTATCAGTGAACGATTATGAGATGAGTCATTTTTTTAGATTTGTTCTTCATTCACTGTTTATTAAGCTACCTTAGCAGACCGCAATAGATCGGTTGGAACCAAGTGTGAGTTATTATTACAATATGTATTTGGAGGTTCTGAGAAAAATGAGAACAACTCCAGAACAGTCAAATTTTCGGGTCGATATTTGAAAATTGAATCTCCTATATACAAAACAGGAGTGCTGCCCACGTTTAAAAACGATCTTGCTGACGTTTTATGCAGTGGCAGCAAGCTGAGAGGCAGTAGGTGTGCTGTTTCCTTCTACTTGTTTTCGTTGAAACACAAAGCTTCACTTTGAGACCTATATTGGACGATTATTTGACCTTTTTTTGATTAAAGTACATAAGGTTTGGAAATTTGGCTCTGTTTGCATCAGAAGGAAACCAAATTCATAAAACCTGCCACTTTGTTATTCATTGGATTATGATGCAGGTTATCTCAATTCAAAATGACTGAATGGCCGATTTTACATGACGTGAGAATAAAACTGTAACTAAATTTATAAAGGATTTTAATTTTCTTTTCATCTTTTGATGGTAGCAGAGGAAGCGTCGGAAACGGTGTGTTTCCAAGTAAATAAAAGACGATAGGAAAATTTCAAAGTATCTGCCGCCAAATAACACACTTTTATTAAAGACCCATCTTAACAAAATGTTCTTTAACATCACATTCAAAGTGGTTTCACGGCACAGCCAGAGTTGTTCGCAAGGAAGCTTTATCTCCTTAGGCGTGCGTGTATAATTTTGCCTGTACCAGTAATGAACACCCGGCAGTCCACGAATGTTTACGAACACACTTCACTTATGCTACCCCAACAGAACGCTGGACAATATTTTGAGTGATTTGGCGACATTATGATTCAGAATTACATCAGATAGACGATAATTAAGCTGCAATTTTCTTCGTGTATATGGTGTGGGAACAATCAATCTATGTCGAAGACTTCACAAAATCTGTCGGTGGAAAGGTTTAGAAAAATATCTCGTTATAAGTTCCAGAATCCTTATTAATTCTTACTTATATACATGTATTAACGATAATGATTATTGCATGTGCAGGCGTATACTTTCAATATTTTTTAAAATTGAAAAAGGGTATTTTTTAAAATAGTTTCCAATAACAAAGAATTAACGGCAAGCTCCAAATTGATATTGCTTCATCCGTCAATAGAATTTTAAAGTTCTATAATTAATTGACACTTTACTTTTATTGCAATAAATATATAAATTAACAGTAATTTCAGTCCCTTTGCACTTAATAAGTAACACATTTACTTTAAGTATAAGGCTTTCGCTGTCACAATTTTTTGCTACCCTCATAATATGTTGAGACTTTTACATGTATCTTGTACAACAAAGGTGGCTCTACACTGGACTAAACACTGAAAATTATGGTAGTTTCCGAATAGGCAGAAGAAGAAAAATGTTCGGCGGTTTCAAGCTACGACTGAACCGCAAATTTTACGTAAAACGTCACGCCGTCAAGTTGAATGTTGGCGATCTTTTTGCGGGTGTTAAAACTTTTTTAGGCCTCTGTGAACCCTCCTCTGCGTCCTTTTTCCGTTTTCGGTAGTTTTCTTGCTTTTGTGCGTTAGTTAGTCTCGGCATCGTAAACCTGTAAAAAAGAGCGCCGACGTGACCCACCTATGTGTACCGAAATGTAAGACGGTAGATGGTGAGAGTGTGAAAATCGTAGGTGATTTTGACATGGCCGACATTTTGGCAGATTTCAAGAATTTTCGATCATTGTTTTTTTAGCGTGTAGGCACATTCCTTACCTTTCAAACTATGTATAGTTCACTGCTCTAGTCGAAGGAGGCGCGGAGCACTGTGAAGAAACGTAGGTAACGCGAAAGTCTGACATCGCGAGCGCCGAGGTGACCCAACTATGTGTACCGAAATATAAGACGTTGTACGTCAAAAGTAACCAGTACACCGAAACCCACTCTTGATAAAGAAGTGACCCCGGGGGAATAGCTCTTTCTGAAACAGGTAACATAATCCGGATTGGCAGGCATCTTTAACTCTTAACTCTTAACATCTTAACTCCGTAAAACAATCGGTAGTGTGGAAGTACAGTGGGTTGTAATAAATGTGTAGTAAATGCCAGGAAATATACGTCCAAATATGTAACTTCGTGGAGCAGGGGTCCTTCTTGAGAACCTAACAGGTCCTCAGCTACTCAAGAAATTTCCCGCATTTTATGGAACATGGAGGTTTAATCCTGCAATCGCAACAGCCCGCCACCTGTTCCTATCCAAAACCAGATTAATCCAGTCGACGTTCATGTCCCACTTCTTCAAGATATACAGGGCATACACAAAAGAATGGTGCGGTTTCAATAGTGATTCACTATTGAAACCGCACTATTCTTTTGTGTATTCCCTGCATTTTATAATTATGGTCCTATCTATGCCTAAGTTTCCATGTGATCTCTTTCTTACAGATTTCCCCACCTAAACGCTTTATGTACCTCTCCTCTCCCCCATTTGTTCCACATGCCCCGCCCATCTCACTTTTTGCTATGTCTCCGATATGCATTTCTTCTTATCTTCTTATCTTATCTTCTTATCTTATATTTCAATTCTTCTTATCTTGTAACACACAAGGATGTGATTGCTGGAAAGTACTTAATGATAAAGAATGAGGCTTGTTGGTAACACAAGAATAGGTACAGAATGGTGGACATAACAACATGTGTCATTGCGCTCACCATCGTGGCGTTATTAGGCATTGTGTCAGGTTAGTAAATTTGCCTTAAATAAATAAATAAATATGACTTTTTCTGTCGATCTTGACGGAAGAATGCTTTCTATGAAATTAGGAAAAATTTGTTAAAAACAGAAACTGTCATTAATTTAAGGTACAATAACAATGGGAGAAATGTGTTGTTTAAAATAATAAACTTTACATAGTTGTGTAATTAATATAAAACAACATATAAATGGTAATATCTATAAGGCAATCAAAGTTGTGTTATTCATCTATTTACGAGTGAATTGCTTTTTTTCTGTTGCATTTAATTTAACTTTCTGCAGCATTCCTGACCCCCGATGCAGAGGACTGTTACAGCAGTATAAGTCCATTTAGGTATGTGATGCTAATTAAAATGCAGTTTCAAGCATGTGGCTTTTTCGTTTCATCGAACATACTCATATGTTCCTTGAAGTAGTCTCATTAGTTTGGCTGGCCCTCACAAACTGCGTTACCAACAATAGTCATCCACATACTTCTGCTTTCATCAGTCACTTTGAACACATTCTCTGGCACAAATTTCTTAAATTCTAGCGACATTATTCAGTAAATTTCACTACGTACTCTCTAATTAAAAATATGTTACAGTTCCCTCTTCTATTTGTTGCTTTCCGCCACTCTATCGCCATTGTTAAAGCCATACTGGCTGCATAACCACCTGTATTTGACGGCAGCATTTTGCCATTATGGAGCAGAACAGTTTTAGTCTTCACATCTATGAGTCTATAAACAGTCTCCACTCCTCAGGATTACGATTAATATTCAGGGCTTTTACGCCGACTCTAGTTCAGTCATTGGCTCTATGAAACAGAACTTGTTCCTGTATCAATTTTTTCTTACCATTCGATTCCCTCTGGGCAAGCACCCAGGGATTTGTCGCTACCTAGGAAAGGGCGAGGGATGATTAGTATTTTGTCATGTTGTTCCGGCTTGGAATCTTTCCCTCTTACGGACCTGTATTGGGGACGGTAGCTCTTCCCTTCTGTCTGTCTTTTGGTTGATATACTCTGTTGTGCTGGCAGGCGGTTTTCGCTATGTATTTATATTTTGATATGTTTTGGGGGCCTTAAGTTTTATTTGCCTTTTGTGCTGTTTCGTGTACCGGGCCGTTTGTTGAGTGGGAATGGGGCTGTGTGATTTTGGGCTCCAAATTGAGAGGCAAAAGTGAGAGACTGGGAAACTGGAGTTGATGCATTTACGTTTGTCTTGTTTTAAGTAAATAATGGTAGCAAATTCCTGAAGTTATTGTTGTGGGGCGCCGAATTGACTGGTTTATTTTGATTATAGTCAGGTCCTCTGATGTGTAATTGAATTGGGAATCAATATTGTTTGTTACGAATTCTTGTCAACGTAAATTGAATGAATATTGCCTTCCTATGCATCCTTGGCTAATGTAACTTGAATACTGTGGTTTGTTATATTAATATATGCTGGAATATCCTTGGTTTGAGAGAGTTCTGGTTGGTAATTTGCCCTACGGGGCTCGAAATGCCTCGGGGCTTGTCTGCCCAAACTTATAACGGCACAATTGTAAGTGCGAGCCGTTATCGTGTAGATGGACTTTGGGTTCACTATCACCAGACCATCAACACCGTCGCAGGCGGCGAGGTTACCTACCGCCTTAAAGAACTGAGCCAGATCTGTTTGACGGGAACAGAAGGCATGTACTTTCTCTTTGTCTTCGAAGAGATTCCACTGTTAAATTCTCGACTCCAACAGTTCTACCTTATCTTCGGCAGAACTAAATCTCTGCCAGGATAGTTCAATTTATAGTGTGATACCGTCTGGTTCACCAGACATAATGTTGTAGGCAAACTCAGGATATTTTGATGCTGTTGGCTCAGATATATCACAAATTTCGTCGGCCTGTTCTTTTTCCGATTTCAACGTGACTATGTCTGGAGGTTCCGGAACTGGAATGCCTTCGTCGCGAGGTAATGGCAGCGTAGTAGATGGTACAAACCGAAAGTGTAAAGTCTAAGATTTATTTTAACATATAGATTTTTGACAATAGTTTTATACGGGTAATATCAACAAAATTTACAAGGACGAAGTGACGGTGCATGTTAGGACGTTTCATTGTTTTTAAAGTCAAGGAAATGAGCTGGATATTAACGATTCTATGAAATTTGTGGTAAATGTTTCTAAGTATAGTCGTACAGATTCTGTGGTGGTTGTGCTGAAAAAAAGGTATAAATTACGCAGTGTCTTTTCCACATTCCAACTTGGAGGTGATGTGTAAAGTGGAACTTACAATCACTAAACTAATACCAGGTAAAGGATTAGAATTTTGATGGAAATTCAGATGAATGTTGGAAAAATATAAACTTGCATGTACAATCAACAATTAAATCATCAAATGCATTAAAGTGCATTTGTTGGTTTAATTGTTGAGTGATATCAAAATGCACGGTGAACACACCGTAAAATTGCATGTACAAATTTGACGAAAATGGAATTTCGAGGTCTTAAGTCACTGAGGAAGAATAAGGATATTATGATTTTTAAGGCAGATAAAAGGAATTGTATTGCGGTTATTGATAAATCAGTTTATTTAGAGAAGAATAATATTATGCTGAATTCTGAACCATATAAGCAGGTTACGAAAATTTCCACAGCTTTAATAGAGAGAAAAATTCACAAATTACTCTACAATTACAAATCAGCTTTACTTTAGTTCAGAAATATAAATTAGCCCTTATAAATTAACCACATTGCCTATATGAACTCCCCAAAATCCACAAACATGATATGACGTTGAGGCCCATAGTCAGTTATATTGCCTCCCTTTGTCAAGTTTTTACGGTTTCCTTCACAATATCCTTAACACATTTATTGGTAAAAGAAGATCATCTGTTAAAGATTCACAGCATTTTAAGCAGGTGATTAACTGTGTTCAGCTGTGTTATTCTAATATTGTGGTGGGTTTTGATGTTGCGAGCTTGTTCACTAAGTTTCGAGTAGAAGGGGTTTTGGAGGTGATCGAGATAAAAGTAAAGGATAACAGAATATTGGGTGGACGCTGTGTTTTATATGTCGATGTTATTACGGTTTTATTAGAAGTTTGTCTGAAAATTATGTGTTGGCTATATTTTGGTCAAATATTTCCTTAGGAGTAGTGGTTTCACCTGAGGAAGGAAGCAGATTCTTCCGAAGTTTGAGTATTTGTTACACTGGAAAGAGTCCTTGTGAATGTTTTTCATATTACCCACTCTTTATTCTTGTAAAAAATCTTGTCGAATGGGAGGCACCATTCAGAAGTAACAGACACTGATGTGATCCGTCTGCTCTCTCCACACCATGGGTAGCACAAGGGGGATTGATCACTTTTGCGATTCAACCACCTTCGAAGATTTAATTAACGAGTATTGCGGCTTATGATTGGGGCCCAGCTCTTATCCTGGTCCCCAATCTGGCAGCATAAGTAAAGATGATAGGCTTTGTAATGGTCGTGGTTATGGCACGCTTCAGTGATTACAAAGTTACTTCTCCACAAATATAACAGTACTTTTCACGCACTTTTGCTGCATTCTTTTTGAGTTTCGTCTAAAGAACGACTATGACATTTCTAGGGAATTTATAAAGACTTCACACCGCGAAAGAAGACTTTTCTTAATGAGGAACTCATGTGTGTACGATGCAACTCTCTGTAAGGAACTGAAAAGCAACAAATTAAGAATGGTATTGAAATCAAAGTTTAATGTAAAGAAAAAAATTAGATCAAGTGGAGCATTAGCTGTCCCAGTATTAAAATACAGTTTCGATATAAATAATTTGAGATTAGAAGAAATAAAGAATTCGACAGGAAAACTAGAAACTAGACAAGGACTAAAAGGCATCATCCAAACGTTTGCATACATAGGCTACATATATGAAAAAGAGAAGGAGGAACAGGCTTGTTAAAAATTGAAGCGATTTACAAGGCAGAGATAGTTATTTTTGTAAAATATCTGAAGGCAAAATATGAAAACAGATCAATTTATAAATATTGAAAGCCACGAAAACACTCAAACTAATTGAATCTAATAATTAAAATAGTAGCCAATCTTGTAGAAGAATTAAATCAATGAAACCAAAACAACAAAAATATTACAAACAGGTATCAAGTGCAGACGATATCAAAAATAGGCAAAGACAATGGACGACATCATATCAGCATGCCCAATATTGGCAAAAGAACAACACTTAAAGAGACATGGAAGAGTGTGTGCTCAAGTACACTTTACCATACGCGTGAAAGTACGGGTACAATTAGATTAGGAATACTGGCATGAGCGTCTATCAAAAGCAGTATAAAACATTCATGACGGTAAAATAAACTTATTACGGGATATATCAGTGAAAACTTAAAAATCCGTCACTAACAACAAAACGGATATCCTAATAGCGGTAAGGAAAGGAACATGACTGTTAACAGACACAGCAATTTCAGGCGATGGTGAAGAAGAAGCCGAAATATTTTAAAATCAAAAGAACTTAAAGAGAAACAGAGAGCATGTGGAACGTATAAAACAAAAGTGGTACCATTAATAATAGGGGGAAGTGAAACCATCCTAAAATCATTCAGAAGGTACCTGAGAAACATGCCTGTATAGCACGACCACAAGGAACTGGAGAAAACAGCAATATTGTGACCTGAAGCTACTAATATAAAAGTACAGAACGTTAAAATAGGAAATAACATCGCACGTGCCTACAGAATAGCTGCAAAATTACGTACCTTAGAACACAGTTTATTTCACGCATATAACTGTAAATACACTGAATAAAGGTGATGATGACGATGATGATGATGGTAATAATACAAAATTTGTGTCCATGTATTTTATCAATCATTGTCGACTCTTATAAATGCTAATTTCGTAGACCTTTAAAATATCTCAGATATACCTTTTTGTTTTTATAGGGCATAATGATATTGCCCAGAAGTTTTTTTTTTATTTTTACAGAATGCAAACCCTATTTTACATGTGTATATTAGGGTTAAAGTTTAACCAAGTACATATGATAACAATAGTGTTACTTACAATTTTATATTGATGTGGTGTATGAAATTAATGAAGTGTTTTGACAAGAGTTTCTACTAAATATATTGTACAGTGGCTTATGGTAACTAATATTACATTTGTTTAAGTGCATTTCAAGGCAAAGTCTCCTGTTTCCGAATATGGGGCAATCAAATAGTAAATATTCTACTGTTTGTTCACTTCCACAAGTGCATCCAAATCCATTCTCTACGTTGATGTGGAATCTTATAAAATATGAACTAAATTGACCATGGCCGGATGTAAATTGGGTTGTTATAAAATCAGGCAAGAATAATGTACACTTACAAGGCTGTTTACATCAGGGAAGAAAAGATCTTTTGTGATTGAGCCATTATTGCTGTTTGTCCACTGTGAGTTCCACGTCTTTATTATATGAGCTTTATATTCAGTTCTTGCACGAGATAGTGGACATTTTTTATATGCGAAATCATCCTTGCTGTAGGCTGCTGCTATCGCCAGTTCATCAGCTCTTTCGTTTCCAATAATACCGTCATGTCCTTTTACCCATGAAAGACAAATATGGTTATTATAATCTGAAAGTTCGATCCTTATTCCTGCAGCTATTGGATTTAGATTGAATTTATCATTGATTGAGAGTAAAGCTGCTTGAGAATCAGAGTGTATGTGAGAAGTTGTTCTGTTATCTATACACCATTTAACCGCTTGTTGGATGACATAGATGTCGGCTTGAAAAACAGTGCACACTGGAGCCAGTCTGTTTGTTGCTGTGAAAACTTCTACGTCATTAGAATAGACGACAAAAACACAGCCTACTACTTCTTCACCATTGTCTCTCTGTTTACGAGAACCATCTGTGTAGATCTGATAATCATGTCTCCTATTACAAGTTGTTTCAGTAACAAAATATGGGTACTCACGTGGGTGTCCTATTGAGAGGAAATGTGTTTTCTTCTCAATCTCTCGCTGAAATATTCGTGGAGTGCCTTCTGCACCCGCCTTCCTAAATGTCAGTTCAGATTGCGCAATGGCTGTTATATATAATGGTGCGATGCCTGCTATAACCAAGGCTGCATCGGTGGAGATTGTTCTGTACGCCCTCGTAATCTGAAGAGCAAAACCACGCTGTACTTTAATCAATTTATTTTGAGCCCATTTTTTATCTAGTACATGTTGGAAGGCGGAAACGCAGTACAGTACCATTGGCTCAAAAGCTCCATAATAGATAGTACGCAAAGCTTTTGAATTGATGCCCCATGTGGGTTTTGTGGCTCGTGCTAGGGCAGATTGGAACTGACTTGCTTTTTTAGCCAATATTTCTAGATGAGGTTTGAAAGTCATTTTCTTATCAAGAATTACTCCGAGGTATGAGAACTGGTCCACTATTTTAATGTCTTCCATATTCATTTGAATTTTTGGTGTGATGATTGTTTTCTTTTTAGTTACCAGCATTGCTATTGTTTTATGTGGATCGAATTGAAGTATGTTATTACAGCCCCGCTTGTATATAGAGTTAAGCGCAGTGTTTGCAGAGTTTTCTAGACCAGTAATTGCATCGGCTTTAATTAACAGAAGGGCATCATCCGCATAAGCCATAATACTACAATCTTCAGGTAATTGGAGGCATAATAATTCATCATATAGGATTATCCAAAGACCTGGGCTGCAAGATGATCCTTGGGGGCACCCTTTAGAAAAGTCTTTTACGATCTTTGAATTCCCTATTGTAAGCTGTGCTTTACGCCTGGAGAAGTAGTTTCGTACCAGCTTGTGTAAATTTCTAGGACACCTTTTCTTCTTTAGCTGCTGCATGATCTTCGACCACCAGGCATTGTCAAAGGCGCCTGCTATGTCCAAAGATATTAGGATACCTAGTTTTTTGCTACGTAACACCTCTCGAGACCAATCAACCACCTTCAGGACAGAATCTTCAGTTGATTTATGCGGTGTAAATCCAAACTGATTTCTATTTAAGAGATTGTTGCTGTGCATGTGAAACATTATTCTATCTATTATAAGTTTCTCCAAGATCTTTCCTAAAACCGGTAAAAGGCAGATGGGCCTGTAAGCATTTGCTGTGAGAGTCTCTTTAGAATGTTGTTTTGGAATTATTTTTACGACGGCAATTTTCCATAGGTCAGGAAGAGTAAAGAGTTTCAGACACTTGTTGTAGATATTGGGGAGGAGAGTCGTGCAGGAGATATGAACTTTTTTAATAATATTGGCAGATATAGCATCAAGACCCGGAGCTTTCTTGTCATTAAGTTTCTTTACAATATGGTTCACCTCGTCATATGTGAAGGATAAGTCATCATGAGTTTGAGGGTCCCAACTGGATTCGTATCGTATTAGTATTTGCAGATTAGTGGCTTCTATATCTGACGGGAAAAACTTTTTCATCAAGTCCTTGGCCGTATCATGTGTGTTTGTTATATGTCCTTGCTCGGTTTTGACAGATGTGAGAGTTCTATTAAAATTTTGGGGTTTCCGACATATATTATAAATAATTCCCCATGGGTTCTTTGCCGTCTGTGTGGAGCAAAATTCCTTCCATGCTGATGTCTTTACAAGCAGCAGTTTATCTTTCTATTTCAATTTTACTTTATTATATATCTCTTCATCTTGTATTCTCAACTGTTCACATCGACATCTTTTAAATCTTCTATAGCTTGCTAAAATCTTTTTCCTCATTATCGTCAGCTCTTCATTCCACCAGCAGGATAAGTTTTAGGGTTTGTTCACAGTCTGAAACAATATCCGGACTATTCGGAGACACAATTACTACATTTCTTGTACTTTGTGTAGATCTCGTTTCTTGCAGTAACACTGGCATAGGATTGTAGGTTAGATTCGGCACTTAGAGATGTCTGTGTTTCCAGTACTGTTTTAAAGACCTTGAGACTCTTCCTAATGTTGAGTGCTGAGTTCAATACCTTTTCGTTCCACTTCTTGTCAGTTCGTTTATCCATTTTCATACATTCAATAATACAATTAACTTCATTTTCGGCAGTGGGGTTTAACTCGTTAAAAGTATCATTCATCGCAGACCAGAGTTCCCAGAAGATTGAAGTTTCCTTTTCCGGATCCAAAGTAGTTGGGGACGCAATGCTTCTCCAAACGAAAGGCCGTTTCAGGTAAGTCATGTGCCAAGAAGGTGCCACTTCAGTAAACTAAGAAATATGTACTAAACTTTAACTTCACATTCATATAACAGACTGCTCTGTCAGGAATGGAAGTGGAGATTTACGGTACGAATCTGATACCAAGTGTAAGATTACGAAATTCCGTGTGCATGCGAAATAATAATAATTTAGCTCCAAGAAAAGAGGTATGAAGACAAGAAAAATTGTTGAATTGGAAAGCGAAATTTCTAGGAAATTAAATGTTAGAAATTCCGACATGAAGAAATGTGCGGTGTAATAGTTGGTATTCCTCTTTCGTAATCGTAAATTTCGGGGTTCCAAATTCCTTCCGGAAATAAATTACTTTGGCTTTTATAATTCACTCGAAAACAACACGGATGATAATTTAATTCCGTGAAATGTAACATGGGTATAAATATTATATGGAGTTTTACCTTTGCCTTAAAATAAACACACTTCTTCCACGTTACTAATAACAGATAATCAGGGTTGCTGAGAAAAATTACCTGTGCCTTGTAAGAAGCAAAAAATCACCTGAATAAACTGAATGGAGGTTATATCTGGGTAGGGTTTTTGAACGTTCATAAAGATGGTATGAATAATAACCACGACAATCTAAAAAGTTGTAAGGATTCAAAAATCATGATCGATTTGAGGTTTTCGCAGCGGTAAAGATAAAAATAAAAACCTTCTCTGATGTAACTGTAGATTGATAGTATTTACTGACGTTTCGGAAGAAACTGCTCCCTTCAAATATCAGGGTAGCCCCCAAAGATTAAGGCCAGTTGTTCACAACCTTAGGTTTTATGACTCAAATTATGAGCTGCGTTCGAAGATTTGATGCGTCAAATCATCGTTAAATGTTTCAAGAAAAAAAAAAGGGTTTACAATTGAGAGGTGCAAGTCACTTCAAATGTCTCTGCTATTTCCGTTATAGATGTAAAGTCTCACTACCGACAGACACAGAATAATGCAAAAATTATTATTGAAATTAATGTAAGATCAAGTTAGGATTTCTTTCTTTATGGTTATGACGATGTGCCACAGGTTAATCGGACGACTGTATTTTTGAAAATGTCGGGATCTAGTTATCCAGGGGCATAGACTCATAACCAAGAAAAAGGAATTTCCAACCACACTGGTGCGAAAGACACAAAAGTCGCACGACTTCTTGAGCTAATCTACCAATTTTTAGGTAACAATTCAATGGGAAGACAAAGAAGGCCATTGGTGTGGCGGCACCATTATCGACAGCGAATATGTGCTGACTGCCGGACATTGCGTTGAAGGGTGAGTAGAGACTGGCGAAAGACGAATGTTCACTTATATGGAAATTGTACTCACGGTTGCTTAGCAAATGTCGAGTGAAGCAAAAGATCATTGTGTGAATACACACCGGTAAAGAATAGGACATTGATTGCTGACATGATACGACAGCCATAACACTGGTATAATGAAAATATGTTTTAAAAGTTTCGGCAAAATTTAGGGGCAATTTGGTAATTTATGTTCTTGTAGTTTGAGAAATATAGTGTGGAGATTTTTCAAGATGATTTAAAAAATTCTTTATTTACATATTCTTGGCGAACTTTCAGTGCCCCACCAGCCTCTTGCAGTGTTCGTATTATTCACACCGGCTGAGTGCTCATCGTAGTGTCGGAGTACCAGATTAGATAGACAAATCAATATGGACATATTTATTTACAATAAATAATTAAATAAAACATCCTCAATACTTACAATTGATATGAATAACTTGAAATAAATGTACATCTGCACCAACATACCAGACAAACGATACCAACCACATAATGAAATGAGGCCCCACATAAGACACTAATAACCTTGCAGTGCTGCGAGGACACAAAATTCACACAAGATCAGACCACAGCACTGCCAAGGACTCGAAGAAGCACTCGCTATATATTCCGAAACATAATTTGGAAATACATCACAACGAGACTGAATTTAGTTCTTTAGCCCACGGAGTCCGGTCGTTTAGTGTCAATGAATCTCAGGGACCAAACAGGCAACGAATACAACATGCCAAGAATGAAAGTACGCGAGGAAGGGAAAGGAAACGGTAGATAAGTGTCAAGCCAGTCAGATAGCGCACCGTCGAAATTTCTCGTAACCATTCGACGTAACACAACACATCAGTAACGAAATTACGTGGCTGAGAGGGCGATGTATTATAAGAAAATTGCCCACGTAAATAAGAAGATTATTTCAGGTTCTTCGCTCTTCTGGGATATGACGCAGCGTCATGTGGTAATCTCTTAATTTTGGTAAAGGATTACTTTACCTTTTGGTAAAGTATTACCACACGACGCTGCCTAATATCTCAGAAGAACGCTTACCTCATCAACATTGCGGCGGAAGCCTGAAATCAAAGTTTATTTCAATTTTTGTTTCAAAATTTTATTTCCGAATAGCCGCATTTCTTGTTTTGGCAGTCACTAAAGAGAAATTAAAAAACATTGCCATAAGTACTGCGAGTGGTTATTTTAACATTATTTACAGTTAATTAATAATCCTATCTTATCATTTAACTGCATGGAAATTGAATTATTGGAAGTGTCTCTTTTATTGTGTCGACTTAACAAAGACAAGAGCGAATAAAAGACGCGTTTACTGACAAATATTGAAAGAGGAGTTATTCCGTTTGCTTAAACTGCATGCCATAAAGACGTAGGAGGGATGTGACACACGTAACCGTTGTCTCACCAATTCTTTACGCTTCCCTGGCTTCGTTAAATTTTATTCTATCTTTTGAGCTAAAATATTATGAATTTGGCTGAGAGGGAATTTTAGACAATTTTTCAGGGAATATGCTGTCCGTGTAGCATCGGAGAAGTTTAAACCACGCTAAGAGATCACACACACACACACACACACACAAATATATATATAAATATATATATCTGAAGCATCATCGCTAGTTTATTTCCAATACAATAGCAGGTCTAGAAAGTTTAGCTTTAAAGTACATATATCAGGTTACATAAATTTCAGTCGTTATGCAGTAACATAACACTTCACAGCACAAATAGTTGAAACAGCATATATACGTATGCATATGCACATTCGTCTACGTGTATAATCTGCTTGTATGGATTGTCACTCTCGCAATACGTCTCGTAATAGGGTGTAAGCATCACAAGACTTTATTAATACTGAACTATGCGGAATGACACTTAGCGGGAAGAATCTTCGAGAAAACCACTGAATCTCCCTTCTTGCAACACGTGCCGCTAAATGTCTACTTCTGACACTATCCAGAGATCAAAAGATCCAGAGTTTAAAAGAGGGGAGTAATTTAGGTAAGAGTTAAAGAGAAGCATGTGAACACAGAACGCTCTCCGTTTCGGCATCTGGTGCAGTTCAAATTATTTGCGCTCCACGATTTTCGGCCATCTCAGAACCAAATTATGTCTAGAAAATATTGTTAAGTGAAATAGTGTGGAAAAGTGATACCTGGGAGTGATTGTGTCAATAACAGCGTATTTTGTCATAGCCGAATGCACAGGTAAACTTAACGTTTAACATATATATATATATATATATACTTGATTGAGCGGTGTGATAACAGATGTCATTCTTTTTAAAGTGCTGATTTCAAGACAAATTTCGGCAGTGAACTGTGGTAATGACTTTAAAAATTATCATTCGTGATAACCAATAAATTAAGAAAGAAGTTAAATTGTCGTTTCATTCCTGAGTGCTGCGTGGAGAGTAAAACTGCAGTCCGTTAACGTACCACATGTTAATATTCCCTGAAGATAAGACCTTATGCCTACCGAGCCTGACAAGCAAACTTACCCACACCTGTACATTCCGTCACCTGCAGTAAACACTTCCATCAGTGTTTACGTCCCATTTCCAAGTACTGTCGCTTGCCGGCGCCCATTCACAAACAATCCACGATCCCAACAATACATCAAGCTAGAACATGGCGTATAGAGAAAGTGTTCCATCGTTCACGTAAACCAGAACGACAGGTAAGCGCCCTTCAACAGAACATCTAATTACACCGACTACCAAGGTAAGACAGAAGAACATCCGGAACGTTTGACGCCGACATGGACAGTGACAATTGTTAGTAATTATTATTGCCACTACAGCTATAGAATTGAAATAATTAATACAACTATTTGGCTGATCCCAGTGGCCTCGCGGTCTAAGTCGTGGGTCTACGACCGCTCGCTTACTGGGATTGTGAGTTCGAATCCCGCCTAGGGCATGGAGGTCTGTCTTTTCTGAGTGTTGTGTGTTGTCAGGTAGAGGTCTCTGCGACGAGCTGGTCCCTCGTCCAGAGGAGTCCTACCGAGTGTGGTGTGTCTAAAAATTGTGTGATCATTAAGCCTCGAAAAATGAAGCGGCCTAGACCACCAAGGGGCTGTCAAGCCATTGGAAAAAATAGGCAACTATTTACATGGGATCACATTGCACTGATTAATAAACTCAGATCTCAGGGCTCATATGCCCTTTTAAGTTCTTCAGTATCAGACCGATTCTGCAGCCCTTCATTTCTTATGCACTCCTTTTTGCATAGTACTGATTCACTCACTAATTAAATGACTCCTTTGCAATACTGACTTCTATGCATTCACACATCAATTCACGCATTCTTAACATCAGCAATAGATGGAAGTGAGTGGTCAACTTCAGGTTCCTGTCACTTTACATTGGGGTAAGACGCAGATACGCATAGGAAAAAAGACGTCTATGGGAAGCAGAGTTGGCTTGATGTTTTTGAGAAAGGAAATTCTCATGCCCCTGCCGGGATTCGAGGATTGGATTGTTCAACCCCATAGCCTAGTCGCCTTTGTGACCACGCTACCGCGGCTCCTAAAATACTGCTTTTATATAAAATAATTACAAGTGCAAAATAATCTATTTTATACATTATGGTGACGAGAAATAAACGTACATGAGACTTATCTCACACTTCTCGTTCAGGCTGTCCCCTGCAGAATTATTGGTATTTGCCGGTGTGTTAAACAACAAAAAGGAGTCATCAGAAGACACCAAGGTGGTACGGCAGGTTACGGAGATATTATTACATGAGGGATTCGTTCGCAAGCCTTTGAATAATGATATCGCCGTTTTGAAGGTAGGAATATTTTTAAGCATAAAAAGCAAATATTTTCATTCTTTTGGATAAGAGACACACATGTGACGACGTGCAATCGGAGATATAAAAATTCAAATTAAATATTGTAATTACCTTAGATCTTATTCATTTTGTATATGCTTACGTCCTTATTGATAATGAACACATTCATATCTCTTAACATAACACGTATTAAATGGTAGTTTAAATTTAGAGTGTCCTTCTAGCTTAAGGAAAAATTATTTCAAAATCATATATTAAAGCTGTGCTGGAAAATAAACACGCAGTTTTTAAATACTATACATATATCATGGTCTTGGGAAAGGGTGTTAGAAGTGCTATGTAAAAGCGTAAATTTTAATTTTTAATGCTTATCCACATCGTGTGAATGTGGGATTTATCTTGGATATCGCAACAACTAAAGCTTGTTGAGGAAAGAGTCTGTTTCCTGGAGTTAGTCAATTAACCCCTCTTACTTTACAAATCTTTTAATATAAAAATCTATAAAAAATAATAACTTTATCACTTGGTCTTTACGGTACCTTACTTCGACGGACTGATGTAAATTACAATAATTTTTTATGTTCTTCTTTACCGAATTCTTGCGTCATTTAAAAAATTATTTCCGTCAAAACACGCAGTATTAGCATAATACTCGTATTTTTATACTCGTAAAAATCTGACATCTTTCTATTTTCTATCAAATAACCTAAATGATTAAGTATGCAAAGTTGCTTGTCCAACTTTAAACGATCTGCTATGCATGTGCTGGCAACACTAACATATGTTTATACTGAATTGTGTCGTAGAGTAAAACTTGCACTAAAAACAAGTCATATCATTGTATTTAAAATGTGCTTAACCTCTAAGCTGAAGAATAATAATATGTTTAAAATAGCAGTTAAATTGCAGCCTCTAGCAATATAAGCTTAAATTAATCCTGAATTGTCACAATATGTTCAGAACAACGTAGCTATGAAATGTAACTACACTAAGGCCTTCTTCAACGCCCTAACCGTGTTCCTGAAAAAGTGGACCTAAATCAAAAAGGCGTAAATAAAAATATTCCCACAAGAAAAAAGAAAAAGGAAATAAAATAAACCAGCCAAAGGGCGTAAACTAAGAAGTGGTGTAAATTGGTAAGAGGTCTTCAAGTAAAAATGCGTGAAACACACGAGCTTAAATCAAGGTTTTGTCGTGTATGAAATATACTCCTGTTTTGCTTTCGTTTCACGTAGGGGGCTAATCAGTTTTCGCTCATTATTATTACGTAGATCTCTACAATTTAATTTTAAGGCACTGATAAAGGGCACTGTAAATGTGTTAGTATGGCATATTTTACCTTCAATTTTTCTCTATGATGCACTTCAATACATATAGCAGGTGTTAGATATTTTACTAATGTACTAGGTTTTCTAATGTTTGATATGCCAGGTTGCAAAGCACATCTTGAGGAAAATTCGATAACAATTCGAAACATGTGTGATAATGTACAAGAATGCTACTCTAAAAATATGTGTTTTAATGGAAATTCAAAACTTTGAAATAAATTGTATTCGAAAATATTAAAAAAAATGTTTCTTGAGAAATATGAAGAATTAACGAGCATAAAGTAAGAATCGAAGACATTAAGACAGGCTATAAAATAAAAAGCTACTTAATTTCTTGTGCAGTTCTGTGATATTGTTGAACAGCAAAATAATGCGCCAGAATGTGTCTAGAATTGGATGTTGTGTGATTTCAGGATTTTGGTAAAAAAGGTCTTGGACTTAAATGTTGCGGAGGTAAAGAGATAATATTAAAGTTTTACAGAATAGATTGTGGTATAGAGGAAGTAAACTCAGGAAATTATCCAGTGTCTTCACACATTAATGAACTCATTTTTCCGCATTTTAATCAGATACAAAACATCTGCTGGTTGAAGCATGAAATATACTACGAATAGCCCTTCAGTGCTGTGTTTAAGTAGTTTTCCTTTCATTGTTAATATAAGGTGAGGAACCAGATGACATGTTTGCAGGTGAGTCCTGCCTTCCCGACAGACAACCCCGCCGTGCGGGCAATCTCATTGCGGAAGGACGTCGCCCCTGATGGAGCCAAATGTACCGTGAGTGGCTGGGGACGCCTGGCAGAAGAGGAAAAGACCATGCCGCAAATCCTTCAGGTTGCCTTCCTGCACTTTATGACTTATGAGAAATGCCGCTCTAAATACAGGAACTACAAAGGAGGAACTATCGAGCCTGGCATGATTTGTGCTGAGGACGTCGAGGGCGAACAATGTTCATGCAATGTGAGTACTGCTTCCTTGTTTACGTCACAAGTAGTTAAAAGTACGTAATATTACTTTAACATCCGAAGGAAAGCCTTTAGTACTGCCGTTTATATCCTACTATGGTTGCGTGTTAGGAAGTTACTTTTATGGCTGTCAGAATCTTTTCTTTTCAAAAATAACCTGGTTTATTAAATGTGAAAATGCAGGGCGGACATAAAGGTACCGAGATTGGCAGTATCAAGATTTGTTCCATAACTCTGTAAATTTTGAAATATCTGGAAAAATGATTCATCAAAAGCCAGTGACTGCCATTTGAGCAAAATCACTTAAAGTTACTGGGAAGTTAACTGCTGTACTTTTGAAGGAAGTGGTGTCGTAACATTCACTTGAAGATTCAGAAGTTATTACGTGGATTATTCATATTCATCAAAATATGCTCACAATTTATACAAAATCGTAAATCATACACAAAAAATTTCCTAAATTTTTGGGGATAAATCGCCATTCTAAGGGCGACATAAAACGTCAAACGCACGTAAAGCAAGCACATCCATTTTACACACAAAAGCGATCCCATATCAGGGCTGGACAAGCCCTTAGTATTCCAGGAGTTTGAGGCTCCCAGAATTCTAGATAATCGACACACGAAGGTGGTAAGGTTGTCAGCCCTAACCACTGACAGCCTTTACCTCCTGGTACTCATTTCTCTTACAGGTTGAGCCGACCCCACGGTCATAATGAAGCCATAAGGGTTAAGTAAATGAAAAATCCCAATGACCCCATCGGGAATTGAACCCGCAATCTTCCGGCTTGTAGCGCAGTTCCAATTTACAATGTTAAAAATAAAATGTGAAAATAAATAATGGCAGTGATAAAGATAAAAATATGAATTCAATTGACAAGGTGATTTTGTCTTATTCTTGAACAAAATTCATTGATAGTGTGTCTGTATTGCATATGGTTATGTGCATAGAAATATGTGTATCGAAGTATTCAACCCAAAAATTCAAGTTATGAAAAATGGTTATTTCAAATTAAAAAGAATAAAATCGTGTTAAAATCTCTCATCGATATCCATAAATCTTGATATCATATATGTATCTGCTGTGTACTGCTGTGTTTGGTGTAGGAGCGTGTTGCGTACTGAACTAGCGTCGTGGACCAGATGCTGCTGTAGATGTGTAATTGCTGTGCGCATGCGTATTGTGTTTGTATAGCGTAAGGAATAGTAAGGAGAGGATTCACATCACATTTCGTTCATGATCAAAATTCCTTGATGTTGGTACAACTGAATATAGGAATTTTGAAAGAACTTTATGCGCCCTTCTTTTCGAGATGTTTTTATTAACTTCACGGTTTATTGTATGGGACCATATCCATGTTTTTATTAATATATGTAGGGCATATGCATACTTCGGTTTATTTGTTTCTTTATACCTATGGTGGTCTAGGAATATTACTTTGTGATCTCTCTGTTCGGCGTATATAATTTATTACGAGTTTGACAATTCAAACTATAGATAGCACTAGCCAAATATTTGTTGTCTATCTTTTGGGGTTTGATTTGGTTGAATAGATTGTTCGATGACTGAAAGACATTGCAAAATGTAGAGTATTTTAATATATTATTAAATTTTCTGTTCAAAGGGCTGTTGTATTTAAACGTTATCCATGTTTGTAGCTGTTCGTCAGAAAAGTTAACCGACTGATTTAGAAGTTTGCTTTAATTCTTTGATTTAACTGTGATGTTGTGGAAATGTGGTAATCATTATGGGCAAAGTGTAGTAACTATTTATTGTAGTTTACTTTGATCTGAGAGAGATTCCTGGTGCATCTTGTTTATAAATAATCGATATTCTGCTAATTCATGTTCTATACGGTGATTCGAATTATATAGTCATATAAAATACACCATGATGTTAAAAAATAATGTCACAAAGGAGGGAGTATGAACTGTTTTGGAAACTTCTATATTCCGTTTTACCAGCATCAAGGAATATTAATCTTGAACGAAATACTTACGATATGAATCCTCTCCTTACTATTCCATACGATATACAAACATAATGTACCTCTACAGCAGCATATTTTCCATAATGCTATTTCAGTGCACAACACGCTCCTACACGAGACGTAGCAGTACACAGCAGAGGTATGTATGTAATATCAAGATTTATAGATATCTATGTGAGATAGGATAAAGTGATTTTGTTCTCTTTTCTTTAAATTAATCATTTTGAAAGACCTGATTATTTTGGATTGAACACTTCGATTCTAGATGTTTCTATGCACATAACCATATATATCAATGAATTTTATTCAAGAATAAGTTATTACCACACTGACAATAGCATTCACATTGTTGTGTTTAAGACGAACATTATTTATTCTTAACACTTTATTTTTAACTTTGCATATGTAAATTGGATGTGTTGGTTTTATATTCCTTTGTATTGTCTGCCTGAGGAGGCAATTTATCGCCGAAACATGCTGGAGAGCTTATGTGTAAGATATATAAATTTAATAATTTTTTAGCAATTTTGGCCTATATGGATGCATATAGACACAATGCACGGAACAAATAATGTTAAATTCATTGAATGGATATTTCCGACTATAATCTATACTGTTAACTCACGGTAATAATTGCAACTTTCTCCCACTTTTCCATGAAGAACAATATTTTACACGTAACAACACAGCAACCCTATTATTTTCAGAATTAGGCTGTTTTCATGCTCAGAACTAATCACATTCTCTTCTTACTAAAGGGAATTATATTTTCTGAGACGTAAGAGGTAAATATATAAATATTATGGATATTAACTTCTTACTTCATTTCGCTCAATATGTTCAAGTTCAAATAGCTTCAAATTTGAAGTGTGATATTTAAAATTTTTAAAAAGGAGGTCTCTTCTGTGCATTTACAAATAAATTGTAATAATGACTCATCTTCGTTTCTAACCTCATGTGTTTTATCTCAAATTTTGTAAACATTATTGCTTTCTAAAGTAAAATAATCTGTATTTGAAAAAGATCTTAACAAGTAGTTTATGTAGCGACGAGCCTCTAGGTCTTAAGTCGAGAAATTTTGCCGTGTTTTCTGCTATTGTTTATTTGATGAACGTTTTTCCTTTTTTCTTCAGGCTCGTCGGGGTAATGACAGAATACTCAGCAAAACTCAGCCAGATCCCTAAAATTCCAAATCTCACATAAAATCAACGATCATTTTCAAATCATTCTGATGTCTATAATTCAATATCACTGTAGAAAGGAATTCGTTTAGAACATGAGAATCAAATTCGAAGACAAAATTATTTTCTGCTCTTTAAGTACACAAATATTTTACTTCTCTCTGGTTTATGCAACGTTGTCATAATACTGTTCTATATTTGGTGCAAGAGCTCTAAGTACGTGAGCTCGGGCCAGTATGCTCAGTGCATACATTTTGTGTTTTAGAAGGCTGTAAGAAACAAACAATTGTAACTTCAGGAAAATGAATTTTCTGAAAGAGAATAGCTTTTGAAACTGCATTTATCTCACCTCAAAACCCTTTTCATTAATTATTCAACATATATGGTCATTGAACTATGTGTTTAATGTAAAAACACACATTGCAACTTTCTTTCGGGATTTTATAACTTGCTATGGACTAGAAAAATGTTATCAGTAGGAATATATAATTCTAAGAGATATCAATGAAAATGTCGAGCTATAAAGTTACTCTCAAAACACTCTATTTTTGTACGCCATGTCTAACTTCCTGGCAGTAAACAGTCCATTTGAAAGGATGTGGAACGAAGTGGCCGTGGCGTACATTAATAGATTATAGGAGATTTATTAGGAGGAACTGAGGGAAACAACAAAAAACCTTAGAACAGTTGGTGCTGAAAACAAGATTCAAAACGGAAACCGTCGAAATGCAAGTCAGGAAACTTACCGCTTTATATTACTTGCATAGTATCTCAAGCTGTGTAGAGCTTTTCCTCAATTCCGCGTAAGCGTAATTTTTTTAGTGGGCTCTTGAAAACATAATTTAATAAAGTTCAGAATAATTTATTAGCTGAATAATGTTGACTGTCCACGAAGGACAGCATAATAACCAGCTTCGGGGATGTGAATTGTGTTTTCTACAAATTCCTGCAGCACAATGAAAGTCGTAGTGTCGATTGTGGTGTCAATACATATAGCGATGTTGAATTGCTAAACTTCATGTCTTTCCGTAGGGTGACAGCGGTGGCCCGCTGCTTTGTGAAGGGCTCCTCACAGGGGTGGTGTCGTGGGGAGTTGGATGTTCCTCGGCAGAATATCCTGAAGTATTCACCGATGTGGCTTACTACAAGGACTGGATAGAAAGGCAGATCCGAAAGGGCAAAGAAGAGCTTTGAGTTGATTTATTCCGTTGTATTACAGGGCAATACAGTAGATAAGGAGACCTGCACATGAAATGGTCAATTCAAATTCGTAATCCTAGTTACGCACATACATATAAATATCTAATCTTATATCCTCGAAAGCACATATGCTTTATAAGAAGAGAAAGACTTCGATATTATATGACTCAATTATATCTATTTCTTTAACTTGTAATTTTAATTATGTATACTGTTCACTCTACTAATTCATAAATTTTAGATTAGTAACTCTAATTCTCCTAGTGCTACAACTTTTGAAACTACAACTGGTTTTTATATCTAGGATTCTGCGACAATGTAATCCATATTGACCTGACCAACTATTAAAAAAATATAAAGTCTCGGCTCTAAAAGCTTGTATTCTGTAAGGTCCCATGACTACTAGTTTTCCCAGGCTATTGTGCTTTCTATATACAACTGCAGTTTAAGACATCAAGTTAATGAGAATTGAATAATAATTATTATTAATATAATAATCTTCTTCTTCGTCTTTGAGTTTGTTGTTTTCTCTTACCTTCCTTGCTCTCTTTGTATTTGCTCCTAAGGCTGCTATGCCAAACGAATTGAAATTCGTACAGACCGAAAGCTTTTTATATCCTTGTTACATTCCGGTTAAATTGAGACAATGTCTTATTTATTACGTTGACACCGTAGTTGTAAGTGTATTTATGTACCCAAAATTTTATTTTCTTCTTTAGGGTTGCACAACTACCCTTTCAGCAGTAGTATTATAAAGATGAGGAATAATTATTTATTTCAGTAAGTAAGCTATATGTAAATATTGAAAATATTTAGTAATAATTTCTTTGATAAGCTGTGCAATTCACCAATTTTTGATTGAGTGCCAATGTACAACAATATTACTTAATTCCATAAAATAATTATTTGTATAATCTCTTAAATGTATTTAATAAATATATTAAATAATATAGTATCCTTATGTCACGATTTAACTAGATTGCCTTTACAGTTTTCCCATTATATTTATGGATGACAAAAAAAAGACGGAATTCGAAAATGTTTGAAAACCTGTAGAATTACGTGTTAATCAAAATATTATTATCATTGGAATGTACCTGGTAAAATATTGTAAATTTCTTGTACGAAGTATTTTGTTGTCTTAACGTTTCTGCCATTCCAAGTTTTACAATAAAGATCTATTCTTAATTCCATAATAATTCATTTTCATACATACGGTTACATTAGTGCCAATACTGGACACATAATCCAAGTTTCAGTTTTTAATTTTTAAAGAAAACGATAGCAATATTACAATTACAAATTCGTTCATATGCATAACACTGAAATAATAACATCCCCACAGATATCTGCAAAATTTATGGAAGACTTAATAAAATCAAATTTACACAACGTATGTTGCAGACTTCCCTTAATTCTACTCCACACTGAGGCAACCATAAATTTTGCTTACACTATATAATGTAAGTAAATATACCACACTGTCGCCTCGAAGTAGTGGTAGATTTATCCGTGACATGCATTAACGCCTTCACGTCCTTAGATAAATTAATTCACAGTTATAACTCCAAAAAAAGTGAAATACTTGCTCAGGGTATTTTTCATGTATATAATATACAAAATATTGCCATATCATTTTACTTCTTCCAATGTGTACCACATAAAACACAAACACTTTCCTCATGGGGTACATTGTTGCCGTAACCTTGTAAATTCAAACTCTTGCCACGTGGTGTTTAATACAAAAATTAAGAATTGCAAAAATAATAGGTGGTAATGTTTGGTTTGTTCGAAGTATGACTTTTTTCAGGAAGATCGTATTTTGACCTCAAGAAAAGGAAGAAGGAAGTTAAAGAAATTTACGTAAAGAGAAATCTCGCAATTTCTAATCTGTGACCTCTATCACTAGAGTGCTCGAATAAAGGGGGACGAGGTATTTTGTCACACGTAAATAATACAAATTTACATACTTTTCTAAACGCGATTGTCACTTAAAATTTTAATACTCCTGATTAACATCTCTACCTTTGCCTGCACTTCCACAATTCCTGCAACCGTCATGTTGTTGATTGGAGGAAATCGAGTAATAGGCTATGAAATTGCGTTGTCGTCTTATGCCATATAATTGCACAAGGGAAGAGTCCCTGAGATTTTTCAATACCCACCACAAGAAGGCATATGGAAGGGTGGTGATTTAGCTCCATGCATTTTTAACATAGATACAAGATCGGTAAGTGTAGTAAGTTTAGCGCCTTGGGAGCTTTATCCTTGTACTGAAGGCTGGGCATGACGCAGATCCAGTCTAGAGGCTGCAGAGAAGAGAAAAATCTCTTTCATGTGACAGAAATTGAACACTGATTTCTCGGTCACTAAAATCGTTGTCTGTATCGAATCTGTTTTTCGATTTTCAAGAACGTTGGAAGGTTCATACATGGACTGACACATAAAAAACGAGACTGTGTCTGTAACTATTTCTGTTTGACAAATTCAGCAAATTAACTACGATCGCCTTCAAAGTAGTTTCCTTCTGAGTTAATACACAGCTGCATACGATGCTGCCAACGTTCAAATCAAAACGTTAAAAAGAAAAGAATAAAGTGTATTTGTAAGAAGTACTGATTTTGGGCATTCAAATTGATCTTCTTCGGTTTACATTTTATTTATTTCTTGGCATCATATGAGGCGACTTGCGTTGCCGATGTTTCGGAAGAATATGTTACATTTCTTGATCGAAAGCAACAACCTTTTAATAAACGTTGTTATGGAAAATTTACTTAAAAGTTTATCTTTTCTTCTTATTTTTCTATGGAACTACAGCTAGGAATCCTCAGTGATGAGGTTCTGAGATAGAACACACAACAAAGTCGGTAGGACTCCTCTAGACGACACATCAGACCGACGCAGAGACCTCTACCTAACGATACACAACAATCACAAGAGACAGATATCCACATATCCGTCTAGATTCGAACCCACAATCCCAGCAAGCAAGCAGCTGCAGACCCACGCCTTAGACCGCACAGAATCATAAGATAAATTTGAACACAGCAATAGCTTCATGTAACATGTACACACGTCTACATAGTAAATTAAGGGACGCATTTCAGTAAATAAAAATTAATACCGCACTGAAATATGTATAATATGCATTACGAGCAATCATTTGTTCTGTGAAAATACACTATTTAAAAATTGAAATTTATAAAGTGTTGAATACTCTGTGTAAGTTAAGAATACGGCCGTGCCATGGCTTAGGCGGTTATTCGCCAGCCTCTCACCGCGGTGGCCCGGGTTCATTCCCGAGTCAGTTCATGTGGTATTTCTGGTGAAGATACTGGCACTGGGATAGGTTTTTCTTCCGAGTACTTCGGTTTTCCCCTGTCAATTTCATTCCACCGGTACTCCATTGAAATGGAAAAGCAGGAAAACTTATCATTTTCATCATCTTCATCACAGGGTTTCATAATAAGCCTTCCAGATTGAGGTTCGTTCGTAGCATCTGCTACGGGGCCCAAAAAAAAAAAGGATTCGAACATCAGTGATGATATTTGGAGGAAGAGGATGGAAATTATGGAATTTTAATTCACCATGACTCTTCTCCTACTTCAAGTCACAAATAAGGTCTTTTAAAATGCGAAAATTTAATAGTAGCTTCCCAAACAGGAACTTACTTTATGTGAAGGATTTCCCAGATGATCATTGCAATAAATTTCACAATACGGTGTTTGTTTCAGAGACGTAATGCCTGTTCTTTTAGTGTGTGTGTGTGTGTGTGTGGAATATGATGGAACTCTTAAATCTTTTGAAACGAGAAGATATATGAAAGTAAATTATCAAACCTATTCTAACGAATAACTAATGTATTCAGCAATTTTTCGGTTGACACCTTCTTCTTATACTTACCAGTACCTTCCAACACGTAAAATATACACACTACAGCTCCCCACTGCCACATTCTGTGCATAAAATCTTGGCCAACTAAATGCTGTATTTTGAAAATGATTTTCAACAGATGACTGAGCTGAAGCATAAATAATTTCAAAGTTTTATTGACTTGTAGGTGTGTCATCCAAAGCTTTATCTAATCTGAAAGGGAAGTAAAACCGTATAAGCCAGTAGGTTTCCTCGTACAGTTGCTGCTATAAAACGATACCGACAATATTGAATATTTTAAGAGAAAACCTCCTAATCCCTTACCTTGGAACATACGAGGTCTGACACAAAAAAAAACGAGACTGTGTCCGTAACTATTTCTGTTTGACAAATTCAGCAAATTAACTACGATCGCCTTCAAAGTAGTTCCCTTCTGAGTTAACACACAGCTGCATACGATGCTGCCAACGTTCAAAGCAATTCTGCATGTCATTTTCTGTCAGACTGTTGAGGATCTCCGTCGTTTTTACTTTCACATCTTCTACCGATAAAAAATGGGTCCCTTTGAGCACCGACTTGATCTTTGGGAAGAGGTAGAAGTCACAGGGAGCGAGGTCTGGCGAATAAGGTGGGTGCTCCATCACAGTGATGTTTTTATTGGCTAAAAACTGCTTCACAGACAAAGCGTTGTGGGCTGGCGCGTTATCCTGATGCAAAATCCACCCGTTTTGCCACAATTCCGGTCGTTTCCTTCTCACACGTTCCCGTAATTTCGTCAACACTTCAATGTAATAGTGTTGATTTACCTTCTGGCCGCTAGGTACCCACTCTGCCATCACAATACCCTGGATATCGAAAAAAACAATCAACATGGCCTTGAACCTCGAACGACTCATGCGTGCTTTTTTTGGTCTTGGAGATGATGTTGACTTCCACTGCATTGATTGTCGCTTGGTTTCCGGATCATACGTAAATATCCAAGTTTCATCACAAGTAATGACCGAATTCAACAAATCTGGTTCATCCTCAATGCGTTGCAAAAGGTCCGAACACAATTCCTGGCGGCGTTCTTTTTGTTCATCTGACAGAATTTTTGGAACCATTTTTGCACAAACCTTTGTCATGTTCAATTCTTCCGTTAGAATTCGTCGAACACTTTCCCTAACCAAATTAACTTTACATATTACGTTACATATTACTGATGTGCATGTACTTCCGCAGAAGAAGCTGCAAAACTGACTTCTTATTAGGGTGCTTACTTTTGAGTGTCACTTCGGAAAACAAAAGTAAGTGTTTGTTCTGATAGTTTACTTTTTGATGAAAACAAATATATATATATTATATATATATATATATATATATATGTGTGCATCTCAAATCAACAAAGTCTGGGAAATAAATCTCGTCTTGTAAATTCCTGCCTTTTCTTAATTACTTATCGATTATTTGAAGCTAGATAAATATTAGTTCAACTCTCTGCCATCTATGAGTGAACTGTGAAATTACGACATCTAAAACAGATAAGATGTGGAATGTGTATCCTGAACTGCTATAACATTACATGTGTTTTGAGTGTTTGAAATGCTACAAGCCTTGATTTTCATTTCCTTCGGACAAAAACTACTCTTATAAAATCAATTTTTGATCTCCTGTTTGTCATATATACAAACAGAAAATAATTTTTTGGTTCGTTAAATATTAATATATTACTTTATTTCATACATGACTTCTAGAAGTTACTGCTATTTATATTTCATATTATGTGGCAAATTACTGTATAATTGATGGATTTTGAGAAAAGTGGTGTAAATCAAATTTTACCATTTTGAAAATTTTTGTATTTTATTGGATTTATTAAAAAATTAAATTTTCTCCACAATTTTCAATCAGAGTCGACACACTTAAACAATACCCATTCCGTAATTTCCAAGAGGATACACAGGTGCAGGTGTCTGGCTAGGTCTTATCCGTTGTCCTTTCAGTTTGGACAAAAGTAACAGGTGATACGAGCCATCATATGATGCTGCGATTATGTGGGCATTACACCTTGCTTTTTATGGAAGAAGGGAAACTAAAATTCTAAACTACCTTGTTCGTAAATTACAGAAGTACATTAGTCCTAACTCACAGAATCTTGAGACAATATTTTCAATAAAATAATTCAGTAGCTTGTGGCCATTAGCTTTAGTAATGTTTAGAGAGAAAGTAAATAATCCTGGTTAAGTACCTGAATATTTACAACTATTTATAAAAAATTGTGAGCATTGAACAAAATATAAATATTTCTAAAAGAATGTTTGTATTAACATTGGACTTACATAATTCCCCATATGTAATAATTATATTCTTTATTATCAATCTGCTGGTACAAGTGCCATAAGGCCAATTAGAGAGACAACACAGTACCCTAAGGAAAATACAAAGAGCAAACAACAAAGTAGACACATAGAAAATAAGAAATAAGAGATAATCTGTCAAAAATAACAGCATTAATAATCTTGTAATGGTAAAGGAAAAAATTTTAAAGGGATAATTATTTTCCAGAGTATGTAGGTAATATATTTTCATTCAATTTAATTTATGAAATAAGAAACCAGCTTCTAAATGAACACTAAAATTCGGCAATACACATAGAGAGATTACATAATTGCTTAAAAAATGCAGAAAGAAGGTACAAAATATAATCACATTAATTATAAATATTCAACCTGAATTGAACCACAACTCACATGAAACGTTAGTTACCGAAATATGGAATAAGACCTGTCAAGACTTAAGGTTTACTTAATAAAAATATTTACGTCTAACAAATCTTTCATCAAAACATGCTTTCCTTTGAATGTGCCAGTACCCTTACTGAAGGCATTAGCTGTCGAAGCGCATCTAGCGGAAGGGCAGTTGGGATAATGAAAATCAACATTAAACAAATTAAAATCTCTAAAATTATAATTTATCACACAAAGGTATGTGACTCATCCCTTGAATTAAATGTTAAATTTGTATTTCTTAGAAAATTAATTACATGAAAGAGTAATATAAAGGGTAAGAAATACAAACAAATTAATTTCAAATTATCTAATTAAATTAAAATTATAATCACACCAAAATTCAATGGAAGAACTACAAGCGTAAAATCTATTTAAGAGTTCTGATTAAGCCATGAAAACTATCTGCTTCATTGCATAAGAAAGGGCAAAATTTTGATCCCAAGAAAACATAGATAAAGGAAAGAGAATGAAATTATACCTTCTATCTTGTAACATACGTAGCTTCAGAAGCTCAAGTGCGTAAGTATAACGAAATGAATTTAAGCACAGCAAAACGACTGAAACAAGTGGCAGCAAAGTTCCGCTGGATGGGTTCAAGCTTATTGGCATCAGCATCATAATATTATTCCAGACAGGTGAGGCATATTCCAGATTATGTAAAATTAAATGAAATATAACCACAATAAACAATTACTAGTGGAGTTCCCATATTTTAAGTGATAGAAAGAAGACGTAGTCCATAAGGTGAAAACAATTAGAATGCAGAAATACTCTGCCTTTTCATGGAATCGGTACGGGTTACTAATGTCATATAGATTATACTTATAAAAAATTGCTTCTTTTTCTGGAAAAGGTAATATTTCTAGTTTTATCAATATTAAATTTTATACAGTTAGCAGCCCACCAACCGCACATGGAATAAATATCTGATCGTAGATATGTAGGGTCACATAATAGCTCAGATTACGAAAAATATTTGAATCGTAAACAAATATTAGATTTCTGGAATAGGGGAGAGGGGGGATAGTTGGCACACTTTTCACTTTATAATTTTTCACATTTTCTCTGTACTTGTTAAGTTGAATGTAACGGCACGTATGACTAGCAACACTCTTGGGCTACAATCTGACCTACAAAAATTTGACGCTATTCATAAGGAATAGGAAGGAGAGGCTTTTGCCCTAACCTCTGCACGTGTGCCAACCTGCCCCACACACGGGGTAAGTTGGCATATGGTAAAATACGTGGAAAATCAAGATGCCAACTTTTCAAGGTCAAAAAGTAACAGACAGTGATTAATATAATGTTTTATGGAACAAATGTGTCAGACAGGGGCGCACCCAAGGGGGGGGGGGTTACCAGACTGCAGCCCCTCCAAGCACCCCAAAACTGAAATTTAAAAAACACTGATTTTGTACATACGATGATCAAGGGTTATACGTGATTTACCCTGCAGCCAAAATCAGCCACTGAAATCAGCTGATGACTAATACATTAGAATTTTGAATAATAAATTAAAAAAATTAAAGAAAATAAGATAGGACACTGTGATGAGTCGTGGAATATGTAGCTATATTTTTATGTATATAAATTCAGTTGCAGACAATGTTATGTTATACTTATGACATGATTTTTATAACATAATTTTTAAAATCAAACAAATTATATATAACCTCAGGGTCAACCTCCCCCCCCCCCCAATGAAAAATTTTGGTTGCGCACCTGGTGTCAGATACAGGTTGTGCGCAACAACGCGGTGTTATTATGGTAATAAAACAGTTGAGAAACAATATAATTTCAGCACAAAATTCAATAAATTTACTTAAATTGAAAAAGAAAATCAAAAGGAAAGGTAACTCAGTATGACACTAGCCTACCACCAGCAATACACGTTTTCATTCTAAATAAAGTATCCCAATCCCATGAGACTGGTAATTTAAGAGCCATAAGTGCATTATTCATGTGACCGCAACTTGCATTTTGTGCACTGAATTTACATTTATCGTGATGCGCCAAGACAGTAGAGGTAGGAAGTATCCTCGGAATCATCTTCGTCTGTGTCGCCTGCATTTTTGGATTTTTTTTTTTCGTATTCTTGCATTCTGCTCTTGTAAATCTCTCTTAGATACGTGGCATGCTCCTCTTTCTAATATTTTAGGCCCAGTTCTTCGCTCATTTGCTCCGAGCCTTCTGTTGAACTGGGTGTCGAAGCATTTTTGACAGAGGTATCAACCAAAATGACAGTTATTCTTCTGTTGTTGTTTACATTCTTGAGCTTTTTGCGTACAATTTAGGAAGGTTTCGAATGTCCTCTGGAGTAGCAAGATGTGTTGCAACTTTTGAAGCAGAAGATGATCGTTTGGGAGAATCATCAAAATCGCAGGAAGTTCACTGTTGCTACTGTAAGCTGCTGCCTCCATAAGAGGGGCAGCTATGTCTGCAACGTAATCTTTCATAAATTCCTCATTTTGAAAGATATCGCCGCTAAACAGGTAAATTCCAGTAAACTGGAAACCTGCTTTGATATTTGCAATAAAAAGAAGTCGGGTGTGAAGGTGTGTTGACGGCACAAGAATTTTCATATATTGTCACTTGTGCCTGTATGGTTAGTTATGCAGACATCATAAGCTCGGTTTACATATGTCGTAAGCGATCAGTTGACAGACCTGTCAAGAGGCTGGAGTTACGGCTGCAGTGTGGAGGGAAGTTGAGGACAGTCACGCCATTCTGCTTGCAGTAGTCTATTGCCCGTATGGCCAAATGCGAATTATAGTTGTCTAGCAACAGAACTACTGATCTCTCTTTAGAAGTCTCAGCATGTGCCACGAAATGTTTTACATATCTTACAAAATGCTCCTTCGTCATCTATCCAGAGGGATGGACGGTGTGCTCAATGACAGTGTTGGTGAGGTGCTTTTACCTCACCCTCCCTTACCCTTTTGCAGTATCTTGCCTAAATACGGAAAGAAATATGAAAATCCTTCGCCGCTTTGGTTGTTGACCTTCCACGTTTTCGCAGAGCTCTCAGTTTGTAGCAGTGCTCCAGACGTATGTTGCCCCTATATGACCTCTTCTTGCATGTACGCATTATTTAGCTTCTTAAACCGGACTGAAAATATCACACTGGAAAATAATTAACCAACAAGTTTCTAATCGACAAGCGGGGCAAGTTGACACAGTGAGCCAACATGCCCCACGTTGAGTGTGCCGACCTGCCCCGTCGCCACCTTCTTATGTTTCGGACTGTATCATCTTCAAACACAATGAAGTTTATAATTCTCTCTAGCTCCAATGTTAGCCAAAAGGAGGTACCATTCATGGGTGGCACAATGTCACATGTAGCTGTAACCAAACTTTAAACAGAAAACATTTTATACAGCGATAAAAAATTACTTCCTGCGGTGGAAAAAATAAAACACTACACCACGCTTCAGTCATAGCTCATAAAGCTCTGATACTTGCTGACCGCTCTCAGGAGAAGTCATTGAACAGTACAAATTGCCAGGTGCTGCTATCCTGCTCCATCTTTGGGAGTTATGGCCATTTTGCCAACTTACCCCTGTAGCCAACTAGCCCCCCTCTCCCCTACTTAATAGAATTTCAAAGATCATTAATGAACACATTGAGAAAAGGGGTCCGAGGATTAGTCGTTGAGGAACACCATAAATCTCTTGAAGAGGTATGGAATAAATTCTATGAATTCGAAGAAATGTAAAGTTTATTATGTAACTACGTAACCAACTAACATAATCATCATAAAGCTCGTAAGTATTGAGATTATGCAACATATATGTGTGACGAAAGACACAAAAGTTGCAACTAAACTCAAACAAATGATATAAAGTAAAAGCTGTGAAAAATTTAATAGGACAATGTTCTCGAAAAGCGGTTTCAAATTGGTAATAATAGACTTGGATTTAATAATATGAATAATAAAAACACAGAAAGCTCTTTTCAACTTACATACATAGGCATGGACTTCCTAATTCCAATTCATATTCAACAACACAATCTTGTTAACAGTATCCACAAGAGTCCTTTCATTTTCTTTGACAATAACCCCGATATTTTGCAGATCAATCTCTTGGAATGAAAGTGACTGCTTTATATAAACATTCTTTCACAAATTTAGCCTGTAATTAATCCTAAATCTTTTCCATGGCGCAACAACTTCTACAGTAGTGGTATCCAACCTGGGGTACGCGTAACCCTGGGGGTAAGCGAAGACATCTTAGGGGGTATGTAGTTTAAAAAAATAAATGTATTATTTCATGATAAACACTGAATAATCAGGGCCAGATTTAGGGTTAGCCACAAGAGACCCGGATATAAGGACATGCGATTTGGGAAAGTCATTTCTCTCTCTCTCCTTTATGCGATTCTTATCAGGGCGGCTAGGTTCATTTTATTCCACATAGTGCATATAATTTTGCTTTGCTAAAATACCTTTGTTTCTTTATTAGTTTTTATATGATAGGCAATAATATATTTTTTATTTAATAGCTTAATTCTCCTTTTTCTCGTTTAAGACTTATTATTTAATACATTATTTTGGATGTAATTTATTTAACTTATTTTAGATGTAGATTATAGACTATGTATAACTTGAATTTTGCACCAACAACTTTGGGGGTACAAAGTTGAAGAGAAATTATATCTAGGGCTATGCGAACAAAAAAATGTTGAATACCACTGCTCTAGAAGACCAGGGTCTCCTCATTGTCGATGTTTCACAATCAACCCAGACACACCACATTAGGTAGGACTCCTCTGGATGAGTGATCAGCCCGACAGAGACCTCTACCTGACAACATTCAACAATCAAAGAGACAGACATCCATGCCCCTGACGGATAAGAACCCACAATCCCAGCAAGCGAGCTGCTGCAAACCTACGCCTTAGACCGCGCGGACAATGGACTTAGTTTGATCCCGAAATAGTGACAAGTATTTGTTAGAGTAGCATAATACTATATTTTCTGTCTGATGGCGCCAGCTGCTTTAATGACGGCCTGTACTGCACTTAGCACTTGAAGAGTTATCTACAGGGTGTTTCATAAATCCCGCCGGGATTTCGGAGGTCTGTAGCTCAGGAGCCAAATCACAGACAGGGGATGAGAGCATGTCAGTGAAAAGAGTATATATCCAAGTTTTGAACCCACCTTACAAATGTTCAATATGTTCCCCTTTGGTGACTCGACAGACGTCAATCCTGTAATCTAGCTCCTGCCACACACGTTCAAACATATAAACGTCGATGCCTACCTGTTCGTTTTGCGACACACAAACAGCCAGTTTCCTCGAATTTTCTATACCAGTCTCTTACTGTTTTGTCCGTTGGTGGTTCTGTACGATACTTGGTTCGAAAACCACGTTGCACTGTTACAATTGACTGGGTTTTAGCAAATTGCAGGACACAAAAAGCTTCTGTTCACCTGAAAACGCCATGTTTGCACACTACTGCATCCTAGCGGAGAAACGGGTAATTACAACATCGTATCTGTCACGAAAACACTTTAACATTTCCTCTATCCGTTGGCATGCTTTTATCTCTTATATGTGGGTTTGCTACTGCACGGCCAAGCATCTAAATCCCGGATGGATTTATGAAACACGCTGTACTTCTTTGGGTTACGTATTACGTCTGCAAGAGTTTGACTGTATGAAGGGATTAATACGAGACATTGTTACGAACACAATTTATTAATACTGAAATATAGTCATGGAGAGTCCAGACACAGTGAAGTATAACTCACCCTCTCCAATTTATATTAATACCATAGAAGGCTTTCATGTGAATCATAAGCCACGAGCAGACGTAAGGACATTTTTCTATGATGAACGGAGAGGATTCTTCTGAAATCATTTAGTTTATGAAATTATTTCTTGCTGTCGAGCTAGAAATATTAACTTAAAATAAAATTTCCTTCCATTGACATAGGATAAGTAATTCCAGGTGTGATATAGTGTCACCAAACCTTTCGGAGAATCTGCTCGGAATTGCTAGCGTTTCTAAGTGAAGGAGTCTCTGGTCAGTCATAAACAAATAGTGAAATCGCTTGTCTTTAGCGGCATGCAACAGACGCAGAGCGAACACACCACAATCCCAAACGCTTGGCTTTGATGTCAACACGGAATCGATATTTCGCTTCGCTTATGAACCAGACCCATTCCTTGGAGTCGCAGCAATCGATATTCACTACTCTACTTTCAATCGTGACACATCACTACATACTCTTAATTCTTTTTTATACAATTTACCCGATGCACATTTTCCTTACATGTGGCGTAAACAGGTTTGATTTTATTTTATTAAAAAGGAAATTTAAATCTGAGTCAAATGCTCTTCCAAACCAATTATAAGTGAGCCATAAACTGTAACAGGTAAGCGTGAAAGGTTTTCTGTCAATTTTTTCTACAAATGTGAAAGACATTGCCAAATAAAAGTGCTCGAAGAACAAGGTTATTAAGACAACATTTAAATTTAAGAGGGTAAGTATGAAAAAATGTTTGAAGATACATAATAATGAAATGTTTAACTTTACATGTCACTTTCCATGCAGTAATACGCACATTGGAGACCCATATTAAGGGAATTATATATATATATATATATATATATATATTATATATATGGATTATTAGGTTGGAAGTTGGATTCGAATATTTCAGGATCTTCTCCAGTGCCTGGCTTAGGTGTAAATAATTTGTAATCATTTCTTTTTCCTACGACACTGTAAATTTATTTATCAAATTTGTTTTAAGGGAGAATGATTTAGTATTTTTAAGGCACTAATGTTGCTGAGGTAAAATATTTTGGCTTATTGATGTAACAATATATCCCGAATCGAGTGAGAAATAATTTCTCTGATGAAACTGTTAACGTTGCAGTTAGATACAAAAAGAGAAACGTAGCAAAACTAAACGCAAAAGCGGGACGTGACAAGAATCTCCCTCCTTTTTAACAGACATCGTGCTTAAATCTTACTTGTTTTGTAATGAGGTTACGTCACCCGTGAAATTGTCTGGCTAAGTAATTTCGTAATAGAAAATATGGGCATATTTACAGTTTGTACTTATTTCTTAATGAAAGACAAAAAAGCGTAGTCCTGTGCTTCATTTTTTTGTGTTATGATATTATACACAATGTTCCTTCTCAATTCATGGTTGTCACCGTGCAAAGCCCCTTTCAAATATATAATAATATAAAAACTCAACGTGTATTTTCTTCCCTACATTATCTACATAATTATCTAAAAACACATGACACATTCTTTTAATATGCAATGCCATCACATCTCTGTTTGTTGAGGTATCAATAAGAATCGTTGGGAAAACGCCCATCGCTGCTGTTGAAACTTTTCTTTACAAGTCATGACAAATAATAATCAATCTCAATTTGGAATTTCGGCACATTTCAAATAATATACATGGCATATTGCATCTTACCACACACGGGACATTGGTCACATCTTGATACCCTTCTAAACTGTACTAATTACACAAAGAATGTGTGTGCAGTATGGAAGTGGTGGAGGACAGAAAAATTCCTACTGCAGGGGATTGAATTCCAGCCACCCATTCTGTTGCTTGTATTTATATTGAAACATTTACTAGGCCTCTAAATGTACATCAGGTAACATGTTTCTCATGAGCTTTGAAGAAAATTAGAGCTCGGCCAGACAACAAATGAAGAACACGAAACTAAGAAGAGTTAATTAATTAATTAATTCTGGAGAGCGGAAAAATGTAGCTGATAAGATGTTTTTTTGGAACCCATAAAACAGCACTTCTTCGTAAGTTTTATCTATGAGCTGCGATAATGCTTTGGAAGTGATGAAAGAAGTTCGGACACGTCACACACATCCAATCTACTAAGTTATATTGATAACGTTAGATAGCACACAGCGCTGTTTTATCTCACAAAGTTGGACATAAAGTTTCCGGAGTTGTAGATCTGCATCGCCATGAGCAAAGTTTCGAAAAGCGACTCTTAGCTTTTCAAAATCCCTCCTTCTAACCGTCCACATGTATAAACTCGTCTCCCACAGGAGGGATTTTCATGAAATATTACATTGAGGACTTCTATTAAAATATGTCGTAACAATTGAAGTTTACTCAAAATCGGACAAAATATCAGGCACTTTGCATGAAGACCTAAGTAATTGTTTATACTGCTCATAGCGTCATATATAGGTCAACAATACAAAACAGAACAGGTTTATGTTCCCATGGCAAAATTTTTTATATTCGTAACCCGTTTCGCTGCGAAATTTATGCAAGCAAAATTGCTGAATTTGTACTTGCGTTAAGAAGAGCAAAGTTCCGAAGGTGTCACAGTGTTAGGTTATACGTACATTGCCTATCGTGTACAGCGATAACACATGAGTTGCGTCACAGCTACAATAGCTGGTAAAGCCTTGAAGCATACGACACGTCAGTTGACTGGATGGTGTGGTTAATCTTTACTTTTGAGTGAAATATCAATTTTGCTGATAGAGCCTGTTGTGAGTTTATCTCAGTAACGGGCAGATGCCAGGCAGGCAGGAGGCTAACATGTTGCCACGTGTCGTGTGTTCTACTGTGCTCTTGGTGGTACTGCAGGTGTCCCTCGGTGAGTGTATTCTGCTATGTAAATAGTTCATTAACCACATAATGTTATTTGAATATTTCAGGACAGAATATGCCAAACAAAGGACTTAAAGATTATCACAATCATCATCTACAGCACAACGGTTTAGGTTCTTCGATCTCTTCCGTTGTCATGTTTGATCGTTTCTTGTGTCTTCCCACGTTGTCTGTCTGTCGGCTGATACCCCAGCAATATATAGGTATAGGATTCTATTTACATTCTCCATAGAAAGTGTTCCAATCAGCTGGTTCCATAGCTGTCAGTAATCACAATTCAGTCTGTATTCGTTACAGCGAGTTATATTTTGTCATTTCCTCGTTATACTTCGTAAATTTTCGCAACGTTTATACTGCGTCTAACCTCCAATAATAAATATTTATTTCTGCTCCTTACGTCCCTAACATCATCGCTTTTACAGGATTTCTGAAATGTATCTTTCTTAGTGTATTTACAATGATCTATCTTCTTCTGTCTACAACCTCCAGGTAGTTATGGTGCTTATTCTAATTATTCCTGGAAAGATATAATCTATTGCAGTCTAAGTATTGAAGGAATGGAATATATTTAGTCTTTATCTATTGAACAAAACACGTATTTTAATGCAACAAAACCCTGCTACATATGCGCTTTTTGGCCTTCAAACTGCAATCATCAGGCTTTGTATAAGACGATAAAAGTTAAAACTTCACAACCGTGATTAAAGAGCAGTCGATATTCAGATTTAAATCTTGTTACAAAATAATTAATATCGAATTCAGAAAACTGTAAACACAAAGCCTCTGTACATAACACACATATAAAAATGACTTGGTTTCGTAGCTGTATATCATATATAAGAATTTTATTATTTTGTTAAAAACATGTACGATTTTGCCTTTATTATACCAGTAATATAACTATATCTGATCACACAATAACTGCATTTAGAAGAGATAATCTTGAGAAGGTAATAGATCCTAATAGGTCTAAGAATTTACCCATGTTTGAAGAAATTCGTAATTCAAGACCGTGTATCCAACATCCGTAACTTTTCCCCCATTCTAAGTCAGATTAACACAATCTACGCTCTCTTATGTATTTGTTTAACATCCACTTTAATATTGCACTCCTGTCCACTCCTGTACCTTCCAAGTGGCCTCGTTTCTTCAGGCTTTCCAAACAAAAAGTTATATGAATTTCTATTTTCCCCCTGGTAAAATAAATGTCCAGCTCAAACATTTTCGTTGATTAAATAACTCTAATAATATTTTGTGAGGATTTAAATTATGAAGCTTCTCGTAATACAGATTTCTCAAATTCAAATAGCACCATGTTCTCCAACACTCTCAGCCTATGCTTTGCCTTTGAGAGACAAATTTATTCACTCATATAAAAAACTGACAAAATTATAGTTCCGTAATTTTGATCTTTATATTTGTCGATAGAAATTGGGAAGACAAAAAATTCTGAACACAATTCCCTGAATTTAGTCTATTTGGAACATATTTGTGCATGCAATTTTGATTTCTAAATGATGTCTCTAAATATTCTTTGACCTTTGCCACTGTTCAAGAGGATCAATGAGCTACTTTTTATGTTTTGTTCGTGAATATCGCCTACACTTTAACGGTTAAATTATACTTCACGTGTGTAGATAAAGCGGAAATTTCCGATATGATATATCCATGCCTCTTTGTTTATAATTTAAAGTGTTATTTATATAAGTAACAATTTTTCTACAAAACGTGTAAATGGCTTTATTACCCGACAGTAGGCAAATAACTTTGTGTGCACTGTTTGACCCCTTGGTTATGTACTACTCGTGTATATTTGAAGTCTTTCCCGGCGGCAAAGCAGCAGGAGCGGGGTACTCACCACCCACATCCTTATAGTGCTGGGTTGAGAATGGACAGGAGCTATAACTCCATATCCCCTCTGTTCCTGCAGAGGCATATTATGGATGACCTTTATCTCTACTCTACATTTTAAACCACGAAATTTACAAAAAACTCTTTAAGTAAAGTAAGGGCAATACATTTTAAAAGTAAACGATACTCTTAAAACATGACTTGTGAATTTCCTATGTAAAATTTAGCACGGCATCACATACTATGAAAACAGACCTAAAAAATTAATTTGAATGTAAAAATAAGTTTACATTAAATTGCTTAGGATAACAACAATATCATAGAAAGTACCAAAGCAAGAGACAAACGTCACTGTCACCTGTTAATAAAACACAAATACCATGTGACGTCCACAAACCACACTTCAGATTATTTGCTTCGCCGCTTCTTTCTCACGGCACATGAACGCACTAAATACATTCATACTTCTATTTTTATTGCAGTCGCCCGTAATGAATGTCACCCCTCTTCTTGTTAACCTTAAATGTTTGCCCTTGTGATAAGGGATTTTCTCCTTTTCGAAGAAATGACAGTTCTCCTGCCTGTGGAAGGTAAAAGGTCGAGTAGCAAACGTAACTTTTAGGGTTCTTGGATCTATAATATTTGCTGAGTTTATTGCCACATTTGCTGCTGTTAAAACATCACAAATGGACAGTGATAACAATACGAATGATGTGTTGTTTGGTTAACTTGAGATTAAAATCAGGTTGGTATCCTCATACTGCTGTGGGTTTTCTGGACTGCAGTAGATATCCCTGTTTACGGGCTGAACCGCGGCACTGCATGCAGAAAATGTTGTCTCTGGGATAACAACTTTGTTATATGGTTAGACTGCAGGAGGTCTGAGAACAGACTGAGTTTCTTGGAGTGGCAGCTTACATTCAGGCTTGTGTGAATAATTTTGAATAATGTAAATGTCCTGATGCCTTCCAAAATATTGTCTACAGTAATTGTCTACTGCTTTATTCCAATAAGATTTCAGGGACTTGGAAAAACTTCTGTCGCTGTTATAGCACAAGAAAGACTGTATATTAATTATCACATTCTTTAAAACTCATTAAAAAGACTTGCGCATTTATTTAAGGAATATCAAGTAGCGAATTATTCGAAAAGATAACTTTCACTTAAGCCAATCTTCACTCACTATATAGCCTATATGTCACTGACAATTTGTAGTAAATTATCACAAAAGTGATAAATTATAATCCTGTGAAGACCAAACATCGTATAGAAAGATGTGCATAGAAATAGCATTGCGCGCTTTCCACAGTTTTCTAAATATTCGGCCTATAAATTCTAACCAACAGTAGAGATACGTTCAGATATTTTGACTGATAAGTAAGACGACACTGTCGTCAAGCCCATTCGTCACAAAGTCGGTAGTACAAGAGAAAGGATCCTAAATTTACACTTCCCCCTAGCATTTCCCGTATACGTGAATTAACCTGACAAATTAAAGTGGCATTATTACGCACCTTGCTTTATTTGACGACGTTTTCCAGTTTTGTTTACTCAGCATTTATTTCTAGAAAACCCTCCTCAATGGCGATGATTAAGATTCTGACTGCATCTCACCGAAAAATTAAGATTTCCTGAAAGTGTGAACTGGAATGTGTGTTTACGTAACCGAAGTGTAAAATTTGTTCCAATACTGAGTTCTTCTTCTTCTTCCAAAAGGACCCGTCGTCAGAAGCTCCGGAAGCACCGCAGCCTTACGCTTATTGTGCAGCGCTGTGTTGTTTTTTCGGCACAGACTTATAAACCTTGTGTCATTTACAACTCGACAAAGGTCTTTTAATGACGCCGTGCTTATGTCTTTTGGTTCAGCAAAGAACTTCCCAAAGATACTACAACGCTGGCGAGCCAAGGCCCCGCAACAACAAATAATATGATACGCAGTTTCAGTCTCCAACTTGCAAAATCTGCAGTCTGGATCACCATCAAACAGGCCCATGATGTTCAGGTGCTTCTTCACAGGAGCATGGCCTGTGAGGACTGCAACTACCGCTCTCAGCTGATGCCTGCTCAGTTTAAGCAGGTCATCGGCTCTTTTCTTGCATGGTCTACTAATAAAAAGTTTACCATGTCTGTAACCTGGTACATTTTTCCAGGCAGTATAAAGTTGAATCTCGGTCCAGTTCTTAGTTGCGACTCTTGCTGAACACCTAGGTATTCCAAGATCCGGCTCTGGGTCGAGTAGCGTCATATCTGCACCTTGCCTATCAAGTTCGTCAGCCTTTCACTGCCTGCAATGCCACAGTGCCCCAGCACACATGAGGGTAAACTCATTGCGGTTTGTCAGAACAGGGAGAGCATCCAAGCATTCTGCAACCAGTCTTGAAGTAACTTTCCGGCCGTTAAGTGCCTTAAGTGCAACCTGGCTATCAGAAAAAATAAGGATTCGATTATGTCTATAAGCCCTTCTTATATTTTCATATGCACATTGTAAAATGGCAATATTTCGGTTTGGAACACCGTGGCATATTTACCCAGAGAGAAACTAAAGTTTCTCTCTTGTATTCTGCCATAAATACCAGCCCTTGTCCCTGATCAGCCCTAGAGCCGTCAGTAAACCAATCAGAGCATTCTCAGGAAACACTGGATCTTTGTTTTTCCGGTATTCTTATTTATTTTAATCACAAAATGTTTAGTATAACGATAAACTGGTATTATGTAGTCCGACCGCATGTCAAGTACAGTGTCACCTACATTATTCCAGATAGTTAGCAACCCTGACACTCTTCTAGGAACATTCAGTTGCTTATAAATTTGCAGTCTATAGATTGCCATCCTCGCCTCCACCATGATCAACAGGTCTAGAGAAGTCAGATTCAGTAACACTTCCTTTGCTGCAGTCGGGGTCGATTTCATAGCCCCAGTGACAGCTAAACAGGCCGTTCTTTGAATACTGCCTAACTGAGTTTTGGTGCTTTTTTCCTTAACCTTGGGCCACCAAACCAAGGCTGCATGGAAAATGGAAGGCCTAATTACCCTAGTATAGAGCCAATGCACTATAGTAGGTCTAAGACCCCATTTCTTACCATACATGCGTTTAGCCACCGCGAAGGTGTTTCCGCTATTCTAATTATTTTCTGTAAATGTTGGTTCCAGATAAGTTTGGAGTCTAAAGTCACCTCCAAATACTTTACCTCCCACAGCATTTTGAGTTCCTTACCCTGATGTATGAGAGGTCCTAAACCCTCTACATTCCTTCTTTGTTAAAAATACTGTGTTACGTATTCCAGTTTTCTTAATGAAAATAATGTACATTGGGCCTAACGGTTTGAGTTTTATTTATTTAACAAAGTTCCCAGAAGGTCAGACGGTATGGCATCGAATGATTTTGAACAGTGAAACGTACGTCAGAAGGAAAGCAGCCGTCCTTGCCTGGCGTGAAGTTATTTTCATATGAAGCTTCCTCTTGTGTTTCAGTACTTAAAATAAGTCAAATTTTAGTAAGACATAATGAGGACTATTCTGCACTTGTTTAGACCTAAAATGTTTTGGGTTATTTTAAATTGTTTGATGTAATAATTCGGCACAGTCTTAGCCATGATAGTAGGTCTCTTCGCAGAGATGTAAACCCGCAACCTCTTCCCGGATATAAACGAAGTGCTAACTCAAAGGAAATTTTATACCCGTTTAAATTTACTGTGAAATATAGAATTATGAGATAAAATTTGTATACACTTAATATTGAATCACGAAATAAATTATTAATTACCTGCTAGTATTAGAAGCTGTTTTAAAGATGTGGACTTATCTGTATTTATGGAATAAGTAAGAATGTAGCTAAATTTTAGATAAAAATGACTTTTAAACTTAAGTTAAGGAATACTGAAACTTAGTCAAGTCACATTTTATTGAAGACTAGTCAACATAGTCTTTAAATAAGGACAAGATGAAATAAATTACCTAAATTAATGGTATGTAAAGAATGATATGAAGAAAATTTTAAATAAAAAAGGGCAAAGAGAAAAGATAAGGAATTGAAGTAGAAGAAAAAATGTAGAGATTCAAGTTCTATTCTGTAATTTTTAGCACACGCTGACATCAGTTCAACAATTGAATACCTCTGTTTTTCTATTCAGGACGAAATGAAACGCTAACAATTTTACCCAAATGATCGTAATATCAGTAACGATTGGGATGAGGCTAGCACTGTCATAAATATAAATAGCACGGCAAATTGGACTCTGTAAGATACGGCAACCAAGATCGTCGGGGTTCGAAAGCTGTCAAAGACTTCCCCTATCAGTAAGTCATTCAGAGACAACATGAAGAACAATAATTGTACACCAAAAACCGCGAAAGGAATTAAATTTCAGTCAAACATACATGTAATTGAACATGTGCAGAAACCCAAACTGAGGCCTGTGCCATTCGGAAATAAGTTTCCTTCCGTAGGGATTAATCATAATATTTCTTGTCATAACTGGCCGCCTTCTTCCCTGCGTGGTGAATAGATTTGCTTCTGTATCACTTATATATCAACTTTAATATATAATGACAATCTATCACGTTTGTATCATAAGTAGAATATGCCTCATTTACAAAAGACTGCAGAGTAGTTCACTTGAAATATTTTAGAGATATTGTCAACTGTGCAAAATTTCGTGGGTTTGGAATCCGAGTTAATAATTTTATGTCGCTCTAAAAGCTGCTGAAGTTCTGCGGCGACAGACGGCATGTGGGCAGACGATGAAATGACAGGATACGGGAGAAAGGGGCGTGGATGATTTAATGGAGGAATAAGATACAAAATACTTGGAGAAAACTGAAGGAAATCACGATATACGGTCTTAAAACAACGGCTTTAAAAATGTTGAGTAACGAACGACAAAATCTCTGTAATATTCGTAAAACTCGGAAGGCGACACTCAACGTCCAGGAGAGTATTTGGGCACCAGATCGAGGCTTGATGTGGTCGCGGAGGAACATATCCCATCATTCCAACAAATCGAGCGTAGGCGTAGATATCCGAAGTAAGGATTATTGGAAAGGGTGTGTAGGCGGCCCTCGAAATCTTAAGATCAGTTTGTGGTGATATTAAGATATTAATAATGCAATACTAATCTACCTTACAGGATACAGTACTGTGCTGACAGAAATAAGAAATACGTGAATCTATACATTTTTACAGAAAATGTCTATTTAGGCCTACGCGTAAACTAATTACGTAAATCTAATATTTTCATTTCCAGCACGTATCAGAAAGGTGTGAGACAATTTTGTACGTTTGGTATATAGTGCAGTTTTTAAATTGTTGTATTAATTACAGAGAGTTACTGTTTTAACCACTATAACAATTTTAGACAGCACAGAGCCCCTTGCTTTATAAAATTACACAGCAAACCATAGATATCATTATAGGTATGGACATCTGTACAATAGGCCGATCCCGTGGCCGCGCAGTCTAAGGCGTGAGTCTGCGGGCGCTCGCTTGCTGGGATTGCTGGTTCGAATCCGGCCCGATTAACGGATGTCTGTATTTTGTAAATGTTGTGTGTTCTCAGGTTGAGGTCTCTGCGACGGTCTGATCACTCGTCCAGAAGAGGCTTATCGACTGTGATGTGTCTACCTGAGTGTGATCGCGAAACCTCGGCAATGAGGAGGCCCTGGCCCATTAGCGGCTGTTGCTCCATAAAAAAATCTCTGTAATAGGCTCTTAACGTGTGTTATAACTACATAGATAAAGCATAACAAAAATGATATTTTAATGCATGTAAAAAGCTTGCTTTTTTTGCAACAATATTTATCTTTTTAGGTATCAATTCGTCAGAGAGGGTGGGAACTGAGACACTTCTGTGGCGGATCCATAATCGATATCAGCACGTCCTGACGGCGGCTCATTGTGTTGTGAGGTGAGGCATTACAAACAACAGCGTGCACACACTATAATCCAGAATTAGCAAATTATGGTCGGCGTCCCTATACTGAATCCCTCGAGTGTACTCAGAATGCCTGAAGTAATTTCGAAGCAGCCCGTAGTGTTTTAGGTGTGTTTTGAAACAATGTGTGACCAAGAACGCTTGTTAAAGGGTAAAAGTTTAGAGATGTCTTCGAAAGTTTCCCGGTGCAAATATCGTTCGCGACACTGAACACACGAAGGTTTTTCGTTGGCTTTTTCGTTTCCGCAGAAAAATTCAGCACTTACTTAAAATTAGTCACTGACCGCTTTTGGTCCACATTCTTTCTCATTTAATATTTGCGTTATTCGAATGTATACAATTACTTCCACAGTCGTTAAATAAATTATCAAATCAAGATAAATGAGATGTGCGGAGCATGTAGCATGTATTGGGGAGAGGAGAGGTGCATACAGAGATCTGGTGGGGAAACTTGAGGTAAAGAGACCACTTGGAAGGGGTAGATTGAAGTATAATATTAAAATGGATCTTGTTGGAGTGGGCTTTGACTGGATGGATCTGGCTCAGGATAGGGACTGGTGGCGGGTTCTTGTGAATGCGGTAATTAACCTCCGGTTTCCATGAAAAGCAGGGAAATTTCTTGACTACCTGAGGACTTTTAGCTTATGAAGAAGAGCTTTGCTCCATGCAGTTTGTTACTTAGTTAGTTTAGTTAGTTAGTCGTTAAACAAATGACAAATAAGCTAATACAAGGAACAAAAGTTTTTTGGTATTTCTATTAGACAATCTTCAATCTCCCAACATGTAAGAGTTCCACTTTAGATGGACAGAATTGTTCTGTCACGAAACTGTGTTACTCAGACTAACTATATCACAGGAAACTGGCACCAGTGCCGAACGCCACGTCATATTGGCTTATATGGAGTGGAGAGGTAAACTCCACCAGCTTAGAAGATAAAGAATAAAGTGCGTTCGTCTACAATTAAGACAACACGAATAGAATGTTGTAATTTTTCATGTCCACTTTGATTATTGAAATTTGATCCCTTACTATGCGAAATGTAGACTTTGGCAGTGTACCATGTAGGGAGAAAGCCAAATTTATACACAGTTTAGTTGGACTCCCAAGAGGTAATAGTCTTTTTGAAACCTTTTTCAGGACACGAGAATAAATGTGTAATACAGATATGTGGGTGCAGTATGAGTGTCGCCTAAAGATTCGTTATTCAGAGAGCGTGCGCATTCTAGCAGGCAAAGATGGAACTACTTTTCGCCAGTTTCGTTTGCTCCGCATTCATGGAGTGCGGGTTTGCAGATTACGTCTCGATTTATGTTACCTTAACGTGAATTTTGATTTAAGCTCCACAACTATTGTCTCTCCAGTACTCCTGTATGACAATTGACGTTCTCTCCCTCAGTAAATAAAATGTATTCAATAATAACACGCACCTATATACGAAAATACCTAAAGAAGATGCGTGAACGAGTGCCTGGTCTCGCATTGTACTTGTATCTCAGGTTAAATGGCCGGAGTACAAATCTCGTACCAAACTATTACATTCATAACAGGTCTACAAAGTCCTGAATTAGTAAAATTTTCAATTTTTCTGAGAAGGCGAAAAGATTTTTTGAGAAAGAAGATGTGAGTGCTTAGAAGTGCTTATGGAATACAAGTTGGAATTTGAAAACATTTAGATTATGACGTAGGCTATTTATAATTTAACACATTACGGAATAGTAGACGGCGTGGTATAATTGGTGGGAAGTCTTGAGAAACTGGAAATGATTCAAGTATATATTTTCGTGAAGGATATCACGTCCTGATTCAAGGTTAATACATAATTTCTGAAGGAATTATTTCGGTGAAAGTCTTTCATTAAAGAAAGTTTTTTGAAGTTGGATTAAGAAATACCTTTCACTTAAATATTGATAACCTATATTATTTAGAATTCTGATAATCTTGAATATTAATGTGAAGTATATGTAAATAATTTTGAAGGGAATGACACTTACAACAGAATAACCTTAATAGACTTAACAACAATAAATTAAACAGTAATTACTCTACAACATAAAATAGAACAGAATTTAAAAACAAAATAAAAGACCACGAACTAGTTGTGGAAAGTGTATCGTTTGGGATATTTTATTTCACATTTCCAGTTGGACATAATCGATAGTTATAAGCATTTTCCCGGTTTATTAATCCTTTCCAGACATAATAATCTCTCGAGATAAGATCTTAACACATATCCGCTTCTTTTGTCCAACACCTTTGTGGTTTATCTCTCATAAATCATAATATCCTTCTAGTTATATATATTATTATTATTTACTGCAATTGGGTTTTCACCCGGTGCAGTAGTCCTTACACTAGTACACACAATACAAATGGACATATAATATACATAAAAGTAACAATACAAAACAAACTATACACAATTACAAAACAAAATACATACAGTAAATACAAGTACATACATTAGAACATCGTACACACATTGCAAAAACATCCACACCTTAAAAAAGCATCCATACCTTACAAAAACATCCACACCTTACAAATACATCCACACCTTACAGAAACACCCATACACATACAAAAAAAAATACATACAGTAAATACAAGTACACACATTAGAACACCGTACACACATTACAAAAACATCCACACCTTACAAAAGCATCCACTCCTTACAAAAGCATCCACACCTTACAAAAACATCCATACCTTACAAATACATCCACACCTTACAAAAACACCCATACACATACAAAACAAAATACATACAGTAAATACAAGTACACATATTAGAACACCATACCTTACAAATACATCCACACCTTACAAAAACACCCATACACATACAAACAAAATACATACAGTAATACAAGTACACATATTAGAACACCATACACACATTACAAAACATCCACACCTTACAAAGACATCCACAACTTACAAAAACATCCACACCTTACAAAAACACCTATACACAATACAAGAAAAAAAAACACACACGCACATTACAAAAAACACCCACACATTAGTTAATTTCAGTGCGTTAGAATATCCTCAGTATAAAGTCAGACCAAAGTACATGATAATTATATCTCCCAAGAACTTAATTCACTTCACTTCACTTCACTTCACTTTGAAACCAAAGCACTTCACTTCACATCACTTCACACCCCTTCACTTCACATCCCTTATTCTTATTTAATCCTCACTTAAAAACCCTTAGCTTGTAATGACTTTCTTGACCCTTTTTCTAAAAGTGCTTAATTTACAGGGGAAAGTCGCTAGTACGCTTGGAGGTAATTGGTTCCAGCTTTTTATGGTCCTATTTACAAAGGAATATTTACCTACATCTGTTCTTTGTTTCCTAGTCCTAATTTTCCGACTATGATCGTCCCTACCCAGGTAGCATGGTTTTAGCAGTCTATCCCCTATCGTTTTCCAAGCCCGTCCCCCGTGTATGCTTTGAAAAGGGCGCATATTCGGGCTATCGCTCTACGCTGTGTCAACGTTTCCCAACCCGATTCATTTGTATTATTTGCAAATTTTGCCGCTCTCTTTTGCACGCGATTCAAAGCGCTTACCTGACCTTCTCTGTATAGGTCCCAACACACCGCTCCATACTCAAGTATCGGTCTCACTAGTGCCGTATAAGCTAAACGTTTCGTATTATTATTTGCCCTTTTGAGTATACGCAATACGAAATGAAGAGCCTTCCATGATTTTCTTAGTGTATAATTTACATGATCTGCCCAGCTTAGGTCGCTGCGTATAATTATTCCTAAATACTTAAAGCTATTTGCCTCTGGAATTAGTTGATCCCCAATACAATACCTCAGTGTACCTTTCACCCTAGCTCTATTGAAGCTTACTGCTTTACTTTTACCTGGATTTATCCTCATTTCATTTTCAACCGCCCATTCCCCTAATCTATTTAAGTCTGTCTGCAAATTTTCAATGTCACTACTATCGATTATCCTCCTGTATATTATACAATCATCAGCGAAAAGCCGTATATTTGACTCAATGTTTTCCCAAATATCATTAACATAAGCGAGGAACAGCAACGGACCTAATACGCTCCCTTGCGGCACTCCCGACGTTACTCTGACTTCCTCAGATAGTTGTCCGTCTACTCTAACTCTTTGCGAACGTCCTAAGAGAAATTCCTTTATCCATACCACTACCCTCAAGTCCACTCCGGTTTCCGCAATTTTTGTAAGCAGCCTATCATGTGGGACTAAATCAAAAGCCTTTGAAAAATCTATTATAATCGCGTCAGTCCTGACTCCCTCGTCCAGTGAATCAGCAATATCTTGACAAACTGTGACTACTTGACTTTCGCATGAGTACCCTGGTCTAAATCCATGCTGACCCTCATATAACCACTCACTCATTTCCCAGACTTGCCTTAGATACCCTGCTATAACGTGCTCCATTTGTTTGCAATTGTTTGTTTCGATCCTATAAAAGCTAGATAAACATGTAGATTTGTCTATGTGCTCAGGTACCAAGCTGTGATGATGTATATAATATATAGACCTAAATACGGTTTTCACAACCTCGGTTCTGATAGAAGTGAGTAATTAGCTTCATATTCCTGTCGCTTTGACTCTGAAATTAAGGCCTGCGATATCTGTCACATAGAACAGTGTTTCCCAAAGTGTTCTCCACGGATCCCAAGTGATCCGCTACCAGTTTTCAGGCGATCCGTGGATACGTTTCTGTAATGGTTACTTGGAAGTTTACTTAATTATTTAATTAAATAATAATGTTTCGTTAAAATAGTCGAGGAACTTCTTTAATTGGTCATATATTTATTTCGTATGACCGTTAGAATATCTAATGAAGAAACTTCCTGACCCACGAAGCGAGAGACAATCATTTTAATTAAGGTAAAATCATGCAATGCATTATTGGCTACGCTACATTAGTGTGTTAGTATCTATCTAAAATCAGTGTTGATACATAAATTTTTAATTTTGTATACCTACCATCCGGACATTTTATTTACGTCAGCATGGATGTGAGAATCCATGGTTATTATTCGAAGTCAAAAGGGACCCGCAAGCAAAACTTTTAGCAAATTCTGTTATGGAAGAATAAGTAGACCAGGCATCACATCCGGAAATTGTGGTGGAGACAATATCCTACAAGGAATTAGACCTGTACACCGACAATCCAGTCCGTAGTCATTCACTGTTTTAACCGTATTATCCGAGTTCATTTGCATAATCCACACAGTTGAAAACGCAACGTAGTGGAGTCAAAATAAATGAAAATATTCACTGTGTTCCATATACTCCTATTAAAGATAATTCAGTGACTGCTACTGTTTATGCAGTTCTTGACTTCGAGAATTATTGTTTAAAAAACGTTTACTCGTACTTTCCACAAAAGGAATGTTATTAACCAGTTACTGCAAAAATTTATGATTTCGGCTTTTATTGTTCAATGAGTTATTTTATTAATGTGACTGCTTTTTAGGAGGTTTCGCAAAATTGAGAAACGCAACTATCAGTTTCGTCATATCTCTTTGTTTGTCCATCCGTCCGTCCGTTCGTCCGTCTATCCGCAAGGACAAACTCGCCCCATTGGATGAATTTTAATGAAATTTGATCTTTGAAAATTTTTCGGAAATTCATTGCGAAAATTCAACTACCACTAGAATCTTACAATAATAACGAATACTTTACATAAAGACCTCTTTATATTTATTAAGGTGTCTCACTGAATTCTTCTTACAATGAGAAATATTTCAGAAAATGTTGCAAAGAAAATTAAAACACACATTTTTTGCTCAATAAATTTCCCGAAAAACTTGCCGTTTATGAGATAATATGACAATTTTATATCAATTTGATTTCTATTACTTCGCAGTACGAGCCCTGGAGACATCAGAATCATAGCTGGGGATGTGCTGTTGGACCGCTCCAGCTGCACCAGTGTCCGGCGTTCTGTTAGCGCCATATTTGTGCACGAGAATTATAATGCCTACACATTTCAAAACGATATTGCACTCATAAGGGTATGTCATTACAATGTACCCTCCTTGGGGATCTGACAGTTGCTGAGCTATTCCGCAATTTCCTCCTCTACATCGAAATTCGCTTACCGTGCTCAGAAGACCTTGCCGCTGGAAACTCTCCTGACACAACTGAAACAAGCACTCCAACTTATACACCACTTAGACATGGAAGGCCGAATTTAATACCTCCCATTATACCTACTTATTGCAAATGGTTTTTGTCCTCGCGTTTTCCGATTAAATTCGCTTCTCCTTTCCCCCATGTAGGTTATAATCTCACCAGTTTCACCTTTCTTAATATCAAAAACCTTGTAATGTCTGTTAAATAGTAAATTTGATAAAGCTTAAAGTACTGCATGCTTACTGGATACAATTCAATTGACTATTTTAGGGACAGTAAAGTCACAAAATTATTTAAAATTATGTAATTCCGTCTGTTTATTCACGAGTAAGGTTTAGGTGTGTAATTGCTGATACTATACGCCAGGGTTCTAAATGTAACTCTTCATGTGACAAGGGTACGAATTAAATCATACTGTTTATATCGATGTAAGTGGATATATTCTATTATATCACTTTATAAACTTACAGAAGCATCAGATGAGAATATAATATTTTAGTTATTAAATTACTTCAGTGAATAATTTGACGTTGTGTTCACCGTGCATCTTAACATTAATCTTTAGTTTTTCAACCAACAAATGCACCTTTTATTTTTGTAATTTTTTGTTCACTACACCCTACGTATGTTTCGGCCGTAACTCGGCCATCATCAGGGGTACCTTGTTAAGTACACTTCACTGTTCACTGTCCATTTGGCACTATCACTTAACTGTTATTCTGTTCAATGCTAATATTAACACTGATAATCACGAGTACATAAAATTCAATTCAAGAAACCAATGAAAAATTTTATATACTCGTGATTCTCAGTGTTAAATTAGCATTGAAAGGAATAACAGTTAAGTGATAGTGCCAAATGCACAGTGAAACAGTGAAGTGTACTTAACAAGGTGCCTCTGATGATGGCAGAGTTACGGCCGAAATATATGTAGGGTGTAGTGAACAAAAAATTACGAAAATAAAAGGTGCATTTATTGGTTGAAAAACTAAAGATTACTTCAGTAAGGTTATAAATTTTTTTATCCCTCTTACCATACGAAGAAACAATCCTGTGATGAGTATTGTTATTTCTTCTAAACAGGTCAGCAAACCTTTTCCTACAGACAGCAGCTTTATTAAGGCCATCCAACTGAGCAACACGACAGTTAAAGAAGGCACTGCTTGCAACGTGACCGGATGGGGCAAGACTGAAGAGGTAAGAATCATTAACTAAAAACACGTAGGCTGCATGAAGCTCTGGTAACAATTCCAGCATGCTCAACGCCAATAAAATCCGAAGTTAACAAGTTAGGAAATATCCGCTGAATGAACAGCCTAGTAATTTCGCTATCTTATGGGCCACAGACGTTAAGTTGGTGAAAATTTCCAGGAAAACAAAGAGTATGTTAACACACACTGTAAGATTCTTCGTATCCTAGCAACAGAGACTGTGGAAGAAAGATGTTGTTACCTCTTTGATATATTACACCAGCTTTGTCCTGCAGGGACTCAGGAAAAAAGAGAGATTTCAGGACACCTAGTGTCCGGCCAAAATTCGAAATGGGTACCACATGGATAAAAGTTACAAGGGCTACACAATTAACAATACAAATACAAATATTAATAGTAATAATAACAAAAGTTATTTCAGCTATTTCCTTTCGTATGGTAGTCTTTCAAGGGATTTTTTAAATAAAATTATTTGCTTCTTCTTCTTCCTGTCTAGGCTACATGCCTTCACAATCACGCTTCCTTATTAATTAAAACACACGAAAACATATTACGAGTGCAGTACAGGGCAGGATATTTCTCTACCAGGTTTGAGTTTAAGTAGTCACTGATACGAAGTCTGCTCATTCATGAGACGAAATGCCGTGTAATTCGGTAACTAGTTAAAGGTCTTTCTCTGAGGGGGAAAAAAGATTATGACTTACTTCCTTATGTACATGTCACAAGGAGATGTATATTGTAAAGGCTAACCAGAAATATCCTTAAGAATTGTGTCTTCTCTGAGTAAGTAGATATCAGGCAACAGGAAACACCAATCTTCAGCGTGTTTAAACTCATTCTTCTTCGTTCAAAACCAGATGTCTAACGTTACGCTGGTTTTAAATAGACTTACTTGTCATTCATTTTTCCTTTAGATTACTTTGCCAGTTAAGGCCCCCAATTTTTCATTTGTTTGTAAGGTTTTTTCACATGTAAATATAATATAATATAATACAATATATGCTCGTTTATATAACCACTACGTAAGTTTAAAAAAAGGGATTTAAGCTACTCAGAAGTTATAGAGTTAATTTCAACAGGAACACAAATGAATACTTCAATTTGTCTGTGTTTTAGCTATGTTACAAAGAAATCCAGAAAAAAATAGGCATAGAGAGCAGTCATATTAAATTGGAAGAACGTCACCATTCGCATGAAGAGTGTTTGGTACAGCAGCTGACAATGAAGAAGTTTTATTACTGTAACTGATCCAATATTCTTCCTTTCTGAATTCAGAATAAAGCAGGCCTGCCAAACAACCTGCAATATGTGGAAGTTCCAATCATATCAGCTCAAAACTGTAGCGACAATATAAACCATTACAACATCCGTGATGGTATGATATGTGCAGGCTGCAAAGAAGGACGTAAAGACGCTTGCCAGGTAAGCAGCACCAAGCACTGGCCGCTCAGCTTCACTTTATGTTTGTTGTATCATTGAATTAAAAAGATTCTTGGAGTGGAATAAGGGTCAAAATGTTTGCCGCGAGAGGGGGGGAGGTGATTACCGCCAATTCGCTGCCTATGTAGTGCCAATTGTGGGAGGATTGGAAAAAGACGTATTGGAAGGTGTTGGAAAGGAAGCAGTTGTTGTGAAATCAAGCTACGATCCATATATTTGCTAGAAGTGCTGAGGAAAGTGACCAAAATTATCAGTAACAAGAGTCGATTGTCTCGGGCGATATCTGAGCCGGTAAACACACGGCTAAAAACCCTCTCTGTTACTGCAGAATGTGATATAAATTAACATCGGTACATTTTAAAATGCTTGCTTTTCAAAAGTGGCCAATATTGTAAGAGGAATTAGAAAATAAATTTCCGCAAGGCACACGAGCTGGATAAATAGAAAAATTTTATCCTTTCTCTGCAAAAGTTCTTTTGCTGTATGCCTACTTGTGGTTTTCACGTCATTTCAAAGAAAACACCCACATTTTACGTTATAACCCATGCAGAAGATCTGTTTTAGAAAACTCTACCATATAAGAGATAGATTTTTAAAAATATACTGTGATAGAAATAAGAGAAAGATAATTAAGGGCTGGAAGATGAAGATACGAAGAAAGGATTGGCCATTGATTTTAAAAAATCTTCGCAACTGGTATTATATACTGCTACTAAAGAAAATGCACATCCTTCTTTCATTATCACTGAAGACGTATCAACATTTTGTAATGATCCCACATACTAGTTCACAGAAAACCACTTCCTTTGTACTGTAAGACTATGTAGTTTTGTAGATAAGTACCAGCATTTTAGTAGAAACAGTTGCCTCTACTTTCACCCTGAAGATAAGGTAGCTCCTTCTCCGAAACCTAGACATCTAGTTACCAGCTTGCATCAATGTCAGATCAAGAAGCTGTCATTTTTAATTAGATTTCTGCAAATTTAAAATCTCTATTTCTTATTTGGATGCTGCAGTAGCGTAGGTAAGGAACGGGAACGTGAATAGCATAGTAGCATGACGTAGGTGAATGCTGAAGCTTCCTTCTATCTATGGTGGAATTCTGAAAGGAACTCGTGTGCTCTGCAATGAAACATGACAGTTGCGTAAATTGGATCAAGCAGAATCTGCCTCTGTTAGGCACTTTTTCTGGCCTCGTAAGTATAGACAGAAAATTTATTTTTTCAGATATACACTCATAAAATAAAGCTTCATGCTGAACCAGACCTGGTCACCTATAACCAACATATTAATGAACATAAGAGCACAATGAGCAGAAACGGGTACTTGAATGGGCCCGACAACACTCTTGTACCGCCATCAGCTATGACGGGCAGACACATCATGACGCCGACAGTTTTCGGTGGTAGCCATTTCCTGATGACAACGACAGAAATGGTCTACGCAACGTTGGTTTACTAGCCATTCAACCACCTGACTGATGCGGCTGCTAGCCCGAGAATATTTTATTGAAAATAAAGCTGTTTTATATTGAAAGGGAGATTATAAAAAAAATTTAAAGAAAGAGGACTTTTGTCGAAAGGAAACTAAAGAACCAAGCGAAAAAAAAAAGAATAAAGAAAGAAGGAAAGATTGCAAAATTGTACTGCTTAGAAGCATTAAAAATTTACACTGCATGGAGACATTGAAGATTTCTTTTGGTTAGAATCTCTTTAATTATCTAGGCCTAAACCTCAGAAACACTGCGATTGTATACAGTCCGGGAATTTAGAATCTGTGTACTGCTTATAAATAATGAAATGCTAACTGCCCGAAAGTATTGCATATTTTGTGTTAATTAGACATATTAAAAGTGTAGTGTTTAGAAAAGCTGACAGTATATACTGCTCGAAACGTGGAAGAATTATACTGCTCAGATGCAATAGAAAAGTGCAATCCTCAGAAAAAGTGAAAACTTATACTGCTCAGAAAAGCTGAAAATGTATATTGCTAAAACAATCCCGAAAATGTATACTGCACAAAAACGGCGAAATTATTTATTGCGTAGAAGTTTTTAAACAATATACTGTTCAGAGGTAAAACAGACCGCTCCCAAAAACTGTAAATGCAAACTGTTCAGGAAAAGTGCAGTTTTGGCTTAAAAATTGCTTACTCTTATCGGATAGGGTAAACGTAACCATAAGGACAAAACAGCCATCATTAAATATGGAGGAGTGGAGGTAGGTATAGAGATCCATGCATTCTTAATTCCATCACTTATGGTTTATTGGTCACCGTCTAAAAGCCGGCATTTTAACCTGGGACAAAAGCCTACTGTAAAGACATGTAATATTGTGGAAAGTTTAGGTTAAGGGTAAATGGTTGGAACTGGCATGTGGGATGCTCCCGTTTGAATTTACAGCGGACTGGGCTATCAGGAATTTTTTCGTGATTATTTGCATCCCCTGTCACTTTCAAGCAATGCTCATTAATCATTTACTCATCTGCTACAGATGCTATGTTATATTTGCAATTAACAGCGTCTTTAAATACCAGGCATAAGGAAAATCTATTGTTCGTAGGGTGACTCCGGAGGTCCTATGCAGTGCAACGGATACCTGGTTGGCATCGTGTCCTGGGGAAGTGGATGTGCCAAGCAGGTAAACCTGGCGTCTACACTGAAGTCAGCTATTACAACATTGGATCAACGACACAAGAAGCAGGCCGAGCTCTGAAGCTTATTTCACGGTTATGTCTTCAACATCACGTCTTTTTAACCCTCGTGATTACGATAATGCCTAGAAACTGAGCATGTTAATTCGCCTTCTGGAGAAATGTAACTGAACTGAAGAAATTTCAAAATATATCAGTCTGGTGAGATACTTCTTCAGACAGGGCAAAACAGGGATAATTTGTACAATATTTTGTATGGCTGTGAAATGTGAAATCTTACTTTGAATGGACACATTTTGGAGAGTGACAACTGGAAACTGAAGGAGTAGGGAGACATGTTCTGGGAATGTAAGGAAATAATTACAGGTTTCATTTACTTAAATAAAACTAAATTAAAAACTGATGCACAAATTGAGCCATTTATTGTAGCGTGTCTATTTTATGCCCCTACATATGTTTCGGACCTTGATCCATATCAGTTGGTTTAATTTAGTTTTATTTGATTCGTGAAGATGCACGGTGATAATAATGTGAAAATTCATTTACTTAAGTTGTTACAACTGTATATAATTTATTTTATTACAATCTAGGGAATGATAAACATATTTTTATTACAGTAACTTAGAAAGGAGCAGCATTTGTATTTTTATGTATGTAAATATTTCCTGAATTAAACACAATCATGTTCAAACTGAAGTTATATAAAATTTATCCACTTCCTGGTGAAGGGAGACAATGATGTCAATAACATTTAAAATTTAGTCCATACTTCACAAAGAACTTGTATTTCCCATTTCAAATACCAACGGTTTAAAGGATAGGACTATTGGTTATTAAACAAAGTAGGAAATTAATGACTCAGGGAAGGGCGGGGCGGGTACTTGCTTAGCAGTAATGAATAATTGGGTTTCATACAGGCGGAGAACTGCTATTCTAGGAGTGTAACTGCTAGCTTTATCAGAAACACACTGCTGCATGGAGTTAGTAGGATAAGAAGTTTTGTTATGACTTCTGAAAAGGTAGTCGGAGCAAACTCGTCAACCTACACGAGTAATGTCACAGAAAACTATCATATGAACAACACCCGCCGTGGTAGCCTGACAAAACCCAGCCGGTTATTTCTGCTAGGAAAGTACTGCTTCATTATTTTAAGGATCACAGAAAACTAATAAATAATTTATGTGGAAAAAGCGAAGTTTTCTAGAGCGTTACAGCCTGAGACATAGCCCTAAATTTATATCCACACTATAAATTTATTTTTAAGTAACTCCACTCATTATGAATTCAGAATTTGGGTACTTTAGTTCTTATATAGCTTATAAATAACATTTGATTTGGAAGTATAATTTTCGAGTTCTGCCATAACCAGTTGATTTCTATCAAAGTTCTTACGTGGTGAACATAGCCTTATCTGAAGCATGTGCTGTCCAGGCGAGGCTAGTTAAGTATTCAACACATCAAATTTTTGCAAGTGAATTTTTAAATGGTTCTGTATCAGGTCACAATATTTGCATGCAAATAAATTGAAAGCATTTGCAAATGAACATTTTAATTGGTTCTGCATCAGGTCATAATTTTTGTCATGTATAAATATTTTATAGTATGTTCCATTTCTATAGAAAACAACTGAGTTCAATTTGTTTTCAATGCTGGGATGGGCATAACAAATATAAAAGCCCAGATTAACCTTTTGAATCGGAGTGGTTAGTGTGTGTACCGGCAGTTTTAAATCTCAAGACTTCTGAACTTTTTCCCGCACAGTGCAGTTATGTGCTCCGTATGACCCTTACAATTAACAGCCATTATTTCCTTATATAGAAAGCACTGATCATTTCTAATGGAAGCAAGTGGATCCCTCTGTAATGTACGAATTGAGCCTTTATATTTTTCTTTCCGTGGCGCAAAACCCTAGTGGACCAAGGCCTCCTCTTTATCGAGGCTTCACGATCACACTCAGACACACCACACTCGGTAAGAATCCTCTGGACGTGTGATTAGCCCGACGCAGAGACCTCTACTTGACAACACACGACACTCACGAGAGACAGACATCCATGCACTGGCGTGATTAGAACACGAAATCCTACGAAGCGAGAGATCCCAGACCTATGTCTTAGACAGCGCGGATACTGTGTTCGGCAGTCTTTTAAAATAAATAAATGTATGTATATCGTAGATTATTTGTACGCGACATCTCATTTTTATGTGTTTTTTATGCATTCCAATTAAGTACTTTCTTATAAATATCAATTCAGATCAGGAAAACAATATTCCTCCCTGCTGAATTCGTGTAAAATACATTACCTTCAATAGCCTGAACATTGCAAATACATGTCTTCCCACCATAACCTGTGTAAAAATGTCATGCGATCCTCTTTGTAAGACCACAACCCTACCACCAGCTGAGAGAGTAAAAATGTAACAAGGATTAATCTACATAAGTAAATAGAGGAGCAAACATCAGCACAAGATAAGCACATCATATGCCAATAAGTATCAGCTGACAACTGGCTTCGTATGCGTCGTAATGCGTAATATTTGGTCAGTTTGTATTTTATAAATACTATATGAATATAGAACATGCGAAACTGTAAATGTAGCCTAGTACATGTATTACATATTCCGACAATGCAGACATACTGAGGCGCGACAACGCAAAGGGAGCGTTAAAACCTACAAAGAGACGTCTAGTACCTTCTCAGGTTAATACTAAGAATTCTTTCCATCAAATATTTGGAGTCATATTTAAGATGCGTTCCACGACAAGGCAAATTAGTGTCAATTGTAAACGTCTAAGAATATCTCATTTCCCATGAGGCCATTCTTTATGTGCGGAAAAACAGCAGAGTGACAACGTCTGTAAGAAGCGATTACTGTACTAGGGTACTCGCATATGTTACTGACACTTCATTACAGACGGGTAAACTTATCCACAGAAGTCTGAAGACTGATTAATATTTGTTTAAATTGGGTACATATTGGAAACTCGCTGTTCAAAGAAGCTGAAAAAGTGAAAGTCTGTATTGCTAAAATCCTGCTGTTAGCAGCTCCACAAGTGAGTTATAATACCTACAAGAATTAATTAACTATTTTCCTTGTTTCATGTAACTTAACTGTGCCTGTAACGTCCACAGGTTTTGACATATCACAAAACCAGTTCAAAGCGCTGCCTAACCTGTTTAGAAACGTATATGATTTAAACACGATGGCAGCTATTACAATACCATTCTCATCTCCGTAAACTCCATACCCGGTTTTGGGGCCCATCGAATCTCCTCTTAGTTTGGTACCGGGGGTCCTTTCCCGGGACAAAGAGGCCGCAGTGTGAAGCTGACCATTCACATCCAAGCAGAGTAGAGGATAGAAATGAGTGAATCTATATCTCTACACTCCTTCCCCCCACCTTCTTGGTTATCATGGCGCGTAAAGGGACAAATTTAAGTTTGTGGTTATACACATGTCACGTTTACTTTTCGACTAAAATTAATGATAAAACAAATAACACGAAAAATATCTTGAGAGCAAACGACATGATCATTTAATAAGAGCAAGCTATACCCCGCGAAATCCTTGGCTGCTGCTGCTGCTGCTGCCAAAGTATAAATTGCTAACACGTAGCCATCTGAATATATGATCGTAAAAAAGCACATACTTCGCCATTATGAGTCTTTAGCTGCAGAGTGAAAGTCAGCTTAACTCACATGTCCAGCAAAAAAAAACCTATTAGTTATTCGCATGCAAATATGACGCTGCATCAAATGAAAAGTGTCCTGCAATTTGTCAAGAGCGAGAGATAACCCCAGTGACTATATGTTTTCAGACACTCCCTATTACAAATAATCAAACTCCAATAACAGCAAACTCAGATATGACAGGCAATCTGCAGTGGGTATGAATATTACGGACCTCTGTCAGGTGAAGCATCGAAGTTTATAGTAGGTCCTATTCGAGAGATTTGTAAATATTTATGAAATTACACGTTGACACATCTCAAGATGCAACAATGTTCAAATAAGTTCCGGGAAAGTGTAAGCCCTCCTTTCTTTACGTTTCCTACATACTGAAATGAAGACATCCGGAGGCACCAGTTTCAATATTCGCATATAACCTGACAGTATGTTCCAAGGTAAGGGACTAGGAGGATTTCTCTTAAAATATTCAATATTGTCGGTATCGTTTTATAGCAGCAACTGTACGAGAAACTACTGGCGTATACGGTTTTACTTCCTTGTCAGTGTTTACATAGATTAGATACAGATTCGGATGACACACCTACAAATCAAAAAACTTTGAAATTATTTATGCTTCAGCTCAGTCATCGGTTGAAAGTATTTTGATATCACAGCATTTATCTGGCCATGATTTTATGCACAGAATGTGGCAGTGGGAGCTATAGTGTGTATCTTTTACGTTTTGGAAGGTACTGGTAAGTATAAGAAGAAGGTGTCAACCGAACAAATTGCTGAATACTTTAGTTATTCGTTAGATTAGTTTTGATAATCTACTTTCATATATCTTCTCATTTTAAAAGAATTTAAGAGTTCCATCATATTCCACACACAACACACACACACACACACACACTAAAAGAACAGGCATTAGTCTGTGAAACAAACACCGTAGTGTGAAATTTATTGCAACGATCATCTGGAAATCCTTCATACAACGGAAGTTACTGTTCGGGAAGTTACTATTAAATTTTCGCATTTTAAAAGACCTTATTTGTGACTTGAAGTAGGAGAAGAGTCATGGTGAATTAAAATTCCATAATTTCCATCCTCTCCCTCCAAATATCATTCACTGATGTTCGAATCTTCTTTTTTTGGACCCCGTAGCAATGCACGGGCGCACCGAATCTTGAAGTGTATTGTGCAACCCGTGATGAAGATGATGAGTTTTTCTGCTTTGCCATTTAATGGAGTACCGGTGGAATGAAATTGACAGGGCAAAACCGAAGTACTCGGAAGAAAAACCTGTCCCAGTGTCACTACTTCACCAGAAATCCCACATGGACAGACCGGGAATGAACCAGGGCCTCCGCGTGAGAGGCGGCGACTAACCGCCTGAGCCATGGCACGACCCTATTCTTAACTTACACAGAGTTTTCAACACTTTATAAATTCCAATTTTTAAAGAGTGTATTGTCACAGAACAAATGATTGCTCGTAATGCATATTATACATAATTCTGTGCGGTATTAATTTTATTTACTGAAATGCGTCCCTTAATAACTATGTAGACGTGTGTACATGTTACATGAAGCTATTGCTGTGTTCAAATTTATAATATATAGAGGTCTCTGATGTGTCGTCTAGAGGAGTCCTACAGACTGTGGTTGTGTGTTCTAATCTCAAAACCTCTTCACTGAGGATCCCTAGCTGTAGATCCATAAAAAATAAGAAGAAGATGATAAACTTTTAAGTAAATTTTCCATAGCAAATTTATTAAAAGGATGTGGCTTTCGATCAAGGGAAATGTAACATATTCTTCCGAAACATCGGCAAAAGCAAGTCGCCTCATATGGTGCCAAGAAATAAATAAAACGTAAATCGAAGAAGATCAACTTGAATGCCCAAAATCAGTGCTTCTTACAAATACACTTTATTTCCTTTTCTTTTTAAGATTTACCAGTAATATATCCACGGAATCCCCTATACAGTGTGTCTCAGAACTCGTCTCCTCTTTGTGGCAAAGAGAAAAGGTGCCAAGAATCATACTCAAATAGCCCAGCCGCAGACAGTCACTTTACTAACTCAGACAGTGAAGTGTATTTGGAGTTACGTAATACTTCTGTAAATATAGATTTCATAAAAATTATGGGTTTACTTTACTATATTTAATATAGCTTAGTTGCAGGTACTAAAAAACTCTATTATTTAGATCGATTAATTTCGTTAAAGCATTAGTTATTACTGTTATGTGATTCCAGACCTGGAAATTTGCAGTTCTTTAATCAATGTTTCAATTTTTTGACTCAAATTTCATTTCTTCGCAATAAACGGAAAATATAGACTTTCGTTGCGCCATGTTCGTAAAAGAACTGTGTAAAAGTAAAACTACGATCTGCGGTGGTTAAATATTGTGATGAAAATGGAGTTGGAGGAACCAAACACACACGAAATCGGGTATTAAAATATTCGTGTTGGTGTTTATTGGAATGACTTTGGCTTTCCTGAAAGAAATTTTTACTGGATTGATCGAAAGGATAGAATATATACCCGACGGGGAGATTGAAAACTTTGTAAAGAGAGGGTGACCTTAAATATCTTTGCCTTCTGCAAATTCTTATAGGTCTTCCTGTTGGACCCATGAGAGCCTTCGTCTTGTTTTATGTCAATGATGGTGCTTTGTGCTTTAACTATCATTCAACACAATTAAAGGTCAGTCTGAACACAACTTTTATTTATGTCAAGCTAAATTTGAGGCATGTTCCATCAAGGTCAAGTATTTTCTGTTGCAAATATCCTAATCGATCATCTAAGTAGAGTCATGTAGCGTCAGCCACATGGACAGAAAAGCAGTTTTTTTTATTCCCACCACGCTGAAGAGGTTAATCTGCCTCTTGCAATTTTGAAACCACCCTTTATTGGCAAAGAAGCTGCACTTCTCGTCACCCTGATACTCTCCGCAGTGATTGTGTAACAGCATAGCTGTGTCCCTCACCACCTGCCCACTAACCGATAAATATTTCTGTGTCTCATCATTCAGACATAAATACGGACCACTTCCATCTTTTTGAGGAAGGTCCACGACGGCTTGCATATGAAGTTTTACACTTGATTGAGCCTGACATAAATCCATTGGCTATTTCCCTACATTTTGTCCGTATCATTAGACTTAGAAAGAAAAAATAATTATAGAATCGTATGTTCTAAAATTTAACATAAACAATAAGTGCCATCTCCTGTAAAGTGCAAACGGCAATTGCTCACACAAAAGAAAAGTAGCAGTTTAAAAAAGTATAACACATTATATTTCAGACATAATTATTTCACTGCGAGGAGCATTCATTGTTTCATTAAAAAATTGTAAAAATGTACAGTCGGAAAATTATACATTATAGTGCATTGCACGTTTATTACCCACAGATAGTGGCTTACCGAGAGGAAAGTGTATCCAGGGGAGCAAAACCGCAATAAACTAGGACAGTAACAATTTTTCCCATTAAGCGAAAACGCAATATGCAAAGTTCGCGAATAAAGCGGTCTGCTCTAATGTGTTGAATCTTACTGCTGAGCATGTGGTTGAATGCTAGCTTGAACTGGCGTGTCTGTCACTTAGCTCAAACAACTCTGAACCAGGCCGTCTGACCAACTATGCTGATACCCTTGACTCACACTGAGAACGTGGGTCATGAAGACTGAGCGCTGCAGAATTCACTGACATCTTATTCGGCTTCGTGTTGTATTTTTCATTATTCAGGTGATTAACTCGAGAAAGGCCATCTGGTCGGAGCATGTAGCATGCATGGGAGGGAAGAAAAATACGTATAGAATTTAGGTGGAGGAATCTGAAGAAAACAGACTGCATGGAATAGTTCCAGGCGTAGATGAGACGACAATATTAAAACAGATCTGAAAGAGAATGAGACGGCGTAACCTGGAATGATCTGGCTCTTGCAAACACTGTAACCAAAAGTCGACGTCATAAAATGCAGAGAATTACGTGACTAGGTGTGGAACAATTAAATTCCCAAAAATACTTTGCCCAAGGGCGATTAGTCCAGAGTCAGTCATCAGTTTTTGCATACCTGTACAACCGTTTTTCCAGGTCCTCCCATTTTTCCTTCACGAAACTTGTTTGTAGACATTCACCCTATCACTACTAATGTTGTTTTTAAATTTCGTTTCCGCTAGTTGTTCACACACTGGATAACACTGGTCCAGAAAGAGCTACAGCAGAGCGCTGAATAAGGTACCAAAGTTGTTGGAGGAAAACCAGCAGTCTGTGGGACAGTTTCCTTATCAGTACTGTTGTTACGTTCCAATGAAGTACAGGTAAACATGTGGCCGGCCAAAATGGTCACTTAATCTAATATGATAAATGTATACACAAACGAACCTACAACAGGCGTGATTGCTTTTATTTCCATTTGTGTTTTCCTGAGAAGATGAGGCCTACGGTCTAGCCAATTTCCAACCAAGAAGTCCTAACGAATCTCTGTAAGCACAATGACGCTCTGCCATCTGAAACACTGAAAGTGCCTTTAAAGCAAACCCCCATAAAGCAGTAGAAAAACATAGAACTGAACCGTTGAACGGCGTTAGTCGGTAGGTGCAATTGAATGTAATAATTGTCACTAATATTATGGTTGTTTTCACACGTGAGTACAAATATTAGGTACCTCTTTTTAAAGAGAATATTAATTTTTAAGTTACTCACGAAAACCTTTGTGAGGATAGCCTTAGGGAAGGAGACCCTTGGAAGGAATAGGCGGAAAGAGTGAATAAATTAGAACGGATCTTCAAAAGTGGGATGGGGGTGACTAGAGTAAGAGCTGCTCTGGCAGGGACAGGTGGCGGGCGCTTGTGAAGGCAATAATAAACCTTCGGTTTCCATAAAATGCGGGGAATTACTCGACTAGCTTAGGACCTGTTAGCTTCTCAAGAAGGACTCTGCTTCTATGAAGCTGTTAGTTAATTAGTTAGTTAGTTTACAAAAGCTTTGGACTAATGACATATTCCAGCAGTACGTTATCTACATGCGACCGGAAATGTGCCATAAAATTATAGAATATGCCTAGAATATTCGACTGAGACATCACATATTACATAGGTCTTTTGCTCTGAATGCTGCATAAACAAATTTTTCACCCTCTCTTTGGTGTTAAATACATCTTGCCTCACAACATTACAGTGAGATGAATCATTGTTATTGTGTGATGTATGTGTGTTTATGTGTAGATTATGTAGAAATGTAAGAATGATATATTTGTGAATACTTATGCTTCACTCTATGTAGAATTTTGAAATAGAATCCTCTAATATAAGAGTCTGAAATTTGTTAATATACTAAAACTTACAACAGTTTATATCATGTTAAACAATTTACAACTCGTTAAATGCAATCAATGGATTATAATATTGTAATAAAAAAAAATTTTGTCAAAAGGAATTATTTTCCTATACAGGAAAAACAAATCCTACGGTTAGTGTGTGTTGATGGTTGGAATATCATAACTTATGAAATTAGAATGGAGAGTTTCTAAGAAATGAGAGAAAAAACATTTCGAATAGAATCACAATATTGTATGCAGATATGAATTTTTCTCTTTATTTATACATGGACGTCAGGTAAGGATGTTTAAATATGTACACTCTTCGAAACTGAATGTGAAATAAAGGTCATTGTATTAAGGTGATATAAATATTATAATATATCTGATGCGAATTTTTGGTGTACAGGGCACTAATGAGATTTATAGTTAGCATAAAGACCATTAAAAAAATTATGTATAACAGAAAGATTACGTCATTTTCTACATTCAAATTTAATTTTGAAATTTCTTTGTAATAAATGTTCTATATTTTTTACAAACACGCATTACTGTGTGATTATGCCATTGTATGTCAAAATAGTCCAAATTTAATATCCTTTGGAACAGTGCTGTTTGTTCACATACCGAGTGGATTACACACGTACTTTTACATTTTTAATTTTGTGTGATTGCTTATAAATTAGGGTATGACACATGAATATGATTATTTTATTAGGGAAAGAATAAATCATTTTACTAATATTTAACAAATAGTCCTAAAGTTAAAATATCATTTTTTGGTAACATATTTACTAATATTAAAACCCGCCTTTATCTAAGCATGTGATAGTTTCATACAAACATCCTTAATAACAACCCCCCTACTTTTAACATTACTTCCAAAGTGACTCTTTCAGAGAGATGTGCTAACCAAACTGTAGATTACTCACTTTTCCAGATCTTAGCAACAAGCCCAAATAATCATAATCTCGATTTAATTACAGCAACAATAATTAGATTTTCGAAAATTCGCAACAAATATTTGCTGAAGTGCCCTTTTTATTTCCTATATTTTCCATCCATCAGGATCTCCGAAACAGCTGAACAGATATTAAAATTTGACATTGGAGAAATTAATACCTTTCGTCGACAAATCCCGATTTCGGATAAAATCGAAAATAGAAAATAACTGTAACCTTACATTAAGTTTTACGTGTAATATTTGTGCGCGTTCGCAAGGGAGCATCTTACATGTTTCGATAAATATTTGTCCGAAATAATAATCTTTCGACATTATTGTATAGAAAAGTCAACGTAAGTCACATATAATTATATTTTTACGCAAGTTGTAATTATTTCTGGGTAATTAAACAAGAAAGCGAACATGCTAAAATTATTACGCCTTGCTTAGTTTTTCTAACTCGTTGTACAGTGCCATTATCCGCACACATTATCGCATATGAGGCTTCCGTAGAAATAAAGTGGTTCCCTGCGGAACGTTGAAATTTTGCATGTTTTAAACGAAAGGTAAAAAAAAAACTGCTTTACATTAAGTATTGTTTATAGCGCTTGGAAAATTAATGGGACAACAGTTTATAAAATGGAAAATACCACAACTAATGTATTCTTTATCTTCGTAATGTATCATAAATCGCATTTGAGTTTAATATGCATGCTTTTGTCTTCTGGATTATAAAACCATGTAGTCTGTTACATATCCATATATCGGATAAACATCCTGCCTCAAAATTCTGCACTCACGACTACAAATTGTCATAAACCAGATGATCTCTATACCAATCTTAACCACAGTCAAAACAAATAATAGTAGAGGTTCTATTCCTCTTCCAACATATTTAATAACCTTATGCTATTTCAAATTGCCGATCCCAATGGCCGCGCGGTCTAAGGCATGGGTCTGCGGCCGCTCGCTTACTGGGATTGTGGTTCGAATCCCGCCTAGGGACATGGATGTCTGTCTTCTTATGAGTGTTGTGTGTTGTCAGGTAGAGGTCTCTAAGACGAGCTGGTTCCTCATTCAGTGGAGTCCTACCGAGTGTGATGTGTTCAATTGTGATTGTGAAGCCTCAAACAATGAGGCGGCCTAGGCTCCCAAGGGGCTGTCGAGCAATTGAAAAAAATTATTACAAATTATTTACTGGATATAATGCAAATTGAATGACCTAATCTGTTCCACCCGCTTTGCGGTAAAGAAAATGAAAAGGGGATGTTTAAGATTCAGGTCCTCTAGTGTGACGTAGTGTCGATAGGTAAAATTTACGAGCGTTTCGGTATAATACTGCTACCTCCATCTTCATGGCCTAACATTATATATATTGGTAATATTTACTAATTTCGCTGATATTGCCGATTATATCGGTAAATATTTTCCAGTGGACTCTTGCTTCTATCCTAGAAGACTTGAAATTACATCAATACCGCTGAGAGGTTCTCAGATCTCGCAAAATTTTTTATTTTACAACATGAATTTTGTTACACTTACGTAGATATTTTCTTATAAACAGTTTTAAATGCAGAGTTTTACTGAGGAAAATCTGCTTAAAAATCCTGAAAGTAAAATACCTGAAATGTAAATCTTAAAGGGAAGTAATGAAAAACAATCTCCAAAGATCCTGTATCACCCGGGCCTTACAACATTCATAATGGTTGTAAATTTTACTGGGCTTTAGTCTCGTTTGCAGGCTCCAGCTCTGTATTTTGCATATAAATTTTATTACTGACGTTGAAGGATGTTAGGTGTACAATGCCGGACATGTGTTCAATTTTACACCGGAAGACAGAAGCATGTTCAGTAGTTCCTCTTTCATGTTCCAAATACAGAATTCCGAATTTTAAATCGGAAAACATGTTCGTAAATTTCTTTGTCCTTCAACAGATCCTGCTCACGATGCCAGTGAACTTATTACAACACGTCACTCACATTTTCTCACATTTATCTTTAAAGAGTTGCAATATAAGTTGAAGCTGTTGCTCGCAAGTGACAAATTTTGTATTTTAATAATCAGGTTTATTAAACTCCAGAGCGACTCAGGTGATAATGTGTGGCGGTGTATTATTGCGGAGCAATATGTGTTGACAGCAACGCACTGTGTGCAGGGTAAGTTTAACTGTTCGATAGTGTTGACCGCAGCGTATGTGTCAGGGTATGTTTAACGGTTCGGTATGGTTGACAGCAGCGCATATTGGCAGGTTAAGTTTAACTGGTCGATATGTTTGACAGCAGCGCACAGTGTGTCAGGGTAAGTTTAACTGTTCGATATGTGTTGACAGCAGCGCACTGTGTGCAGGGTAAGTTTAACTTTCGTATGTGTTGACAGCAGCGCACGTGTGGTCAGGTAAGTTTAATTGTTCGATATGTGTTTGTCAGCTGCTATCGTGTCGGACATTAAATTAAAGAATTTTTGCCCAGTATTGGGCTACGTCAATTCCTTTTTTATTTGCAAGCTATAAATCCTCGTTGGTGCATTGGTGGGGACAGTCCTTGCATGACAGGAGATGCTCCATATCTTGTACCTCTCCACAGCCACAATATAGATCGCCAGCGTCTGGTTTGCCCCATTTCACCATATTTGTTTTTACTGGTGCAACCCCTGTTCTAATGCGATTAAGAGATTTCAAAGTGTTAAAATCAAGGAGGTGGCCACTAGGGCAAATCTGGGTAAGGGGGAAGTCTACAGGTGGTTCAACTTGCACTGTTCCGAGAAAGCTATTCCGCGATTTTAATCTTCTCCGTGGTGTTCTGGCTCCGTAGAGTACATGTCGCTCATCGACAGTTTGCTTGATTTTCTCTATGTGTTCCGCTGCCTTCCGACGAGATGTAGGAGCTGCGAAGCCTGCCACTCTATAAAGGTTTGGCAATGGCTTTGGTTTCATACATCCTGTCACTATCCTACATGTCTCTTTGAGCGCCGTATCGACTTGCTTGGTATGGGCAGATCTATTCCACACTGGACATGCGTATTCTGCAGTTGAAAAGCAAAGTGCTTGTGCGGTTAATCAGAGAACGTTAGGATTTGCTCCCCATCCGACACCTGACAGTAAAAGATAACAAACAAGGCGGTATGTGTTGAAAACAGCGCTCTGTGTGTCAGGGTATGTATAACTGTTCCATATGTGTTGACAGCAGCGCACCATGTGTCAGGGTAAATTTAACTGATCGATACCGCTTGAAAGCAGCTGACTGTGTCTCAGGGTAAGCTTAACTGATCGATATTTTTGACAGCAGTGCACTGTGTGTCAGGGTAAGTTTAACTGTTCGATATGCGTTGACAGCAGCGCACTGTGTGTCAGGCTACGTTTAACTGTTCGATATGTGTTGACAGCAGCGCACTATGTGTCAGGGTAACTTTAACTGTTCGATATTTGTTGACAACAGCGCATTGTGCGTCAGGGTAAGTTTAACTGTTCGATATGCGTTGACAGCAGCGCACTGTGTGTCAAGGTAGGTTTAACTGTTTGGTATGTGTTGACAGTAGCGCACTGTGTGCCAGGGTAAGTTTAACTGTACGATACGTGTTGACATCAGCGCACTGTGGGTCAGGATAAGTTTAACTGTTCGATGTGTGTTGACATCAGCAAACTCTGTGTCAGGGTAATTTTAACTGTTCTGTATGTGTTGACAGCAGCGCAGTGTGTCAGTGCTATTTTAGCTGATCCGTACGTGTTAATTGCAAACTCTCCTTTGTATGTTGGCAGCAGCACTCTCTTTTTCAGGGTAAGTTTAACTGTTCGGTATGTGTTGACAGCAGCTTATTGAGTCAGGGTAAGTTTTACTGTTTGGTATTTGTTGTCAGCAGCGCAATGCATGTTAGGGCGATTTTAGCTGATCCATACGTATTGACTGCAAACTCTCCTTTATGTGTCGGCAGCAGCATTCTCTTTGTCAGGGTAAGTTTAACTCTTCGGTATGTGTCAAAGAAAGCAGATTTGAGAAAAATCCTAACAAATGAAAATTGCAATGTTGAATAAATTAAAGGAAATTAAACCCAGGGACTACTGTCTACATTTCGTCTACAAACTTTCAGTCATCAATATTATTTATACAAATATGAGGATTAAAATATACAGAATTATATTTTTGCTAGTTTTTTTATATGGTTGTGAAACCTGGTCTCTTACATTGAGGAAGGGACATAGGCTCCTAGTAATGAGAATAGGGTGCTATGGAAGATATTTAAGTCTAAAAGGGAAAAAAGTAACCGTGAAGTGCAGGAGATTGTATAAGGAGGATCTTCATGGTCTGTATTCTTCACCAAATTTCTTTCAGTTGATCAAATAAAGAAGGATGTTATGGGCGGGCACACGATTTGTACAGGGGTTAGGAGAGGTGGATACGGAGATTCAGTAGTGAAACTGAGGGAAGAAGGACACTAGGAAGTTCTAGGCGTAGATGGGAGGATAATATTAAAATGGAGTTTCAAGAAATAGAATTGGGGACTTATACTGGATTAATTTGGCTCAGGATAGCGATATGTATCCGGCTGTTACAAACGCGGTTTTGAAAATTCAATTTCCATAAAAAGCGAGGAATTTCTTTACTAGCTGACGAAACGTTTGCTTCTCTGTTCCACGAACTTAGTTGTTAGCTAGTTAGCAACACACTCTAGTTGCAAACAATTTATAATGCTTAGTAAATTTGACGGTAACACACACTGAGTCAGATTACGTTTTAAGATTTAGTACACTTCGATGTTAGCTCTCTGTGTTTCCGAGTAAGTTTTAAGTTTAGTACATGCTGACAATCGGTCCGGGCTAGAATCTCGGTGGGGATGAGATTTTCCGTGTTGTCCAGATCGGCCCCGAAGTCGACCCAGCCTCCTTTAAATTGGGTACCGGATCTTTGCCTGAGGTAAACTGGCCGGCGGGTGGTGCTCACCACCTAACTACTTCTAGTGCCGGGTTGCGAAATGTTTGTATCTATACCTCCGCCTCCGCGTACTGTACTTATGTCCTGTAGTGACATTTCCTTGGAAATTATTTTTTTAATTTTGTGGTAGTAAATTTGTGTAGAAAGTGTCCTGCAATTGTAGATTTTTTTGTTGTCCTCTGATGCCATAGAACCAACCGCATTGCAAGCTAGCAGCTCATTATCTATACATATCAGGTATGAACAAAATCTACTGAATGTCCGGCTAAATGTAATTTTAGACATGTAAATTGGCAACGTTTCGAAATAAGATATAGGCAATTTATTTGCTTGTTAAGTGCCACCAAAGTTCATTCTGACAAAGAATTTAATTATTTGTTTCCATGGCTGCCACTTAGCATTCATAAATTGATGATTCTCTATTTAAATTCATATATGCCTTCTTGCAGACTGTAACATAATGCACGGGTGCTAGCCAGCACCTGATTTCACTAGCCATGACCTCTACAATTTTTACGTTACCCTTAATGCCGCCCAAAGAAATAACCAAAACGTAACACATTCGTAGATAATTCCATTTCAGATGTCCTTTTTCCAAATCTCATTCATTTAATTTCCGCTATTACATAAAGATAAGTATAATAATTCTACCAATAATATCTTACAAATTGTATGATTTCTGACTTTAAAAAACTGGTTACAAAATTCTTTTTTACAAATATACAGGGTTATTCAAAATGATTGTCGGGGTTTTAACAACTTGTCATACACAATACACTTGAGATAGGAGTATATGTATTTTTTTATTTAATAGAACAACACTCCAAGTTTTTGTGACATACCTTACAGGTGCTCTATATGTGCATCCTTTGTGATTCTACACACATCAACACATAATCGAGTTCGTTCCAAACGTTTTCTAGATGGCCTACCAGTGCTTTTCCTTTTACACACGCACCCTGTCTCTTGAAACTGTGCATACCACATTCGAATGGAATTGTCAGATGGTGGTTGTTTCCCGAATTTGGTGTGGAATTGCTGCTGGACAATTGTAACTGACCGACATTCATGAAATGTAAGCACACAAAACGCCTTCTCACTGCCGTTCGCCGCCTTCTTAGTAAACTGCGATCCAAGCGGAGAATTGCATAACTACTGCACACCGCACATCATAAAAAAAACTTCGAGAATATACTCCTATCTCAAGTGTATTGTATATGACAAGTTGTTAAAACCCCGACAATTATTTTGAATAACCTGTACAAATCCTTCAATACCGAGACACAGTGTTTATTTTGAAACAGTAGGCACACTCTTCAGGACGACATTACATAATCTTAAAACGAGAGATAAAACACGCTATAATGTCTTCAGCACTTGTAGCACCATGAAGTTGGCTGCAGGGTGCAGCCGAAACGTATAGGAGCAATAAAACCAATGGTGCAAATAGTTGGGAGTAAACGTGGGCGTATCTTTATACCCGTAATTGACATTCCTATTTAAATAATATTAAAATGATCAAAACAAATGCGATTATACAGGTATTGTGGATTTATTTGAAGACGTGAAAAAGTAATTAATTTGAATGGGTCTGTAGGAAATAAGGTGGACCATTGTGGAGTGAATTCATCTGGCTGTAGATAGAAACCAGTAGCCAGGTCTATGGGGAGAGATAAATAGGGTCGCTTTTCATGACCTTAATAAAAAACAATCAGCTCCTAAGAAAATTTGCTCCTAGGAGTCACATAATATGTTTGTATGTTATTTCAGAATACGTGCTGCTAACATAAAAGTTCAGGCTGGAAATATAGACCTAAGGACAGAAGAAAACTGGATTCATTCTTCAGTGTCTGAAGTCTACGTTCATGAAGACTACTTCCCTAAACCAGGATTTTACAACGACATAGCACTACTAAAGGTAAGTAAACCTATTGTCACAATAAGGATTCGTAGGTCTTCTGCGTAAGTCATAAACTACAAACCGAATTCTACGCCATGACCCATGAGCATCATTATCATACTAAATTCCGCTATGCCACCTTCTAAGGTTTACACACAGGAGTGTCTGGAATAAGGCCTGTTGAAATTTCAAGAATGGAAATTTACAATTCACTGCTCAAGCCAGAGACGTTTCTCTGTTCATTCAATATTACACTTCACAGACTTTGGAAAGAATTTAAAAGCACTTCTTCTTTGAATATACACGTCGTGTAACATCATTTGGCAAAGGTCGAGACTGTAATACGCACTGAAGCTAGGCTCGTCTCAATTCTCTTCAATGCAACATCATTTGTAGTTTCAGAAACAACATTTCACATTGCTTTCTTACGAAAGGTAACAAGTCAAGAAATTACTTATATTCTGCTACCTGTGACAAGTACAAATTTCACGATCTTGTAAAATCGTAGAACATTATTCTGGTCAGTTATATAGAACGCACGTCCAAGCACGACAGGGATCGAAACACAGAAACCTATACATTATCAGCTATTGTGATTTTCGTGGACATATACACATTCGCTAAATCGTAAATGAAGCAGGCTACATATGTATAATATTGATTTAGTTGACCTTAGAAAACGGTCTATTGTTTAACATGTCGTTACTATGTCCAGGGCAGTGCACCGCGTACCCATCAATTATCACTCACTTTATGACAATTTAGGGACGAAGTAATTGTTCGTTATAGGGACATAAGAATCCCAAATAAATCCTCCAACAGAACTTTGTGTTATTTCACTTAAACCAGCGGTAGACATGGTTACCACTTATTGTGAAGGTTAATATTCGTACTTCTTGCGACAATGAAATTTACTATAGGCCGTATGTATGTAACTTCTATCGCAGTGTTTGCCCACAGTTGCGTGAAAGTTTCACTCTGGATGGAAAGCTCACTGCATTGTTGAAACTGAGGACACGGAGGTTTCAACAGGTGTACTTTGCAGAGTTACCGGCTGGGGCCTTACCAAAAAGGTATGTGTAAAATAAAATATATAGTTAATTAAATATTACAAATAACAATGTAATTTTATTATAAAGATATATTGAAAGGTACTTATTTTGCCATGACGCTCAAACCTACTTCAGTGAAAGACAACATAGCCTTCATTTTCCTCTTTATTTGGTTGTGAATTCTTGAGTGGTGAAAAGGTTAAACAAGAGGCCTTGTGTTTTATTAAATAATTTCCTAACATTTTGCTTGACGGACTGAGGAAAATCAGGAAACCTCAGCCAGGTCAGCGGTTCTACCGGAGCTGAATCGAAGTGTAGATCTGCCGATTATGTAGCATTGGCTGTGAAAATCTTCATCGTAAAATTCGCTACAGACAATTTGTCTGGTGTGAGCGTCAGTTTGCGAAATATATGTGCTACTTGCAGAAATATAAGGGGTGGTTCATAAAGGTGGCAAACTAGTGATTGCAGACTGTTGATGTAGTGGAATAAACCTGTGTAAGTTGGAAACTTAATCAAAAGGAAATGTCTCAGTACCATCAATAAATTACTTCAAATTGAAGAAAAGTGTCAATGAGATAATGGGTGCAATAAAAAACATTTCATGTATTATTCTTAAATATATAGACTTTTTCATACAATTTGCGTTTTATGTTTTCTGGAATAAATCCTACCAATATTCTTAAAGAATAAATCCGACCATCTACAGAATGGTTAAGCAGTACAGCCAGTTCTCTGTATCCTCACCCTGATTGTTGTTAGAAGTTGTCAATTATAGAGTGGAAGCGAAATGAAATGAAGAAAGAATAGACGGAGAAGATATCGGGAGGGAGAGAAATGAAAAATATAGGAACTGAAGAAAACACAGCAATGTGAAACGAATACTTGAAGAAAACCTAGAATACAGGGACACAAAGAATGTAATAAATAAGGAAGAAATGAAATGCTAAGAAATTAATATACACAAGAGCAGAGAAGAAATGAATAATGGAAATATTAAGATAAATGGACGAAGATGATAAAGAAGAGATAAATATTCCTTTGTACATAATTATATAAAATTTTCCAAAGCGTCCACCCTTTCTAATATTTTCTTTGTCATTCACGCCAACTTACAGAATTCTTTTGGCTTCTAGAAAGCAGTGTAAGTACCATGGCGTTGTCAATAAAGTCTAACAAATATTCACGTTATCGTCTCCAGCAAGGAGTTTTTTAGGGGATGATTACGCAAATGTTTGTATAAACCGTCTTTATTTCCAGGATGGTGAAGTATCCAATACCCTGCAATATGCAGACGTGCAAATTGTTGATCGGAAGACCTGTTCAGTCCAGCACTCCACGGAGTTATATCCTGGCCAGATCTGCGCGGGCTACAGTTCTGATAGAAGAGATTCATGTGAGGTACAGTGATCTTCTATTGTCGTCACTCTTTTAACATGTCTCCTATTATCACTAATCCTTTTTTTGAATATCCACATCCTCTGGGTCGTCAAAATTTGTAGACTTCTAAATATGTATTGATATTATAGGGAGCATACTTCCTACAGGGTTAAGTAGGCCTGGGTGCAGAAGAACCTTAGAACACTTATCCTGAAAATGAAGGCATTGCAACCATTCGAAACGTCGGTCGATTCGGCGTAAGAGCCCCGATAATTTGAAACTTTAGTCACACCGATACAAGAAACTGAAGTATCGAATTGTTTCTTCCATTCTGGGTATATGATACCGTGGATTCATTAGAAGGGTTCCGAAAATTTGGCTTTGAAGTTTTAAAGTCGCGTTCTCTGCAAGCCGGCCAAATCAAATGTAAGCACACTTGAATGTAACAATGCTATTTAGCTTAATATATAAAAATTAATTTGATTATAAAAGGTTTATTAATGGAGGGTTCGAAATTAAAATTACGTTTACACTGTAACGTGTTTGAAATATTAGAAAGGTTTATATTGTAGCATTCTAGAGAAAGATAAATTTTATTCCCTGTAATTTTTAAGGGTTATAAAAGAAAGCAATGTACAACATTATTTTAAGACTCTTAAGGGAGTCAATACTTAATTTTGGTGAATTTGTGTTTTCTATGTGGAGGGAATTCATTTAAATTTTGAAATTGTAAAATATAGTTAACAAAGGTAACCTGAAACATCTCACTAGTCCTGGATCGTAAACACTTGCAATATTGGAGCGACAGAAGCATTTCAACTTTGCCATTATATAAACACGAAATATATGGAGCTAATGTTGTTGTGAAATATTTGACAAATTTTCCGCCCTTTAAGAAAAGGTGTTTCATTACCGTGATCACACGACACAATATTTGACTCTACACTAAACCATAAAAATCAATTTTTTTCCAACGGCGCAACAGCCCCTAGTGGACCATGGCCTTCTCATTATCGTGGCTTCACGATCACACTCAGATACACCACACTCGCTAGGACTTCTCTGGAGGAGTGATCAGCCTGACGCAGAGACCTCTACCTGGCAAAACACAATTTTCACAAGAGACAGACATCCATACCACGGAGGAATTCATTCATTCTCTATTTCTGTACGAGATATTTTATATCCTTCTTTCTGTACTAGTGCAATGAAATAAGTGCCCAATATTCTGAATACTTATTTACGCCCTTTACGAAGCCCTCAAATTAGAGGGCCATTCTTATCTCGCATTTTGTGACAGCTTCTTCAAAACATTTTCAAGCATCCATTCAAATCTTCTGGGGTATTGCGCCGTGTATACTGGTAGCAAATATTCCAGCAATCTACACAGTGTAGCATCCCAGAACTCTTCATCTTCAGAAACACCCGTGTCAGAACCATAAAGAACGCAGTTGCAATTACCCTTCATCTCATAATGTCTCCCCATTCCACTGTCTGAGCACGCGATGTGCCAGAGGCAACGGGGCCGCTTAACATAGGCAAAAATAATCAATGACATTAAAGCATTTTCTTACATTAATAATTATTTCTCACAATTTTTATTACAGGGTGACTCCGGAGGGCCTCTAGTTTGTGAAGGGACCTTGACTGGACTTGTGTCCTGGGGTGATAAGTGCAACACGTCGGATAAACCGGGTGTTTATACTAATGTTGTTTGGTACAAAGAATGGATCGAGAATAGGACTGCTCCCCTTACCAATGTTTATCCACCTTCAGGTGGCATAGATGTCCCAGATGTTTCGAAACACGGTAAACCCAACATCACTAACATTGAAACTAGCTCTCATCGTGTTATTTTTGTGCTGAGTTTTATAACGCTTTTAAGATATTTAGTTCAGTAAATATATAAGTAGTATGTTTTATTCTGTTTCAGATTTTTCTTACACATATACGAAACACTGTGTATACACACTATAAGGCTTACTTAAAACATGTTCAGATTAAAGTTCTTCACGTGTTGTAAACGTTATGATATCAGAAAATATTGTCTTAGGTTGTATTCTTTGTAACAAATTAACCGGAAAAGTAAAATACTGTTACGTCCATGAAGTCATACATTCATTAAACCTTCAGTACTAACTAGATGACTATCTAGTTTAAATAGTACGTACAATTACGATCTCGTGTTTATTCATTTCTTGTAAGATATTTTCCCTTTCATACCTAACTAAATAACTCCATGGAGCGGAGTCCTTCCTGAGAACCTAACAGGTTTGCAGCTAGTCAATAGATTCCCCGGATTTTATGGGACTGGAAAATTCACCTCCCCCTTCACAAGCACCCGCCAAATGTCCCTAAACTGAGATCGTTTCCACCTCTTGCGTCATAATAAAAGAGAAGTCCAAGTCCGTGGTTCTATGAATATTCGTAACATCGTAAGGTTTTCGGTGAGGTGTTGTTAGCACCTTGTCCAAATTCCGAGCTCGAGCAACACCCCTGGTCCAGTGATGTGTATTACATTTTCGACAGAGGTTATCTAAAAATATGAAGTTATCATTACCCATAAAATAACCATTGATAGATAGTTCTACAATATTACAATAAATGTTAGAGACTCAGTAGTTACGGAAGTGGGAAATAAAACATATTTTGTAAGAAAAAAAATATTTTTCACTTTTCATCATGTACGAAATAAATGAAAAAAGAAATCAAATAAATGCAAACCTTTAAACCCTAACACGTATTTTTTTAAAAAATGTAACATTTCGAGTCCAAGAGTGAACATGTTAAAGAGAAACATAGCAAAATATAAGCAACAGATATTACATTTTTAAAGTGTTGAGTAAACGCAAGCAAGTATAAAATTAAAAATAAATTTTTCTTCCAGAATAAGTAAGACGCACGTTTTTACTTTGGATGAGGTCAGAAAATGTACAACAAAAGTGCTTTGCTGTGTAAACTGAAGACGCAAGTCAAGAGTGCGGAGAAATGCAATATAATTTCAAAGGAAACAGAAATATGAGACATCCAAAATAATGGCTAAGTCAGGTAGTAGAATAGAACATCAGGATAGGACGAAAAGCTTGCAAAGTAGCGACATGGAAACATTATGAGGAGCTGGAACATGGAAACATTATGAGGAGCTGGAAAAGACTGGAGATTTATTGTGCATTGATGCATCTAAAAGACGACGGTATTTGAAGAAGAAAGAGAAGTAAAAGAAGATAAGTACTGTACCAGCACTTAAACTTCTGTAATTTGTTTACGTCTTCTTCCTTTCTATTAAACTACTGGTCCTCTAACTTTTTCGTCCACGACCCAAAATTGCACAATTGTACAATTTCGATCCAAATACTATCAGAAAAACTCTCAGCGCCCCACCACATAGCCGCAAATGAACAGAATTTTAAAAACCTTAACCAAAAAATTTGTACACATTTTCGCGACTTCCTTTAAATTTATTTTCTCCTGAACAAAGCTAAATCGTTGAATACAGAAATATGACCCCAATAATTCTGAGGAACCACGATCAATCAAAATGCTGTCGTGACCAAAATTTTGGTAGCAAACCTGAGTTAGCAAATTCCTGTGCTAAATCATTAATGACAATAGAGCAATTATTTTAATTGAACAGTTGGTATAAACTCTGTGCAAATGAATCATATGAAAAAGTTTATTCCGTTTACCACTATTTTAGTACCGTAATTTTTGTTGTCGTTTGTTACGTATTTCCTTAAATGCTTATATTTTCCTGTGTCTTAAAGTTAGAAACATGGGGCTTCACCGTCGGAGGCTTATTTCTAATATCTTACATACACATGTTTTGTGCCCTAGTTATGGATACCTATATAGCCTGTCACCCTGAAAAATACATAATATTTTATCGCTGACCATAATGTGGGAGCTTTAACAAATACAAAGCCTGTATCCCCCGCGACATCTCGTGACGTCTACAGTAATTAGGTCAGCTTTATAAGATACTCTTTTTTGTTACTGGTATGTCAAGTGGCTCGTCAGTGCTCGCCCTTAAACAGATGCACAAGTGTTACAGTAGCATAGGTAGGCCTAATACGAAGAAATCACTTGAGCAACTGATGTTACCGTCTTCTGGTATATAACATTATGCACTCAGACTAAACGACGTCACATCCTGAAGGACTTACCTTGAAATTTATCATTGTTGAAACTTCAAATCCCACCTAAAATAGAAAAAGTTCCAACTTTCTAATATATCATGCCCAAAAATAAGTGCTGCAACAAATTTTCATGAGAAAGTTTACGTTTTCATCGGCTACATGGAAATAAACCTTAAACCTTCATAAAAAGGCCAATGTTCCAGACCCGATAGTGTCATGTGGGATGTCTCTAGACTAAAGTATACGTGTTACAGCAAACCTGGGATATTTTCTTTCACCTTTCGTTCTTTGAGTATTCAGTGGTTATTAGATTATCAGCTTGTAGGCTGTATTTCCTCCCAGAGATAATGAAACTCAGGGAATCCTTACCGGCGAAATGAGTATTGACATTTCAATAAGGAATATAACAAAATATCACTCTACTCTTCAGGTTTAAATAGTGGCCCATAGACCAGTTTTCGTAAATTTTCCGGAATGTGACTCAGTTCCGAAAGGAAAAGGCTGTGGCAGTGCTCTAAACAATGCAAAGACGATTTAACACACAAAAGTTGCAGTTCTTTAGTCACTCATCATCTTATAAATTTACACTGTATCCAATGCATTAAGAGCGTCTTTAAATAAATCGTAATTAATTAAAAGTGAAGAAAGCAAAGCCCCGTACAGTTAGAGATATTAGTGCGTTACGAATGGTTGTTTCTTAGTTTATTTAATGCCGGCCTCATGTGCATGAATTATGTAAGGTATTACTTAATATCTATACGGCACTGAATTTGTAGAGGTAAACTATATTGGCTTATCTATGTAAAAACATATCCCGAATCGAGTCAGATACCGTAAGAGAAACGTAGCAAATCTAAACTCAAAACTGGAACGTGACAAGACTATCTGTCCTTTTTAACAGCGTCGTACTCAAGTCTTTCTTGTTTTGTAATAAGGTTACATTATCCGTGAAATTGCCTGGCTTAATAATTTTATAATATAAAATACGGATATATTTACAGTTTGTTCTTATTTCTTAATGAAAAACAAAAAAAAACGTAGTCCTGTGCTTTTTTTTATTGTGCTATAATGTTATACACAATGTTCCTTCTCAATTCATGGTTGTTACCATGCAAATCCCCTTTCAAATATATAATACAATAAAAACTCAACGAATATATACATCCCTACAATATCTACGTTTTTATCTAAAAACACATGACAAATTCTTTTAACATGCAATGTCATCACATCTCTAATTTGTTGAGGTATCAACAAGAATCATTGGGAAAACGCCCATCGCTGCTGTTGAAACCTTTTTTAAAAATTATGGCAAATAATAATTAATCTCAAGTCGGAACTTCGGCACATTTCAAATAATATACATGACATATTGCGTATTACCACACAAGGGACATTGGTTACATCTTTTCTAAACTGTACTAATTACACAAAGAATGTGTGTGCATAAATAGAGGAGCATGAGAAGGAGTGTAGCTTATAAGGATAGAAGTATATTAAACCGTAATCGATGGAAGTGGTGGAGGACAGAAAAATTCCTACTGCAGGGAATTGAATCCTAGCTACACATTCTGTTTTTTGCATTTTTATTGTAACATTTACTAGGCCTCTAGATGGACATCAGGTAACATGTTTCTCATGAACTTTGAAGAAAATTGGAGCTCGGCCAGATAACAAAGTTAGAACACGAAACTAAGAAGAGTTAATTAATTAATTAATCAATTCTGGGGAGAGGAAAGATGTAGCTGATGACATTTTTGGAACCCAAAAGAGCTCTTCTTCGTAAGTTTTATCTATCAGCTTGGGTAATGCTTTGGAAGAGATGAAAGAAGTTCGGACTTCTCACACACATCAAATCTACTAAGTTATATTGATAACGTTAGATAGCACACAGCGCTGTTTTATTTTCACAAAGTTGGACATAAAGTTCCGAAGGTGTAGATCTGCATCGCCGTGAGCAGATCTAAGCGCATGCGCAAAGTTTCGAAAACGACTCTTAGCTTCTTAAAGTCACTCCTTCTAACCGTCCACATGAATCAACTGTATACTGAAGTATTCTATTAAAATATGTTGTGAAAATTGAAGTTTACTTAAAATCGGACAAAATATCAGGCACTTTGCATGAAGGCCTAAGTCATTGTTATACTGCTCACAGCATCATATGTAGGTGAACAATACAAAACAGAACAGGTTTTTGTTCCCATGGCAAAACTTTGTATATTCTTAACCCGTTTCGCTGCAAAATTAAAGCAAAAAAAATGCTTATTTGGTACTTGCGTTAAGAAGAGCAAAGATGCGAAGGTGTCATAATGTTAGGTTATAAATACATTGCCTATCGTGTACATCGATAACACTTGAGTTGCGTCACAGCTACATCAGCTGGTAAAGCATTGAAGCATACGACACAGCAGTTGACTGAATGGTGTGGTTAATCTTTACTTTTGAATGAAATATCAATTTTTCTGATAGAGCCTGTTGTGAGTTTATCTTAGTAATGGGGCAGGTGCAAGACAGGCAGGGCTAACATGTTGCCACGTGTCGGTTATTCTACTGTGCTCTTTGTGTTACTGCAGGTGTCCCTCGGTGAGTGTATTCTGCTATGTAAATAGTTCATTAATCACATAATGTTGTTTGAATATTTCAGGACAGAATATGCCAAACAAAGGACATAAAGATTATCACTATCATCATCTACAGCACAACGGTTTAGGTTTTTCGATCTCTTCCGTTGTCATGTTTGATCGTTTCTTGTGTCTTCCCCTATTTTTCTTTCTGTCTTCAGCCCTACACTTCTTCCCATCATGTTTCAGATTAACATAGTCTAAGCTCTCTTATTAAATTTGTTTAACATCCACTTTAATATTGCACTCCTGTCTACTCCTGTACCTTAAAAGTGTTCTCTTTTCTTCGGGTTTACCAACCTAAACGCTATTTGCTTTTCTATTTACTCCCAGGTAAAATAAATGTCCAGCACAAATATGTTCGTTAATTGAATAATTCTAATAATATTTTATGAGGACTTAAAATATGAAGATTCTCACAATGCAATTTATTCAAGCCTAATATTAGTCAAACCTCCCCCCCTCAAGATCCAAATAGCACCATGTTCTCGAACACTATCAGCCTATGTTTTGCCTTTCATAGACAAATGTATGCACTCAGATAAAAAAAAATAACAAAATTATATTTCCGTACTTATAATCTTTATATTTGTCGATAGAAATTGGGAAGACAACAAATTCTGAACCCAATTCTCTGAATTGAATTTATTGTGAATATCTTTGTGCATGCAAGTTTGATTTTTAAATGCTGTCTCTAAATATTCTTTGACTTTTGTCAATTTTCCAGATGATTCATAAGCTATTTTTTGTTTTGTTCATGAATATCACCTACACTTTAACGGTAAATTTATACTTCACGTATCTAGAAAAACGGAAATCTCCGATATGATATATCCATGCCTCTTGTGATATTTTAAAATGTTAGTTATATAAGTAACAGTTTTCTACAAAATGTGTAAATGGCGTTATTACCCGATAGTAGGCAAATAACCTTGTGTGCACTCTTTGACATTTTGTTTATGTACCCTTCAATTGAAGTCCTTCCCGGCGGCAAAGAGGAAGGAGCGGGGTGACACCACCCACATCCTTATAGTGCCGGGTTGAGAATGGGCAAGAGCTCTACCTTCATCTCCCCTCAGTTCCTGCATAGGCACGTCATTGGTGACCTTTACCTCTACTCTGAATTTTAAACCACGAAATTTACACAAAACTATTTAAGTAAAGTAAGGGTAACACACTTTAAAATGAAATGATACTTGTAAAAGGTGACTTCAGAATTTTCGATATAAAAGTTAGCAAAGCATCACATACACTATGAAGGTAGACTTCAAATAATAAATTAGAAATTAAAAATTACTTTATTTCAGATTGCTTAGAATAACAGAAATATTAAAGTATGTATCAAGAAAAGAGCCACGTGTCACTCTCACTTGCTATTAAAACACAATTCTCTTTATGTATGGTCCACAAATCGCACTTCACTTTCTACCTTTCTGACGTTCCCAGACCTTAACATGAACGAACTAAATTCTGTCCTACTTCTATTTTCATAGCATAATGAATTTCTCCCCTTTTCCTGTTAACCCCACGTTTCTTCGCTTCTGAAGAGGGATTTTCTTCGTTTCGAAGAGATGACAGGTTTCCTGCCTGTGGGAAGCAAAAATCGAGTAGCCAACGTAGCCTTTCGGTTCCTGGTTGAATAATCTTTGCTGAGTTTATTGTCATTTTGGATGCTGTTAAAAGGTTACAATTACACAGCGATAACAATGCTGATGATGTGCTTTTGGGCTAACTTGTGATTAAATACAGGTTGGTATCCTCATACTGTTGTGGGTTTTCTGGACTAGAGTAGATATCCCTGTTTACGGGCTGAACTGCGGCACTGCATGCAGAAAATGTTGTCTCTGGGATAACAACTTTGTTATATGGTTAGACTGCAGGAGGTCTGGGAACAGACTGAGTTTCTTGGAGTGGCAGCTTACATTCAGGCTTGTGTGAATAATTTTGAATAACGTAAATGTCCTGATGCCCTTCCAAAATATTGTCTACAGTGACTGTCTACTGCTTTATTCCAATAAGATTTCAGGGACTTGGAAAAACTTCTGTCACTGTTATAGCACAAGAAAGACTGTATATTAATTAGTACTTTCTTTAAAACTTATTAAAAAACTTGCGCATTTATTTAATGAATATCAAGTAGCGGAATTATCCGAAAAGGTAACTTTCACTTAAGACAATCTTCACACACTATATAGCCTATATATAACTGACAATTTGTAGTAAATTATCACAAGAGTAGTAAATTATAATCCTGTGAAGACCAAACATCGTATAGAAAGATGTGCGTAGAAATAGCATTGCGCGCATTCCACAGTTTTATAAATTTTCGGCCTCTAAATTCTAACCAACAGTAGAAATACGTTCATATATTTTGAAAATAACGTAAAGTGTGCCTAGTGTTTTGATTATTATTTATTTAACGTCGTTCCCGAAAGTTCAGACTGTATGGCATCGAATGATTTGTGAAGAGTTAATTGTAAGTGAGAAGGAAAGCAGCCGTCCTGGACTGGCGTAAATGTATTTTCATATGACGCTTCCTCTTGTGTTTCAGTACTAAAAGTAAGTCAAATTTTATTAAGATATAATGAGGAATTTTCTGTAATTGTGTAGACTTAAAATGTTTCGGTTTATTTTAAACTGTTTAATGTAATATTTCGGCAGAGTCTTAGCTACGTTAGTAGGTCCCCATTCAGAGACGTGAAACCAGAATCTCACGGAATTGATGCCGAAGAGCTAAACACTCAAAGCGAAATTCTATACTATCCGTTTATATATTTCCATGGACAATAGATGAAAATATAAAATTCAGATTTGTAGTACGCTTAATATCGATCGTGCATTGAAACAAATTGTTAATTACACCACATTAATAGCCTGTTTTACAACCGTTGGCACATTCATCTAGTATATTTATATGTACAAGTCAAGAATGATAGGAAATTTTATAAAGGATAAGAATAATTTGTCGAGGCGTATTATGAAAGGAATACTGAAATCGTAATCAAGTTACATTTTATGGAAACGCTATCAAACCGAATTCTGTAATTTTAAGGAGGAGGAGAAAATAAAGTACTTCAAAACAAAATAAACATGAAGATAACAATGAAGAAAATTTTAAATAGAATAAGGGCAAAGAGGAAAGATAAGGAAAGGAAAGGAGAAAGAAACGAATAAAGAGATTCCAATGTTTTCTTTTTATGTAATCTTTAACACATACTGACATTAGATATCAACATTCTGTGTACCTCCATTTCTTTTATTCAGGCACGAATGAAACCCGAAAAATGTTACCCAATGATCGTAATATCAGTACGCTGGAGACTGAGGCTCCAGCACTGTCATATGATATAAATAGCACGGCTACATTGGACGTCTGTAAGAGACCGGGAACCAAGATCTTAGAGGTTGCGAATGCTGGTCAAGGAGACTTCCCCTACCAGGTAAGTCATTCAGAGCCAAAAAGAACAATAATAATTGTAGATCGAAAACCGCAAAAGGGAATTGAATTTCGGTCAAAGTAAATATAAATGAATATGTGCAGAACAAACTGAGGCCTTGCCATTCGAAATAAGTTTTCTTCTGTAAGGATTATCATAAAATTCCTGTCAAAACTGGCCGCTTGCTTCCCTGCGTGGTTAATAGGTTTGCTTCTGTATCACTTATATATCAACTTTAATATATAATGACAATCTATCACGTTTGTATCATAAATAGAGTATGCGTCATTTACAAAAGGCTGCAGAGTAGTTCACTTGAAATATTTTGGAGATATTGTTAACTGTGCAAAATTTCGTGGGTTTGGAATCCAAGATAATAATTTTATTTTGCTCTAAAAGCTGCTGAAGTTCTGTAGCGACACACGGCCTTAGGACACATGACGTAATAGCAGGATGCGGGAAGAAGGGGCATGGTTAATTTAATGAATATTAATATCTGTCGCATAAAAAACTAGTTCCCAAGGGATCAGCGAGCATTTCCCAGAGGATCCGTGGATACATTTCTGTAATGGCTACTTTGAAGTTTACTTAATCTTTTTAATCAAGGGAATAATGCTTTGTTAAAAGTAGTCGAGGAACAGCTTTAATTGACTATATGTTTATTTCGTATGGCCGTGTTAAAATATCTAATTAAGAAACTTCCTACACCCACGAAGCGAGAGACATTCATTTCAATTACTGTCAAATCACGCAATGCATTGTTACGTATGCTATAGTTACGTGATAGTATCTATCCAAAATCAATGCTGAAATATAAATTTATAATTTTGAGTGCCTATCATCCGGATATTATATTTATGCCAGCATGGATGTGAGAATCCATGGTTATTTATAGAAGCCAAAATGGGCCCGAGAGGAAAAAAGTTTAGGAAATCCTGGTATAGAAGAATAAGTAGACCAGGCATCATATCCGGAAATTGTGGTCGAGATAATATCCTGCAAGGAATTAGACCTATACATCGACCATCCAATCCGTAGTCATTCTCTGTATTAACCGTACTATCCGAACTCATTTCCTTATTCTACACATTTGAAAGCACAACATAATGGAGTCAAAATAAACGAAAACGATGACTGTGTGTTCCATATAATCCTATTAAAGATAATTCAGTGACAGCTACTGATTGTGTTGTGCTTGACTTCGTGAATTATTGTTTAAAAAACGTTTACTCGTACTTTCCACAAAAGGAATATTATTACCAGTTACTGCAACAAATTATGATTTCAGTTTTTGTTGATCATTGAGTTATTTTATTAAAGAATTTGCCTTTCTAAGCACGTTCGCAAAATTTTTGAAAACAACTATTAGCTGCGTCATGTTTCTTTGTCTCTCCGTCTGTCCGTCCTTCCGTCCGTCCGTCTCTCTATCCGCAAGGAAAAACTCGCCCACTGGACGGATTTTCATGACATTTGATATTTGAATATTTTTCGAAAATGCGTGTAGAAAGTTCAAATATCATTAGACTCTGACAAGAATAATGAGTACTTTACATAAAGAAATCTGTATATTTTTACAGTATCTCGCTGGATTCTTCTTAGAATGACAAACATTTCAGAAAATATTGTAAAGAAAATCAAAATACGCATTTTATTCTCAATAACTTTTCCAAAAATTCTGCCGTTTATGAGAAGATATGAAAATTCTATATCAATCTGGAATCTGTTATTTAGCAGTACGAGCCGTGGGGACATCAGAATCATAGCTGGGGTTGTGATGTTGGACCGCTCCACCTACACTATTGTCCAGCGTTCTGTTAGCGCTATATTCGTGCACGAGAATTACAGTGCCGACACACATGAAAAAGACATTGCGCTGATAAGGGTATGTTACTACAATCTGGAAGTTGCTGAGCTGTTCTGCAAGTTTCCTCCTCTACATGGAAATTCGCTTACCGTGCTGAGAAGACCTTGCCGCTGGAAACTCACCTGAGACAACTGAAAACAACCCTCGATCTTGTACCTCACTTACATAAACAATGTCAAATTTAATACCTCCCATTTATATCTACGTATTCCAAATAGTCTTTTGTCCTCCGGTTTTTCGAATAAATTCACTTCTTCTTGTAGGTTATAATCTCACCAATTTCGTTTTCCTTAATATCAAAAACTTTGTAATGTCTGTTAAATAGTAAAATTGATAAAGCTTAAAGTACTGCATGCTCACTGGATACAATTCAATTAACTATTTTAGGGACAGTAAAGTCACAAAATTATTTAAAATTATGTAATTCCATCTGTTTAATTTAAGAGTAAGGATTAGGTTGGTAATTGCTGATATTATAAGCTAGAATTTCTCAATGTAACTTTTCTTGTGCCAAAGGGAATGAATTAAATCAAACTGCTTATATCGATGTAAGTGGATATTTTTATTATGTCACTACGTAAGCTTAAGGAAGCATCAAAAGTGTAATAATAATTAAGTTATTAAATTACTTCAGTGAAGTTATAAATGTTCTCCTCCCTCTTACCATACGAAGCAACAACCCTGTAATGAATATTGTTATTTTCTTATAAACAGGTCAGCAAACCTTTTCCTACAGACAGCAGCTTTATTATGGCCATCGAACTGAGCAACACGACAGTTAAAGAAGGCACTGCTTGCAACGTGACAGGATGGGGCAAGACTGAACAGGTAAGAATCGTTAACTAAAACACGTAGGCTAAATGAAGCTCTGGTAACAATTCCAGCATGCTCAACGCCAATAAAATCCGAAGTTAACAAGGTAGGAAATATCCGCGGAATGAACAGCTTAGTAATTTCGCTATCTTATGAGCCACAGACATTAAGTTGGTGAAAACCTTCAGGAAAACAAAGAGTATGTTAACACACTCTGTAAGATTCTTCGTATCCTAGCAACAGAGACTGCAAGATATGTGGAAGAAAAATGTTGTTGCCTCTTTGATACATTACAACAGTTTGTGTCTGCAGGGACTGAGGAAGAAAGAGAAAATTCCAGGATACCTATTGTCCGGTCAAAATTCGAAACGAGTACCACATGGATAAAAGAAACAAGGGCTACATAATTAACAATATAAATACAAATAATAATAATAATAATAATAATAATAGTTATTTCAAATATTTCCTTTCGTATGGTAGTGTTTCAAGGGATTTTCTAAACAAAATTATTTGCTTCTTCTTCCTGTCTAGCTACATGCCTACAGAATCACGTCTCCTGATTAATTAAAACACACGAAAGCACATTACGAGTGCAGTACAGGGCAGGATATTTCTCTACCAGGTTTGAGTTTAAGTAGTCACTGACTACGAAGTCTGTCATGTCACAAGGAGATGTATAAAGTAAAGGTTAACCAAAAATAACCTTAAGAATTGTATCTTCTCTGAGTAAGTAGATATCAGGCAACAGGAAACACCAATCTTCAGCGTGTTTAAACTCATTCTTCTTCGTTCATAACCAGATGTCTAACGTTACGCTGGTTTTAAATAGGCTTATTTGTCATTCTCTTTCCTTTAGATTCCTTTGCCAGTTAAGGCCCCCAATTTTATTTGGATTTTTTCAATTGTTTATCAAATGTTTCATATGTAAATATAATATAATATAACATAATATAATATAGGCTCGTTGATATAACCACTAATTAAGTTTAAAAAAGGGATTTAAGCTACTCAGAAGTTATAGAGTTTATTTCAAAAGGAACACAAATTAATACTTTAATTTATGTGCTTTTAGATATGTTACAAAGAAATCCAGAAAAAAATAGGCATAGAGAGCAGTCATATTAAATTGGAAGAGTGTCACCCTTCGCATGATGAGTGTGTGGTACAGCAGCTGACAATGAAGTAGTTTTATTACTGTAACTGATCCAATATTCTTCCCTTCTGAAATCAGAACAAAGCTGACCTGCCAAACAACCTGCAATATGTGGAAGTTCCAATCATATCAGCTCAAAACTGCAGCGACCATATAAACCATTACAACATCCGTGATGGTATGATATGTGCAGGCTGTAAAGGTGGACGTAAAGACGCTTGCCAGGTAAGCAACACCAAGCACTGGCCGCTCTGCTTCACTTTATCTTTGTTGTATCATTACTCGTATATTAAAAAGGTTCTTGGAGTGGAAAAAAGGCCAACGTTTTTGCCACGAGAGGGGGGGAGGTGATTACCGCCAAATTCGCTGCCTATGTAGTGCCAATTGTGGGAGAATTGGAAAAAGACGTACTGGAAGGTATTCGAAAGGAAGCAGTTGTTGTGCAATCAAGCTACGATCCATTTATTTGCTAGAAGTGTTGAGGAAAGTCACAAAAACCATCAGTAACAAGAGTCGAGATCTCGGGCGATATCTGAGCCGGTAAACACACGGCTAAAAACACCACTTTCTTACTTCAGAAGGTGATACAAATTAACATCGGTACATTTTAAAATGCTTGTTTTCAAAAGTGGGCAATATTGTAAGAGGAATTATAAAATAAACTTCCGCAAGGCACACAAGCTGGATAAATAGAAAAAGTTTATCATTTTTCTGCAACAAGTGCTTAGTTGCTGTATGCCTACTTGTGGTTTTCACGTCATTTCAAAGAAAGCACCCAATTTTCACGTTATAACACATGCAGCACTTCTGTTTTAGAAAACTCTGCCATATAAGACATAGATGTATAAAAAATATACTGTGATACAAATAAAAGAAAGGATAAAATAAGGGATGGAAGATGAAGATACGAAGAAAGGATTGGCCGTTGATTTTCAAAAATCTTCGCAACTGGTAATATATACTGCTATTAAAGAAAATGCACATTCTTCTTTTCTTTATCACTGAAGATGTCTCAACATTTTGAACCCACATACTAGTTCACAGAAAATCTCTTTCCTTTCTACTGTAAGGCCATGTAAGGCATTGTAGATAAGGACCAGCATTTTAGAAGAAACAGTCGCCTCTACCTTAACTCTGAAGATAAGGGTAGCTCCTTCCTCCGAAACATAGACATCTAGCTACCAGCTTGCACAATGTCAGATTACAGAAGCTGGTCATTTTGTAATTTGATTTGTGCTAGTTTTAAATCTCTATTTCTTATTTGAATGCAGCAGTAGCCTAGGTAAGGAACGGGAACGTGAATAGCATAGTAGCATGACGTAGGTGAATGCTGAAGTTGACTTCTGTCTACTGGTGGAAGTCTGAAAGGACTTGTGTGCTCTGCAATGAAACATGACACTTGCGTAAATTGGTTCAAGCAGAATCTGCCTCTGTTAGGCACTTTTTCTGGACTCATAAGTATAGACAGAAAATATTTCCAGATATATTCTCATAAAATAAATCTTCATACCGAGCCAGGCGTGGTCACCTTTAAACAACATTTTAATGAAAATAAGAGGAGCAGTGACCAAAACAAGTACTTAACTCCGCCTACCAACACTCCTGTCTCTCCATCAGCTATGACGGCTGATAAATCAAGAAGCGGACAGTTTTCGGAGGTATTCATTTCCCTGATGACGACGACAGAGATGGTCTTCGAAACGTTGGTTTACTCACCATTCAACCACCTGACTGATGCGGCTGCTAGCCAGAGAAAATGTTGTTAAAAGTAAAGCTGTTTTATGCTGAAAGGAGATTATAAACAAAATTTAAAAGCAAGAGAACTTTTGTCGAAAGAAACTAAAGAACCAAGCGAAAAAAAAGAATAAAGAGGAGAAGGAAAGATTGAAAAACGCACTGCTTAGAAGCATTAAAATTTTGTACTACACGGAGACAATGAATATTTATTTTGGTTAGAATCTCTTTAATTATCTAGGCCTAAAACTCAGAAACACTGCGAATGTATACAGTCCGGGAATTTAGAATCTGTGTATTGCTTAAAAACAATGAAATTATAAATGCAAGAATGCATTGCATATTTTGTGTTAGAAATATTAAAATTGTGTATTGTTTAGAAAAGCTGAGAGTATATGCTGCTCGAAACTTGAAAGAAATATACTGTTCAGATGCAATAAAAATGTGCAATGCTCAGAAAATTGAAAAAGTATACTGCTCAGAAAAGCTAAAATCGTATATTGCTAAGTAATCCTGAAAATGTGTACTGCACAAAAACGGCGAAATTAATTATTGCATAGAAGTACTGAAACAGCATTCTGTTCAGAGGTAAGGCATACCGCTCGCAAATACTGGAAATGCATACTGTTCAGGGAAAGTGCAGATTTGGCTTAATACTCGTATATGGCTGCAACTGGCATCTGGGATGCTCCCATTTGAATTTAAGCGGACTTGACTATCAAAATTCTTTTATCATCATTTGCTGCCCCTCAAGGCAACAATGTTTCATTTCAAATTTTTGCGTATCACAAACAATGATTATCTTCTCATATTATTCGGCGGTAAACAAATGCTGCAGTTATACCTCGTACAGCGTATTTAAATAACTTCGGATCCTTCATACACGTCAAGATGCTGAGATAACCCTAGAGTGTGTGTACGTCTGGTGCCAAAGAAATAAAATAGCTGTGCCTGCTGTGGTTCAAAATCTGGTGACCTAGCTCCTTAGTCACTGTACTTACTGAGCTGTACACGAAGATGTGTTGGGTGCAACGTCTTTTGTGTATAATTGTCGGCGTTAGACGAAAGCCTGTTAAAGATTCAGGTCCCTTAGATTTCCGTTTAAGAAAAATTATTGCATAAAATAACAATAATAAATATGTCCTTCCGTTGGATGTCAAATATTCCTTAAACACAAATACACACGAATGTGGGTTTTACATCGTTAATTAAAGAAACATTGTAACTTGATTTGCCAGATTTGCTTGGAGGTTTTTATCAATACAGGCATTCTTTAATACTTGGGAACCTGCAAATGTTGTAACATTTATTACTGTTCTGCTGGACACTGTGGACTGGACAGGTTTCCCCTGTCACTTTCAAGCAATGCTTCCACAATCATTTACTCATCTGTTACCAAAGCTATGTCATATTCGCAATCAACAATGTCTTTAAATAGCAGGCGTAAGAAAAAGCTATTGTTCGTAGGGTGACTCCGGAGGTCCTATGCAGTGCAACGGATACCTGGCTAGCATCGTGTCCTGGTGAAGTGGATGTGCGCAAGCAGGTAAACCTGGCGTCTACACTGAAGTCATCTATTACAGAAAGTGGATCAGCGACACAAGAAGCAGGTCGAGCTCTGCAGCTTCATTTCACGGTTATGTCTTCAACATCACGGTCTTTTTAACCCTCGTGATTACGATAATGCCTAGAAACTGAGCAGTAATTCGCCTTCTAGAGAAATGTAACTGAACTGAAGAGATTTCAAAATATATCAGTCTGGAGAGATACATCTTCAGACAGGGCAAAACAGGGATAAATTTGTACAATATTTTGTATGGCTGTGAAATGTGATACCTTACTTTGTATAGACACATTTTGGAGAGTGACAACGTGGAAACTGAAGGAGTAGGAAGACATGTTATGGAAAACGTAAGAGAAATAATAACAGGCTTCATTTACTTAAGTTGTAACACTGTATATAATTTATTTTATTACGATCTAGGGAATGATAAATATATATTTATTATAGTAACTTAGAAAGGAGCAGCATTTTTATTTTTATGTATGTAAATTAGTTCCTGAATTAAACACAATCATGTTCAAACCAAAGTTACATAAAATTTATCCTCTTCCCGGTGAAGGGAGACATGATGTCAATAACATTTAAAATGTAGTCCAAACTTCACAAAGAACGTGTATTTCCCATTTCAAATACACAAATGTTTAAAGGATAGGACTCTGTGTTATTAAACAAAGTAGGAAATTAATGACTCAGGGAAGGGATAAGTGGCGGGTACTTGCTTAGCGGTAATGAACAATCGGGTTACATACAGGTGGAGAACTGCTAGTTTGGGGTGGACACAGAAAACTGTCATATGGGCAACACTCGCATTGGTAGCCTGAAAACACACCAGCCGGTTATTTCTGCTAGGGAAGTACTGCTTCATTACATTGAGGATCACAGAATCTAATAAATAATTTATGTGGAAAAAGCGAAGTATTCTAGAGCGTTACAGCTTGAGACATAGCCCTAAATTTATATTCACACTATAAATTCATTATTAAGGAAAGCCACTTATTATGAATGCAGAATTTGGGCACTTTAGTTTTTATATAGCTTATAAATAACTTTTGATTTGGAAGAATAAATTTCGAGTTCTGCCATAAACAGATGATTTCTATTAAAGTTCTTATGTGGTGAACATAGCCTTATCTGAAGCAAGTGCTGTCCATGCGAGGCTAGTTAAGTATTCAACACATCAAAATTTTTGCAAGTGAACATTTTAAATGGTTCTGTATCAGGTCACAATATTTGCATGCAAAACAATTGAAAGCATTTGCAAGTGAACATTTTAAATGGTTCTGCATCAGGTCATAATTTTTGTCATTATTAACGTTTTATAATGTGTTCCATTTATATAGAAATCACCTGAGGTCAATTTGCTTTCCATGCTGGAGAGGACATAACAAATATAACAACAGCCCAGATTAACCTTTTGAATCGGAGTGATAAGTGTGGGTACCGGCAGGTTTAAGTCTAAAATCTTCTGCATTTTTTCCCGCGCAGTGCAGTTATGTGCTCCGTAAGGCTCTTAGAATTAACAGCCATTATTCCTTATATAGAATGCACTGATCTTTTTTAATGGAAGCAAACGGAGTCCTCTGTGATGTACGAAATGAGCCTTTATGTATTTTCCTTCCATGGCGCAAAACCCGTAGTGGGCCAGGGCCCCCCAATTATCGAGGCTCCACGATCACATTCAGACACACCACACTCAGTAGGAATTCTCTGGACGTGTGATCAGCCCGACGCAGTGAGCTCTACTTGACAACACAAGACACTCACAAGAGACAGAAAACCATGCACTGGCGGGATTCGAACCCGCAATCCTAGGAAGCGAGAGACCCCAGACCCATGTCTTAGACAGCGCGGCTACTGTGTTCGGCAGCCTTTTAAAATAAATAAATGTATGTATATCGTAGATTATTGAAAGCGATATGATCTCCTTTTTATATGTTTTTTTATGCATTCCAATTAAGTACTTTCATACAAATATCAATTCAGATCAGGAAAACAGTATTCCTCCCTGCTGAATTTGTGTAAAAATCATTACCTTCAATAACCTGAACATTGCAAATACATAAAGTTCTATCTGGCACCAGAAAAGCTACATATCCGCCAACTCTAAAAAACAGGAAACATCCCGGCCATCTACAATTACAGACTACCATTCCAAGAACGACGCCAAAACCTCATATCCTCACTCAACGGGGACAGATAATAATAGTATGACCTATTACCTAAGGTACAGTGAATGCGACCGGTAAAAAATAAAAAATGACCTTCTAATACTGAGACAACTCCACTCATCTAACAGGAGGCAAAGAAAGGCGATACACCTAACAGGCACTCGCTTCCAAAATGACATCAAGATGGCAGTGGCCAAGATGGCGCACAAAAAAAGAACACAACGGCAAAGACTCGACATTACCAACCAAACCAACAAGGACGAAGACCCATAAATACAACATAACCACAGAAGAAACTTCCGCCACAACACGGCACTTCATCTGTCTCCTACTCGACTCAATCTACGAGCTACAAAACCAGGCCACTTATTACATCGTACATCACGACTACCGTCCACAACAACACATCTATTTTAGTGCACAGTGTTATAGTTGTCCGAATCCATGGATCCAGCAGAACTCTCAATATATGTTTTTTAAACAATGGCGAAGAAAGTGAACACAGTGGAAGCTTAAATACTAGGAACCCCTGATGATGGCTCATTTTGAGCCGAAACATATGTAGGGTTAGTGACAATCTTATTTACTTATATCTATGTGCAATATGTTGGTTACATAGAACTTTATTATCATAACAATGCACGGTATACACAATATCAAGTTAATTGCAAATACATGTCTTCCCACCATAACCTGTGTAAAAATGTCATGCGATCCTCTTTGTAAGACCAGAACCCTACCACCAGCAGAGAGAGTAAAAATGTGACAAGGATTAATCTACATAAGTAAATAGATGAGCAAACATCAGCACAAGATAAGCACATAATGTGCCAATAAGTATCAGCTGACTACTGGCTTCGTATGCGTCGTAATGCGTAATATTTGGTCAGTTTATATTTCATAAATGTTATATGAATATAGAGCATGTAAAACTGTAAATGTAGCCTAGTACGTTTATTACGTATTCTGACAATGCAGACATACTGCGGCGCGACAACGCAAAGGGAGCGTTAAAACCTACAAAGAGACGTCTAGTACCTTCTCAAGTTAATACTAAGAATTCTTTCCATCAAATATTTGGAGTCATATTTAAGATGCGTTCCACGACACGGCAAATTAGTGTCAATTGTAAACGTCTAAGAATATCTAATTACCCATGAGGCCATTCTTTATGTGCAAGCGTCATACATAGGTGCGGAAAAACAGCAGAGTGACAACGTCTGTAAAAGTGATTACTGTACTAGGGTACTCGCATATGTTACTGACACTTCATTACAGACGGGTAAACTTATCCATCGAAGTCTGGAGACTGATTAATATTTGTTTGAAGTGGAAACATCTTGGAAGCTCACTGTTCAAAGAAGCTGAAAAAAGTGACAGACTCTGACCTGTATTGCTAAAATCCTGCTGTTAGCATTTCCACAAAGGAGCTGTATCACGTCCAAGAATTAGTTAACTGTATTAACTGTTTCATGTAACTTAACTGTGCCTGTAATGTCCACACTGTTAGACATGTCCGAAACCAGTCCAAAGCGCTGCCTAACCTGTTTAGAAACGTATATGATTTAAACACGATGGCAGCTATTAAAATACCATTCTCATCACCGTAACGTCCAGACCGGCTTTGGGCCCCACCGAATCTCCTCTTAGTTTGGTACCGGGTTTCCTTTCCCCGGGATAAAGAGGCCGCAGTGTGAAGCTGATCATTCACATCCAAGCAGAGCAGAGGATAGAAATGAGTGAATCTATATCTCTACACTCCCCCCCCCCCACCTTCGTGGTTATCATGGCGCGTAAAGGGACAAATTTAAGTTTGTGGTTATACACATGTCACGTTTACTTTTCGACTAAAATTAATGATAAAACAAGTAACACGAAAAATATCTTGAGAGCAAACGACATGCACTTTTAATAAGAGCAAGCTATACCCCGCGAAATTCTTGACTGCTGCTGCTGCCAAAAGATAAATTGCTAAGACGTAGCCATCTGAATATATGATCGTATAAAAAGCACATACTTCGCCATTATGAGTCTTTAGCAGCAGAGTGAAAGTCAGGTTAATTCACATCTCCAGAAATAGAAACCTATTAGTTATTCGCATGCAAATAATGACGCTGCATCAAATGAAAAGTGTTCTGCATTTTGAAAAGAGCGAGAGATAACCCCAGTGACTACATGTTCTCAGACACTCCCTATTACAAATAATCAAACTCCAATAACAGCAAACTCAGATATGATAGGCAATCTGCAGTGGGTATAAATATTACGGTCCTCTGTCAGGTGAAGCATCGAAGTTTATAGATAGGTCATATCGAGTGTTTGTAGATAATTATGAAATTACGCGTTGACACATCTCGAAATACTGCAATGTTCAAATAAGTTCCGGAAAAGATGTAAGCCCTCCTTTCTTTACGTTTCCCACTCTACTGCAATGAAGACATCCGAAGGCACCAGTTTCGATATTCGCATTTACCTTGGCAGTTAATTCCAAGGTAAGGGAATAGGAGGGTCTCTCTTAAAATATTCAATTTTGTCGGTATTTTGTATAGTAGCAACTGTACGAGGAACTACCAAGTAAATTTTCTGATACTGAAACCTACTGGCATATACGGTTTTACTTTCCTTTCAGTGTTTACATAGATTAGATAATGCTTTAGATGACACACCTACAAGTCAATAAATCTTTGAAATAATTTAAGCTTCACCTCAGTCATCGGTTGAAAATCATTTTGAAATCACAGCATTTAGTTGGCCTAGATTTTATGCAAAGAATGTGGCACTGGGGAGCTATAGTGTGTATCTTTTACGTGTTGGAAGGTACTGGTAAGTATAAGAAGAAGGTGTCAACCGAACAATTGCTGAATACATTAGTTATTCGTTAGATTAGTTTTGATAATTTACTTTCACACATCTTCTGTTTCAAAATAATTTAAGAGTTACATCATATTTCACACACACACACACTAAAAGAACAGGCATTACGTCTCTGAAACAAAGAAAGTAGTGTGAAATTTATTGCAACGATCATCTGGAAAATCCTTCACACAACGGAAGTTCCTGTTCCGGAAGTTACTAATAAATCTTCTGATTTTAAAAGACCGTATTTGTGACTTGAATAGGAGAAGAGTCATGGCGCATTAAAATTTCATAATTTCCATCCTCTTCTTCCAAATATCATCACTGATATTCTAAACTATTTTTGGGCCCCGTAGCAGATGCTACGGAGGCACCGCAGTCTGGAAGGCTTATTGTGCAACCCTGTGACGAAGATGATGAGTTTTTTCTGCTTTACCCTTTTAATGGAGTACGGGTGGAATGAAATTGACAGGGGAAAACCGAAATACCCGGAGAAAAACCTGTCCCAAAGCCACTTTCTTCACCACTAATCCCACATGGAACCACCTGAGAATGAACCCGGGCCTCCGCGGTGAGAGGCCGGCGACTAACCACCTGAGCCATGGCACGACCATATTCTTAACTTACACAGAGTATTCAACACTTTATAAATTTCAGTTTTGACAGAGTGTATTGTCACAGAACAAATGACTGCTCGTAATACATATTATACATATTTCAGTGCGGTATGATTTTTATTTACTGAAATGCGTCTCTTAACGTACTATGTAGACGTGTGTACATGTTACATGAAGCTATTGCTGTGTTCAAATTTATCTTATGATTCTGCGCGGTCTAAGGCGTGGGTCTGCAGCTGCTTGCTTGCTGGGATTGTGGCTTCGAATCCCGACGGATATGTGGATATCTGTCTCTTGTGAGTGTTGTGTATCTTTAGGTAGAAGTCTCTACGTCGGTCTGATGTGTCGTCTAGAGGAGTCCTACAGAATTTGTTGTGTGTTCTATCTCAAAACCCCATCGCTGAGGAGCCCTAGATTCACAGGACTGTACAGCCATAGAAAAAGAAGAAGAAGTGTTAAAATTTTAAGTAACTTCTCCATAGCAAACATTGTTACAAGGATGTTGCTTTCGATCAAGAAAGGTAAAACGTTATTTCGAAACAACGCAAGTCGCTTCATATGCTGCTAAGAAATAAAAAGACGTAAATCGGATGAAGATCAACTTGAATGCCACAAATCAGTAATTCTTACAAATACATTTTCTTCTTTTCTTTTTAAGCTTTAACAGTAATACATCCACGGAATCACCTGAACAGTGTGTCTTATAACTCGTTCTCGTCTTTCTAGCAAAGAGAAGAATGCCACAAATAGTACTCATATAGCCCAGCCGCAGACAGTCGCCTTACTGACTCAGATAGTAAACAGTACTTGGAATTACGTAATACTTTCTGTAAATATAGATTTCTTATAAATTATGAGTTTACTTTACTCTATTTGATATAGCTTAGTTGCAGGACCTATAATATTGCTATTATTTTGGCCGATTAATTTCGTTAACGCATTAGTTATTACTGTTATGTGATTCCAGACCTGGAAATTTGCAGTTCTTTAATCAATGTTTTAATTTTTTGACCAAATTTCATTTCTTCGCAATAAAAGGAAAATATAGCCTTTCGTAGGTGCCATGTTCGTGAAAAAATTATGAACAGAAAAACTGCGATCTGCGGATGGTAAAATATTGTGATAAAAATTGAGTTGGAGGAATCAAACACACACGAAATCGCCTATACAAAGAAAGGCGTAGAACGTATAGCGGACGGGGAGACTGAAAACATTGTAAAGAGAGTGGTGACGCTAAATTGCTTTGCCTTCTGCAAATTCTTATAGACCTCCTTGTGTGGGGCCATGAGAGCCTTCGTCTTGTTTTATGTCAATGATGGCCACCGCTTTGTGCTTTAACTGTCATTCAACACAAAGTTCAGTCTGAACACAACTTATGTCTAACTAAATTTGAGGCATATTCCATTAAGGTTAATTATTTTCTGTTGCAAATATCCTACACGATTATCTAAGTAGAGTCATGTAGCTTCAGCCATATGGACAGCAATGCTGGTTCTTCTATTCCCCTCAAACTGTAGAAGTTAATCTGCTTCTTGCAGTTTTGAAACCACCCTTTATTGGCTCAGAAGCTGCACTTCTCGTCACCCTGATATTCTATGCAGTGGGTGTTAAAAGCATAGCTGTGCCCTCACCACCTGCCCACTAACCGATAGATATTTGTGTCTCATCTTTCAGACATAAATACAGACCATTTCCATCTTTTTGAGGAAGATCCACGACGATTTGCACATGAAGTTTTACACTTTATTGAGCCCTGTACATAAAAATTCCTTCATTTGTGTCTTCATTGTCTTGAAGAAACAAATTATCTATTTATTTACACAACAATTGTGTCACTTTTTCAGACGTAATTAAGAGAGGAGAGTAAAAGTAACTTATTTTCAGACATAATTATTTAGCGAAGGCAATCATTGTTCTAAAATTGTAAAAAGTACAGTCGGAATTACATTATGCATCACACGATATCCAGATAGCTTACCGAGCGAGGAAAGTGTTCAGATGCTGCCTCTTGTGTACTAAACGCAAGCGCCACGGCGAAAAATCCAGGGGAACAACACAGCAATGAAATAGGACAGTCAAAATTTTTTCCCCATTAGGCGAAACGTCAATACGCAAAGTCTCGTAAAAGGAGGTGCAGCTCTACTGTGTTGAATCTTACTATTGAGTATATTTCTTGAATTCTAGCTTAACACTGCAGTAAGAAGCCAACACTTCTGTCATTTAGCTCCAAATGTCACTTAGCCCAAACAACTCTGAACCAAGCCGTCTGACCAACTATGCTGATATCCTTGACTCACACTGAGAACGCGGGTCATGAAGAGGCATCGGTGCTGAATTTACTGACTTCTTATTTCGCTTCGTGTAGTGTTTCTTCGTTATTCAGGTGATTAACTCAAGAAAAGCCATCCGGGCGGTGCGTGTAGCATGCGTGGGAGGGAAGAAAAATACGTATAGAATTTCGGTGGAAGAATCTGACGAAAACAGACAGCTTGGAATACAGAGGCTTAGGTGAGACGACAATATTAAAGCGGATCTTAAAGAAACAGATTGAGATGGCGTGAAATGGAATGATCTGGCTCTTATAAAGACGGTACGAAAAGTCGACTTCTATAAAATGCTGAGAATTTCTTGACTATCTGTGGAATAATTAAATTCCCAAGAATGATTCTTCCCCAGGGCGTTACTTAAGTCAGTCAATCAGTCAGTCAATCATTCTGTCAGTCATCAGTTGTTTGCATACCTGTACAGAACCGTTTTTCCAGGTCCTCCCATTTTCTTCTTTCACGAATCTTGTGTGTAGACACTCACCCTATGACTACTAATGTTGTTTTTAAATTTTGTTTCCAATAGTTGTTCACACACTGGATAACACAGGTCCAGAAAGAGCAATAGCAAAGTTGCTGAATATGGAACCAAGAATTGTTGGAGGAAAACCAGCGTCTGTGGGACAGTTTCCTTACCAGGTACTGTTGTTACGTTCCCATTAGAAGTACAGGTGACACATGTGGCCGGTCAAAGTGGTCACGTAATCTAATATGATAAATGTATTACACCAACAAAAACTACAACAGGCGTGATTGCTTTCATTCCCCATTTGTGTTGTCCTGAGGAAGATGAGGCCTACGGTCTAGCCAATTTCATACCCAAGAAGTCCTATCGAATCTTTGTAAGCACACTGACGCTCTGCCATCTGAAACACTAAAACCGCCTTTAAACAAACCCCACATAAAGCAGTCGAAACACAGATAACTGAACGCCTTGAACGGCGTTGGTCTCTATGTGCAATTGAATGTAACAATTCTCATTAATATTATGGTTGCCTTTACACGTGGAGAATAAATATTACATTCATCTTTTTAAAGAGAATATTAATTTTGAAGTTACTCACGAAACCCTATTCTTGAGAAACCCTTAGGGAAGGAGACAAAGGCGTGAAAGAGTGAATAAAATTAGAATAGATCTTCAAGAAGTGGGTTGGTTGGGTAAACTAGATTGAGCTGGCTCTGGGCAGGGAAAGGTGGCGGGCGCTTGTGAAGGTACTAATGAACCTACGGGTTCCATAAAATGCGGGAAATTACTTGACTAGCTTAAGACCTGTTAGCTTCTCAAGAAGGACTCTGCTTCATGAAGCTAGTTAATTAGTTAGTTAATTAGAAAACTTTGAACCAGTGGCATATTACAGCAGCATGTTTATCTACATGCGACGGGACATGTTCCATAATAAGTATTGGAATATGCCTAGAAGTATTTGACTGAGATTTCATATTACATAGGTTTTTTGCTCTGAATGCTGCATAAACAATTTCTTTAACCGGATCTTTAATGTTAAAGACATCTTGCCTCACAACAAATAAAGTGAGATGAATCATTATCATTGTGTGTGTGTGCGTGTGTGTTGTGTGTAGATCATTAAGAAAGGTAAGAAGGATATACATATATATATATATATATATTATGTATGTGAAAATTTATGACTGAACTGTAAGTAGCATGTTTAAAAAGAGTCCTTTATTATAAGAGATGCAAGATGTTAATATATGAAAACGTACAACAGTTTACATCATGTTAAACACTTTACAACCAGTTAAATGCAATAATAGAAATATAATGTTATAATAACAATGAACGTTGTCTCAAAAGAAATTATTTTCCTATGGAGGAAGAACAATTTCTACTGTTAGATGTTCGATATATATTTGTCCGAAATAAAAAATTTTCTTACAATTTTACTGTTTTACTGAACAAAATCTGCTTAAAACTCCTGAAGAGTAAATTACTGAAATGTAAATCCGTAAAGGAAAGTAATGAATAAATCCATCTCCAAAGCATCTGTCTCACCCCCAGGGTCTTACACCATTCATAATGGTTGTAAATGCACAGTGGTTTTAGTCAAGTTCGCAGGCTCCAGCTCTGTCTTATGCATTAGAAATGTTATTACTGAGGTTGATATTTGTTAGGTGTACAATGCCGGAGCACGTGTTCAAATTTAAACCCGAGTGAGACGAACATAGTCAGTAGTTTCCTCTTACATCTTCAAAATACAGCTAGTCTGAATTTTAAACCGGGCAACATGGTCATATAATTTTTGTCCTTCAACAGATCCTTCTCACGAATGCCAGGTAAATTAATACAATGCGATCAAATACACTTCTCCCCATTTATCATTAAAAGTTGCGATATAAGTCGGAAAGCTTAAGCTATTGCTCGCAAGTGACAAATATTTGGTAAATATGGAACAAAGTTCATTTCATTTACAGGTGCTTATTTATGGCCGGAACGACTCAGATGCAAATAATACGTGTGGTGGTGTTATTATTGCAGAGCATTATGTGTTGACAGCAGCGCACTGTGTGTCAGGGTAAGTATAATTGTTCGATATATGTTCACAGCAGCGTATTTTGTCAGGGTAAGTTTAACTGTTCGATAAATGTTGACAGCAGCGCACTGTGTGTCAGGGTAAGTTTAACTTTTCGTATGTTTTGACAGCAGAGCACTATGTATCAGGGCGATATTAGCTGATCCATATGTGTTGACTGCAAACTCTCCTGTATGTGATCACAGCAGCATTCTCTTAGTTAGGGTAAGTTTAACTGTTCAATATGTGTCAAAAGAAAGCAGATTTGAGAAGAATTCTAACAAATTAAAATTGCATTGCTGAATAAATTAAAGCAGATTAAACTCAGGGAATACCTCCTACATTTCATCCACAAGCTTTCTGACTCCAATTTCATTTATACAAATATGAGGATTGAAATACAGAAGTTTAATTTTTCCTGTTCTTGATATGTTTGTGAAACCTGGTCTCTTTATTGAGGAAGGACCATAGGCTAAGGATAATTTAGAATAGGGTACTACGGAAGATATTTAAGTCTAAAAGGGAAGAAGAAACTGAAATGGAGGAGATTTTATAAGGAGGATCTTCATGGTCTGTATTCTTCACTAAATATTATTTAGTTGATCAGATCAAGATGGATATATTGTGCCGGGCATACGATGTGTTCAGTGAAGAGGAGAGGTGAATACGGATATTCAGTGGTGAAGCCTGAGGGAAGGAGGACACTAGTAATATTTAGGCGTAGATGAGAGGATAATATTAGAGTGGAGTTTGAACGAACAGAATGGGGGACTTGTACTTGATTAATTTGGCTCAGGTTAGCGATGTGTGTCCGGCTGTTGCAAAAGTGGTTGTGAAAATTCAATTTCCACAAATCTTGAGAAATTTCTTTACTAGCTGACGAAACTTTAGCTTCTTAGGAGGTATCTCTTTCACGAACGTAGATGTTAGCTAGTTAGCAACACACACTAGCTACAAATAATTTATGATGCTTAGTAAATTTGATGGCAACACAACAAGAGTCTGATTAAGTTTTAAGTCTTAGTTCACTTTGACGTTAGCTCACTGTGCTCCCGAGTAGAGTTTTAAGTTTAGTACATGCATACAGTCTGTCCGGGCTAGAATCCCGATGGGGGCGAGAATTTCCGTGTCGTCCAGACCTGCCCCGAGATCGACCCAACCTCCCGTAAAATTGGTACCGGTTCTTTGCCTGAGGTAAACTGGCCGGAGCGTGGTGCTCAGCACCTAACAACTTCTAGTGCCGGGTTGCGAAATATTTGGAAACTATACCTTCGCCTCCGCCTCGGCCTAGCGCTGTCGGTGAATAAGCCCCCTTCGTAATCGAGCATGCCTCTAGTAAATCGGGTGAAACTATGTGCCTACGAGTATTATACGTGATTTCACTTTTATTTTCTGTACTTTGACCAGTGGAGACCGACTAACCGCTTTCGATGTAAGTGATATTTTATTTGAGTCATTTCGATATTGCCTTTCGGATGCGACGCTTTGACCTCTTTAAGTTAAATACCTGTGATTAATGAACTCCCTCTTTACATTCTTGTGAGAAAAATTCGTGTGGTATTTACACCAATTTCGTGGATTGTGATTGGCTTTTCGTATTAGTGGAATATTGCATCACTCTTTAAGAAAGCATGTGGATGAGTCGAAATTGTATTCGTCCTTAAATGGAACATTTTACGCCTTGGGTTCGAGTCATAATGTTGTCAGGCGATGTCTCTTGCACCCTTTGGCAAATTGTTAATACCATCTTTAAAAATTAATTTTAGGAATAAGTCACGCTTGACTGTTATTTCCTTTGGCAATTGTTTACAGCAGGGACTCCAGACTTGAAGTTTTCTGGCGAACTGAACTTATGTCCTGCAGTGATATTTTCTAGAATGGAAATTATTTTCTTTAATTTTATGATTAGTAAGGATGTGTAGAAGGTGTCCTGCAATTATCGATTCTTCTGTTGTCCTCAGATGCCTTCGAACCAACAGCATCGCAAAGCTAGCAGCTCATTGCCTATACATATCCGGTACTAAAAAGACTACTAAATGTCAGGATAAATGAGATTTTAGACATGTAAATGTGTAACGTTTCGAAATAAGACGTAGCCAATGTATGTGCTTGTTAAGTGCCACCAAAATTTCATTCTGACAAAGAATTAAATTATATTTCCATGGCTGCCACTTAGCATTCATAAATTGATGATTCTCTATTTAAATTCATATATGCCTTCTTGCAGACTGCAACATAATGCACGGTTGCTGGCCAGCACCTGATTTCACTAATCATGACCTCTACCATTGTTACGTTAACCTTAATGACGCCCAAACAGATAACCAAAACGTAACACTTTGTAGATAATTCCAGGTCAGATGTCCTTTTTCCACATCTAATTCCTTCACCTTCCGCTGTTACATAAAGAAAGATATGATGAGTATAACAATAATATCTTATAAAATGTATGATTTCTGACTTTAAAAAATTGGTTGGAGAATTCTATTTTACGAATATACAAACACTTTATTACCAATACACAGTGTTCATTTTGAAACAGTAGGAAAAGCTCTTCAAGACGAAATTGTGTAATCTTAAAACGAGAGATAAAACACGCTGTAAATGTCTTCAGCACTTGTAGCGCCCTGAAGATGGGTGCAGGTTGCAGCCGAAACGTATAGGAGCATTAGAACCAATTGTAAAATTACTTGGGAGTAAACTTGTGTGTATCTTTGTACTCGTAATTGACACTCCTAATTAAATAAATTAACATTATCAAATCAAGTGCGATGATACAGGTATTGTGGCTTTCTTTAAAAACGTGAGAAAATAATTAATTTAAATGGGTCTGTAGGAAATAAGGTGGATCATTGTGGAGTGAATTCATCTGGCTTAGATTGAAACCAATATATCCAGGTCTTGTGGAGAGAGTAAATAGGGTCGCGTTTCATGACCTTATTAAAGACCATCAGCTCCTAAGAAAATCTGCTCCATAAGGTCACTTACATAATATGTTCGTATGTTATTTCAGAATACGTGCTGCTAACGTAAAAGTTCAGACTGGAAATATAGACCGAAATACAGAAGTAAATTGGATTCATCCTTCAGTGTCTGATGTCTACGTTCATGAAGACTACTTCCATAAAGAACCATATTACAACGACATAGCTCTACTAAAAGTAAGTAAACCTATTGTACAATAAAGAAATCGTAGGACTTCTGTTTAAGTCATAAACTAAAAACCGAGGTCTACGCTATGACCCATGAGCACCATTATCATACTAAATTCCGCTATGCCACCTTCTAAGGTTTACACACAGGGGTGTCTGGGATAAGGCCTGTTGAAATTTCAAGAATGGAAATTTACATTTCACTGCTCAAGCCAGAAAAGTTTCTCTGTTCATTCAATATTACACTTCACAGACTTTGGAAAGAATTTAAAAGCACTTCTTCTTTGAATATATACGTCGTGTAACATCATTCGGCAAAGGTCGAGACTGTAATACGCACTGAAGCATGGGCTCTTCACATTTCTGTTCATTGCAACATCATTTGTAGTTTCAGAAAAAAACAATTTATATTTCTTTCTTACGAAAAGAGACAAGTCAAAAAATGACATATTCTGCTACCTGTGACAAGTACAAATTTCACTATCTAGTAAAATCGTAGAAAATTCTTCTGGTCAGTTACATAAAACGCACGTCCAAGCACGACAGAGATCGAAACACAGAAACCTATACGTTATCAGCTGTTGAGAAATTCGTGAAATTATAAACATTCTCTAATATGGTAAATGGAGCAAGCTGCATTTGTATAATATTGATTTTTAAGTTAAATGTTTAGTTGACCTTTATAAACGGTTTAGTGTTTAACATGTCTGTTCTATATCCAGGGCTGTGCAACGCGTACTTCAAATATAACTCAGTTTATGACACTTTAAGGACAAAGTAACTGTTTGTTATAGGGACATAAGGAATCCCATAAGTAAATCCTCCAGACAAAACTTTGTGTTATTTCACCTTAAAGACAGCGGTAGATATAGTTACCACTGCACTGTGAAGGTTAATATTCATATTTCTTGCGACAGTAAAATTTACTATACGCCGTATGTATGTATGTAACTTCTGTCGCAGTGTTTGCCCACAGTTGCGTGAAAGTTTCACTCTGGATGGAAAGCTCACTGCATCGCTGAAACTGAGGGACACGGAGGTTTCAACAGGTGTGCTTTGCAATGTTACCGGCTGGGGCAGTACCACAAAGGTATGTGTAAAATAAAAATATATAGTTATTTAAATATAACAAATAACAATATAATTTTATTATAAAGATATTTGAGAGGTACTTATTCTGTCGTGACGTTCAAGGCTCTACTTCAGTGAAAGAACAACATAGCCTTCATTTTCCTCTTTATTTGGTTGTGAATTCTTGAGTGGTGAAAAGGTTAAACAGAGGCCTTGCATTTTATTAAATAATTTCCTAACATTTTGCTTGACGGACTGAGGAAAATCAGGAAACTTTAGCCAGATTAGCGGTTCTACCGGAGCTGAATCGAAGTGTAGATCTGCCGAATATTAGCATTGGCTGTGAAAATCTTTATCGTAATATTCCCTACAGACAATTTGTCTGGTGTGAGCGTCAGTTTGCGAAATATATGTGCTACTTGCAGAAATATAAGGGGTGGTTCATAAAGGTGGCAAACTAGTGATTGCAGACTGTTGATGTAGTAGAATAAACTTATGTAATTTGGAAACTTAAAAGAAATGTCTCAGGTACCATGAATAAATTACTTCAGTTTGAAGAAAAATTGTCAATGAGGTAATGGGATCAATAAATAAAATTTCATGTATTATTCTTAAATTTTATCGACATTTTTCATACAATTTTCGTATTATGTTTTCTGGAATATATTCTACCAAAATTCTTGAAGAATGGATCCAACCATCTACATAATGTGTACGCAGTACAACCAATTCTCTGTATCAGCGTCCTGCATTTCTACATAATAAATATTTTCACTCTGTTTGTTGTTATAAGTTGTCAATTATAGAGTAGAAATGAAATGAAGAAAGAATAGACGGATAAAATATCGGGAGGGAGAGAAAACACACTAAAGAAACTAAAGAGAACACAGCAATGTGAAACGAATATTTGAAGAAATACTAGAAGACAGGGACACAAAGTAATAAATAAGAAAGAAATGAAACGCAAAGAAATTAAGATAAACAAGGAAAGAGAAAAAATGAATAATGGAAATATTAAGATAAGGGGACTAAAATAATAAAGAAGAGACAAATATTCCAGTGTACGTAATTACGTAAAATTTTCCAAAGCCGCCAATCTTCCTAATACTTTCGTTGCCATTCACACCAACTTACAGAGTTCTTTTTGCTTCTAGAAAGCAGTGTAAGTACCATGGCGTTGCCAATAAAGTGTAACAAACATTCACTTTGTCGTCTTCAGCAAGGAACTTTCTTAGGGGATGATTAAGCAAATGTTGTTATAAACCGTCTTTATTTCCAGCGTGGTTCATTTTCCAGTACCCTTAAATATGTACAAGTGCCAATTGTTGATCGGAAGACCTGCTCTGACCAGCACGCCACGACGTTATATCCTGGCCAGATCTGCGCGGGCTACAGGTCGGGCCACTGGGATGCATGCGAGGTAAAGCGATCTTCTAAGGTCGACACTCTTTTAACATGTCTCCTGTCATCACGACCGTTTTTAACTCATCTTTTTGAATATTCATATCTTCTGGGTCGTTAAAATTTGTCGACTTCTCAAGAGGTGTTGAAGTTACGGAGAGCAAACTTCCTACAGGGTTAAGTAGGCCTAGGAGCAGTAGAACCTTGGAGCATGAAGGCATTGCAACCATTTGAAACGTCGGTCGATTCGGCGTAATAGCCCCGATAATTTGAAACTTTAGTCACACCGATACAAGAAACTGAAGTATCGAATTGTTTCTTCCAATCTGGGTATATGATAACGTGGATTCATTAGAAGGGTTCCGGAAATTTGGCTTTGAAGTTTTAAAGTCACGTTCTCTGCAAGCCGGCCACATCAAATGTAAGCACACTTGAATGTAAGAATATTATTTGGCTAAATAATAAAAATTAATTTGATTACAAAAGGTTTATTAATGGAGGGTTCGCAATTAAAATTACATTTAAACTGTAACGTGTGTCAAATATTAGAAAGGTTTATAATTTCAGCATTATAGTGACCGACAAATAGTATTCTTTATAATTTAGAAGAATTATAAAAGAAAGCAATGTACAACTTTATTTTTAAGACTCTTAAAGCAGTAACTACTTAATACGTGGAGAATTTATTTTTATATGTGAAGGGAATTTAGTTAAATTTTGTAAATTTAAATATAGTTGACAAAAGGTAACTTTCAAAATCTCACTAGCCCTGGATCGTAATCACTTGCAGTATTAGAGTGACAGAAGCATTTCAACTTTACTCTTCTAAAAATACGAAATATACGGAGCTAATATTATGAGACACTTGACAAATTTTCCGCCTTTTAAGAAAAGGTGTTTCATTACCGTGGTCACAACAGACAGTAATTGACTCTACACTAATCCATAAAAAAAGCATCTTTTTTTCTATTGGCGCAACAGCACCTAGAGGGCCAGGGCCTCCTCCTTATCGTGGTTTCACATCACATTCAGACACACCACACTCGGTAGGACTCCTCTGAAAGAGTGTTCAGCCCGACAACACCTGACAACACACAACACTCACAAGAGACAGACATCCATGACCCGGCGGGATTCGAACCCACAATCCCAGCAAGCGAGCGGCCGAGGACCCGCGCCTTAGACCGCAAGGCCACTGGCATCGGCATAAAATCCATACAGAGACCTCATTCTCCATTTCTGTACGACATATTTTATATCCTTCTTTCTGTACTAATGCAATGAAATATGCACCCCATATTCGGAATACTTATTAATTTCCATCATTTTCTGAGTTCTTAAGAAGAAGAAGGTACTCCTTTTCGAAGCCCTCAAATTAGAGGGCCATCCTTATCTCGCATTTTGTGACAGCTTATTAAATAATTTTCAAGTATCCATTCAAATCGTCTGCAATGTTGCTCCGTGTATACTAGTAGCAAATAATTCCAGCAATCTACACAGGTAGCATCCCAGAACTCTTCATCTTCAGAACCACCCGTGTCAGAACCATAAATCACGCAGTTGCAATTACCCTTCATCTCCTAATGTCTCCCCATTTCACAGTCTGAGCACGCGATATGCCATAGGTAACGGGGCCGCTTAACATAGGCAAAATTAATTAATGACACTAAAGCATTTTTTTACACTAAAATTATTTCTCTCAATTTTTTTACAGGGTGACTCCGGAGGGCCTCTAGTTTGTGAAGGGACCTTGACTGGACTTGTGTCCTGGGGTGAAGGGTGCGCCAGGCCGGATAAACCGGGTGTTTATACTAATGTTGTTTGGTACAAAGAATGGATCGAGAAAAGGACTGCTCCCCTTACCAATGTTTATCCACCTTCAGGTGGCATAGATATTCCAGATGTTTCGAAACCCGGTGAACCCAACATGACTAATATTGAAACTAGCTCTCCTCGTGTTATTTTTGTGCTGAGTTTTATAACGCTTTTAAGATATTTAGTTCAGTAAATATGTAAGTAGCATGTAATATTCTGTTTCAAATTTTTGTTACACATATACGAAAAACTCTGTATAAACACTATAAAGCTAACTTACAACATGTTCAGATTAATGTTCTTCACGTGTTGTAAAATTTATATCAGAAATTATATTTCCTGTTTTGTATTTTTTGTAACAAATTAACCGGCAAATTAAAACACTGTTACGACCATGAAGTCATACATTCTTTAAACCTTCAATACTAATTAGATGGCTAGTCAGTTTAAATAGTACGTACAATTACGATCTCGTGTTTATTCATTTCTTGTAAGATATTTTCCCTTTCATACCTAACTAAATAACACCATGGAGCGGAGTCCTTCCTGAGAACCTAACAGGTTTGCAGCTAGTCAATAAATTCCCCGGATTTTATGGAACTGGAAAATTCACTTCCCCCTTCACAAGCGCCCGCCATCTGTCCCTATCCTGAGCTCTTTTCCACTGCTTACGTCGTACCAAAGGATCAGTCCAAGCCCTTGGTCCTATGAAATTTTCGTAACATCTTAATGTTTTAGGGAGGAGATGTTGGCACCTCGCACAACTTCCGAGCTGGAGTACCACCTCTGGTCAGCTGTCCGCGACAGCTTATTCGATATATTCACAGCTACCTTCCATATCTGGAGGCCGTTCCTACATTCGCAACCTGAGAACACTTCATGCTGTGGTGACAGTAACACAATTTCTTTTTGATAATAACCATCAAAAAGAATACCATGTTTTCTACAAAATTTCAATATTAACGATATTATACAAATCTGACAAAATATTTAAATTAAAAAATTTTCTTTGAAAACATACCTTTAAAATATAGTGCAGTAAGATTTCAGTATTTTCCTTTTAAATATACTGTACTTTCAGAAAGAGCGGTCATTTACATGACAGAATGTTACACAAATATTTGCGTTCGTCAGAAAACTTTATGTAATTGTGAAACAATTATAGCACTTACTGTGAGTAATTTGTGTCGCTGAGCTAATAAATTTGTAAGGTTTCCACGTAAGGCATTACATTAAGTTTGATTTGTATTGATGTTTCTGACAAATGTATGTGAATAATGTCTAGTAAATGTATTATATTTCGATATAAATTACCTAAAAATATGAAGTTAACATTGCTCATAACCTAATCAGTGATAGATAGTTCTGACAATATTACAATAGATTTTACAGACTCAGTAGTTGCGGAAATGGGAAGTGAAACAAATTCTGAAAGAAAAGAAGGAAAAAAAATATTTTTCACTTTTCATCATGTACGAAATAAATAAAAAAAGAAATCAAATAAATGCAAACCTTTAAACCTTAAAACATATATTTTTAAAAAGTGTATCATTTCGAGTCTAAGAGTGAACATGTTAAAGAGAAACATAGCAAAATATAAGCAACAGATATTACATTTTTAAAGTGTTGAGCAAACACAAGCAAGTATAAAATTAAAAATAAATTTTTCTTCCAGAATAAGTAAGACGCACGTTTTTACTTTGGATGAGGTCAGAAAATGTACAATAAAAGTGCTTTGCTGTGTAAACTGAAGACGCAAGTCAAGAGTGCGGAGAAATGCAATAGAATTTCAAAGGAAACAGAAATATGAGACATCCAAATAATGGTTTTGTCAGGAAGTATAATATAACATCAGGATAGGATGAAAAGTTTGCAAAGTAGCGATATGGAAACATTATGAGGAGCTGGAAAAGACTGGAGATTTATTGTGTATTGACGCATCTGAAAGACGACGGTATTTGAAGAAGAAAGAGAAGTAAAAGAAGATAAGTACTGTACCAGCACTTAAACTTCTGTACTTTGTTTACGTCTTCTTCCTTTCTATTAAACTACTGGTCCTCTAACTTTTTCGTCCACGACCCAAAATTGCACAATTGTACAATTTCGATCCAAATACTATCAGAAACACTCTCAGCGCCCCACCACATAGCCGCAAATGCACAGAATTTTGAAAATCTTAACCAAAAAATTTTTTCCACATTTCCGCGACTTCCTTTAAATTTATTTTCTCCTGAACAAAGCTAAATCGTTGAATACAGAAATATGAACTCGATTATTCTGAGGAACCATAATCAATCAGAATGCTGCCGTAACCAAAGTTTTGGTAGCAAACCTGAGTTAGCAAATTCCTGTGCTAAATCATTAATCACAATAAAGCAATTATTTTAATTGAACAGTTGTTCTAAACTCTGCGCAAATGTCTCATGTGAAAAAGCTTATTCCGGTTACCACTACATTAGTACCGTAATATTTGTTGTCGTACTTTACCTATTTCCTTAATTATTCACATTTTCCTGTGTCTTAAAGTTAGATACATGGGGCTTTACCGTCGGACGCTTATTATCGCTCCTTCATTCATTTTAATATCCGAGTGACCTAAGGACATTTAGCAGACAAGAACAACTCGCACTATTTTCTTAAAAATCGTCTTTAGTGTTCCAAGTACTATACATAGCACACTCGCCTCCGTCGGTGCAAAGACGCACCTGCTAAGTGTACAAACAAGACACGTTTGTTAAACAGGTACAGTACATGGAACCGCAAGGAGACTAAATTATCTCCGTTACAGTTCATCTTCGTATATAGGTACGCTTGGTTCTATCTACGTAAATGGACCTAAGGAACGTTCCCCCGAAATACGGCAGCTTACTCCTGAAACACTGCCTTCCACTGTATTATGAGTGTCTTTAAATAAATCGTTATTAATTAAAAGTAAAAAAGGCAGAGCCCCGTACAATTAGAGATATTAATTTGTAACGAATGGTTTTTTTTTAGTTTATTTAATTCCGGCCTCATGTGCATGCATGATGTAAGGTAAGATTACAGAATGACTGTGAAGGATAAATACGGTAGCCATATGCAAGAAAACAGTAGTGGGTTACTACGCCAGTATTTTCCTGTCTGATCTAAGAATTCTGTAAGACCTGTTCCAAGAATATACAAGTACGTGAACTACAGGCGAACGTTTGAATCTCAGAACCACTCGAATGCAAAAGGGTTATAAGAGAGTGTTTGTTATTTGCGGCCTTCACTTATAAGCGATTTTACTGGTGAGGAAATAAATATCTGGTTCCTGGTTCGAGTCTTATCCAGACCATCGTTTATAATTGGTTTCGCATAATATTCCTCAGTCTGTCCAGGTAAATATTGATCGAAGAGCAACATGTCTCTTAATCCACTAAATATTGCGAAAAGTATAAGTTTTGATACTCTCTAATCTACAGTCCACAGTTTAAAAGTCAAAAAGAAATCAAGAAGAAATTAAAGGGCATTATAAATTTAATGAACCAACCTCATAAAAAGTATGCAAATTTTAAGATCAATAGTGGATGGTAAAAACAAATTAAAATATATCGAGGAGAAATGCCTTGTAAGCGCATTAACAAGCTAAATCAGCATGCAGTTCACTAATGTCATCTTGTGTCAGGTGTGCTTATTGTTTTCGTATAGTCACCATAAACGTAAGTAATACATTGCAGGTTATATTCAACACAGGATTTCTCTAAGTTTCGAGTCCAACAACTCTGCTTGTTTTGCCTGTGTGTAGATGTTAAGAACACAAAGAGCAACATTGTAATGATGAATGTAGTATAAAAACAATGGACAAATACTATAATCTAGTATATTGCTAATATTTCTGTGTTTGTGGGTTTTAAAGCGATTACTGAAATTTAATTTGCGGCATTCATTTTGGCTTTTGCATGAAGGTTCGCGTGTTTGCCTTCGTCTTCAAAAGTCTAGATGTCAGACATCTAAACCTTGAAGATAAAGAACTGTTTTTCTACGAAAACTCGTGAAGGGACTACTCAGTGACACGGCGATATATCACAGTACAACTGAGTCCTTATCAGGCTTCTGTCAGAGAATAACCCTTTTAAACCATACCATTTTCTACTGTCAAGCATCATATTTTACGTGCCCCAGTGACTGATTTGTTGACTATAAACCTTCATTACCTGCATCTATGCCTAAAATCACTTATAAAATTATCTTTTCTTATTTTCGAGACCGCTTCCCACCAACTCTCCAGTAAAATGTCTCTATACATTTCTTATGTCTGAGTTCCATGCCCAGACCATCCCATATTCTTCAGTGTGTAATATTCCAGACTAGCTGATGGTTTCATCCTTCTTGCTGTTAATATATTCTTTACTGTCCAGTACCCGAAATTGCTGGAATATGTATTTTATGGTTCAGTAACCTAAAATAGCCCAAGATTTCATCATCCTCAATCCCCAATATGCTCGTCAGAAATTTGTTTTCAAGCACTCACAAGGAACCACGTCTTATAATTACAAAAATGAGAGGAAATTATATTGATTTTCACAATCATGTAACGTAAATTGCAATATGCAATTTGTATTAAAACTTTGTCTTTCAGAAGACTCGAAAATCTTTTACTCACAATGCGCTAAAGCGCTGCATAGATCACATAACATATGAAGCTTCTCCATGAATAATATATTTCCTTACTTATTATTTCAGTTAAGTCCATAACGTGCTTTAAAATAATTTAAATCATATTCTCTCTGAATTAGAGATTAGGTTTCAAAGTCATATAAATACCACAGCGGATGGGTTTCACATCAGAAACCAAAGCAAACAGACATTCAACGTATTCACACACGCCTTCTTACTCAGTTAGTCATGCGGATCAATGACGAGTAAATTCCAGGAGAAAATTTCGCAATTCTTAATCTTTTCACTGCATTATTATCTCACAACGACAACTGTAATTCCCACTAAACAAGTCAAAAGTCCTAACCGCAGATATAGGAAAAGTGTAAGATAAACCGTGTATATATTGCTAACAATGTAGCCTAATATATGAATAAAGCAACTCCCTAATAAGCCAAATTTTAAGAATGATATAATTATTTTGTCGTAGTGACATATATCCTATAATAACTTTAGCTTAAGAAAATAATGTATTTTTGAAAGAGATATCAAAATTTTTATCAGCTTCGAGTACTAATTGGAAAATAAGTGTAGTGTTTAATGGTGGATGAATGCACTCTAATAGCCATCAAAGTAAATTCCAACAGTTTTCTTCCAAACATGGTTATAAAATTGCAAGGCTTGTAATATCAGCTTGTGATCATTTTAGTGTTTGCTTCTATAACTAACCTGCCAGTGAAAAATATGGCATTTAATGAAGCTTAATTATCATTTTGGTTTAAAGCTATATTTTGATTTAATTCATGTAAAACGAGACGTGATTAATAGTGATATGATACCATTGTGTCAAGCGCATTTATTTTTATAGATAAGTTTATATTTAACGAAGAGTGTTCCCCTCCAAAATCCAACTCCTGGCGTCCCTGTCGCGGAGGGGGGTAACGTATGTAGGCGGCTAACAGAGGCTATGGTTCACCCAAGTCAAGGTGTGAGGTATCGTGCCGAGGACTGCATGGCACTGGGGCTCTGCGGGTGGTAACTGTTATTTCCCCATTACTTGTGGGAATAAAATGGACACAGTAATTAATGGACTTGATCAAGGAGTGGCTGTGGCTGTAGACTTGATATAAGTTGTAAGTTCTGAGCTGAGTTCTGATGAACCTGATCAAGTAGCGGCTGTGGCTGCAAACTTGATATTGAGGCTGTAGGCTCTGAGCCTTTCGCTGTCTCTTCTGATGAGGACAGACTGGCTGCAGGTGTCATTATGACCAGACTGCAGACCAGGCGACTCTCGGGAGCACAGCGGAAGCAGCTTATTAAAGTAAGAGAAGGCGGTGGCGAGAAGTAGTGGGGTGTGAACAGACCCCACTCTTACTCGAGTATTCCACCTTCGATGAACCTGATCAAGGAGCGGCTGTGGCTGCAGACTTGATAACACTGGGCAACAAATTTTAACTTTTTTTCGGTTACGAGCATCAAATCCACTTTCCTTTATGTAATTGGGTATGCTGAACATGAAAATAGGCCTTAAAATGATGAGTTAGCTACAGTCTCCAAGATTTGTGAAATTTTATAATAACATGTAGCATATTTAACACAATAATACTTACTATTCACTGCTGTCCGTCATCACTTCGGCTAAAGGCGTCTTTTCTTAGCCTGTCTTTTGTATACAAGTTCTGGAGAGGCTCTAACTACTGTCCAGCAATAATCTGCTAACATAACTGGACTCCATTTCCCCTGATAACGATTTTCGATTTCCGCAATGGTCTGGTGAAAGCGTTCACCGTGTTCGTCGCTGACCGCACCGCAGTTTTCAGGGAAGAAATCCAGGTGAGAATGCAGAAAGTGAATCCTTAACGACATATTGCAGCCCAATTTCTGATACGCAACCAACAGGTCCTCCACTACTTCCTTGTAATTGTCAGCCTTGGTGTTTCCGAGGAAGTTATTAGCAACCAACCGGAAAGCATTCCAAGCACACTGCTCGTCACCAGTGATAAGCCGGTCAAATTGTTCATCTCTGAAGATGTCTCGGATTTGTGGACCGACGAAAACACCTTCTTTGACTTTTGCATCACTCATCCTCGGAAATTTATCACGAAGGTACTTGAATGCTTGGCCGTCTCGATCCATTGCCTTGACGAAATTCTTCATTACGCCAAGCTTAACGTGCAGCGGTGGCAACAGAATCTTGCTTGGTTCCACTAAAGACGGATGTAGTACATTCTTTGAACCTGGCTCCAGACGTTGTCTTAAAGGCCAGTCCCTGACCACGTAGTGCGAGGCCCTTGCTCGGCTGTCCCATTCACAGATGAAACAACAGAATTTTGTGTATCCTTGCTGCAGTCCGAGTAAGATGGCAACAACCTTTAAGTCACAACAAAGCTGCCATTTATATTTATCATAGTTTATGCACTCCAACAGTTGCTTCATGTTGCTGTATGTTTCTTTCATGTGATCTGCATGACCGATTGGAATCGATTGCAAAATGTTGCCATTATGCAATAATACTGCTTTCAAACTCAACTGTGAGGAGTCTATGAAAAGTCTCCATTCATCAGGGTTATGATTGATGTTCAGAGCTGACATCAGACCATCAATGTCATGGCAGGTGACGAGATTACTTTTCATTGAAAAGAATGAAACAAAGTCTTTATGACGTGAACGAAATGTAGACACGCAGACGCCCTCACCAAGTAGATTCCACTGCTGCAATCTTGAGCCCAAGAGTTCAGCTTTACCTTTCGACAAATCTAGATCTCGCACAAGGTCGTTCAATTCGTTCTGTGTTATTCTGTGTGGCTCAGTACATGCTTCATCAGATATAAAATCTGGATCGCTAGAACTTGAGACATTTGTATTACTACATTCCTCATCTTCATCATCATCTTCGATTTCAAATGAGTCAGGCGGTTCTGGAATAGGTAGATCGTCTCCATGGAGCACCGGTAGTATAGCAGATGGTATATTTGGGTAGCTCAGTTTACACTTTTTCTTCTTCGACATTCCATGTTCCAGTGGAGGAACCATGCAGAAATAGCAGTCAGTAATGTGGTTTGTTGGCTCACGCCACACCATGGGTACAGCAAAAGGCATAGAACGCTTCTTGTGATTTAACCAGCCCGCAAAGATTTGCCGAACAAGAGTTGCAGCATATGTGTGGAGCCCAGCTCTTGTCCTGATCCCCAACTTTACAACCGAAGTATAGATGGTACGCCTTTTTCACAATTGGAGTTAGAGCACGCTTTTGTGAAGCAAATGTCACATTCCCACAAACATAACAAAAACTATCTGAACGGTTCACACATTTACGAGGCATCTTAGTTTTCTTCGCGTTAAAAAACAAGATATTGTAACCGAGCACGGATGCAGCGAGAAAGCACACTGAAACTCTAAATACCACGTGGCACACCGTGGAAAAGGCGCGGGAATCCCCGACGATTAGCTAGCGCGACCCGACGCGATCCGACGATGACCGACACCAAATCACTGCAGTTGCGCTACGCCAGAACCGGCTCAATATATAGGCCTATATAATTTTGTGAATATGCAAGTACACAATCTTAGTGTAAATATAAGCCTATAGCATAAATTACGGTTAGGAATGGAACTGTAGACCCATTTCAGTCTTTCGTGTATAAACAAAATGTAAGGAAAATAATAAAAATCGGTCACATTAATAAAGGCCTGTTACTTCAAAACATGAGCTAACAAACAATTTTAAGCATCATATTCGTTCTCAGCGACCTCAAATTAGTTAAGATTAACTAGTTTCAACTCCGTAACATTTTCACTGTTGACCAGTGTAATTGAAAGGCTAAGGGTTACCGCAATAAGCCTAAGGCTGCGGTGCGTCCGGAGCTAATGCCGACGGGCCCATAGAAAGAAGAAGAACGAAGAGTGTTAGCTTTATGAAAGACGAAAGAAATTAAATGTTATGTACATAGTACATATTTGAATAAAATGCTAAAATTGTCTAAATATTTGTAAAACAAAAGACAATTTTTTTCTTCTTTCTGTTAAAGTCTCAATAATAATCACAGGGCACGGGAAAGAAATATGTGTATCGTAGGCAATTATGTCAGAAATAAATTTAGTGTAATGCTCTCTCTTAAAGCCAATAAATGTATCACTACTTACAGTCCCTTCTCATTCTTCACTCTCACTACTCGGGAATCTCGAATATAATGATAATAATAATACATTATATATGCGTGAGGTTAATTTAATCAATTTCTTTAAAAAGAGTACATGTTGAAAGGTGGTACCTAGAATATAGAAGGCGCATCGAAATCTAAATTTTTGATACGTCTGGAATTAGAGCAGAATGTCACAAATTTGAGCGTCTTATAAGGGTCTTTAAAAAGTAAATGGAGGGATTTTTATATTTGTACAAAATTCTCTATTACTACTTGTGTATAACTTAAATGTGGCAATACTTCACCATATTCTTCCACAAATATATAACCTACCTGAAATTTAAAGAACATGCTATATCACGACGCGATATATGAGTTCCTGCATAACACCAATTTATAGGAACCTCAACGTGAATTAACGGGTTAGGCGGCAGTAGTTTCGAAAACACCAAAATTGTCGATAATTTTTATATCCAGTTATTTTTGTTATTGTTGGTTTTCTGTTATATTTTATGATAACTTACTTAAGGAGTCCTGAAAACACAGGACTGGTAAAGTCTTAACCATTCCTGTCAACACAGGACTGTTTAAATATTTGATATGTTGCAAATAAATATTAAATTGATTGTCAATTTGATGTTAATTTTTTGTCACGCAGGAAAGTTAGAAAGATTGTCCTGTTATGCAAAAATCGACAAAATTTTATTTTATTATCATGATATGTGGGACTTACATTTTACCCGTAAAAACCCACACGAAACCTGTATCGTCTAATAGTCAGTACGCATATGTTTACCGCCAATTTTAATTCTACGAATTCTGCATTTTCCCCGAAAAGTGTGATTATGTATTGCACATATTCTTAAAACAAACACAGAACACTTCCCTAAACAGAAGTCACAAATTGGTATTTATAATGGAAGCACATGGTGTTTTCTGTGAGTTGCAAACGAAACTTCTATATGCAATGTATATGAATTGTAGTATTCAAAGTAGTTAAAATCTGCTTGGCGGCTTGTAAGAAAGGCCTTCATTAACAAATTTGTTTATAATCAAATGACAATCCTTTCCAAGATAAGATTGTGTGAACAGACAGACATATAACTATTAGGAAAGATCTCATTATTATGTGATTGTTTTGTAAATTCTGAATAACTAAACTCGCAAATAAAACAAAATTCGTTTATGCACAACTTGTAGAAAAAGCATTACTTCTAATTGCCTGAAGATCGCAAATACCCTCAGTCTACGTCTATCGCAGGTTCGTAATTTGCGATTTCACAAATTCGCGGCGTCGCCCCAAGAATACAAATGCGTCACTCAAACCCTCCAAATTGTCCGACAATTCGAATAGATCTTCGAGCCATAATGCATGATGTTCAAGGAACTGAAGGAAAGAAAGGAGCAGCTCCCATCACAATGTTCCTGCTAAGAGAAAAAATCTCTAAAAATAGTAAAATCTTGTATTTGTGGGCCGGTCAATTGTTCGCAGATTTTCGCTTTTCGCAAAACGCCTTGAAACCTAACCCCGGCGAAAAACGAGGGCTGATTGTGTATCTCTTCGCACTATAACTTGTGTAAATGTACTACGTGATCCTGGCGGAAGGACCTCGAGAGTGCCACGAGCGGAGAGCGCATAAATGTGAGAAGAAGGGCTACTGTGTCTAACCAGTAAAAGAAGAATATCAACACAAGAAAATCGAATAATATATCAATAAATATCAGATCACAATTTGTTTCCTATGCGTCGCAGTGTATAATGTTTAGTTAGTGTGTTCGTGCAAAGTTGCAATATGAGCAATTATAAGTGCAATAAATCTATTCGATTATCTAGTATTTCAGACATTTTGTTGGGACAGGCGAATGATAACGAACAGCGAGCAGTAAAACCTATAAACCAACAAGTTTCGTAATATTAAGACTTGTTACATGAGCTGTTTCGAGTCACGTTTAGGGTATTATCTTAAGTTTTACGTCTAAGTGAGCTAGCGAAAAGATCTGAAGATTTAAGAAGATTTCACGACTCCTGAGACAGCTCTCTACGTGCACCGTCATCCATACGTGCTCACAAAATATCGCAGTGACAGAAGTATGTAAACGTGATTACTAAATTGTAATCTTGTATTATTGACACTTCATGACTTGAAGATAACCTTATCCTTCGAGGTCTAAAGGCCGATTAACTTTTGTTTAAAGTTGGAAAATACTTAAGCTCGCTATGAAAAATAGATTAAAAAAGATAATTCAGCTCTCAAAAGCGCAACAAAGACGCTCTAAGGTCTAAAATACGTAACTAATGGCATTTCTTGTTTCATGTCACTTAACTATATCTGTAATACAAAGAGTTTTCAATATGTCAAAATCACTTCAAATTTCTGCCCATAATTTTCACATGATTACAGTGACCTACCGAAAGAAGCAGCTATTATAACAGCATTCTTATCTACTATAACTCCAAATGGTTTCTGGGGCCCACCAAACTTCCTGTTCATTAGAAAACGGGAGCTTTTTCCCACGAATAAAGAGGCGGACGCGGTAAACTGTTCAGTCATATCCATATAAGTGCTTATGAATGAATGAAGCTATACAACTATTCCCCTTACATGCCGTCAACGTGTACACGGAGACAAATGTACATTTACGTTTATGGTTATTGACATACTTCTTTAATATTTCCACTAAAATTAATGAAATAGAAAATAATGTAATAAACTCCTTATGAGAAAAAAAAAATCTGCTCGTTGGTGAAGAAAAAGATACATGGAGCGGAGTGCTGCTTGAAAAATAAATTAACTTCCATGTAATTAATAATATATACCCACCTGATTTACTTATATATTTGCAAAATATACATTCATCCCCATTTAGCGCCGAGGTTAAAGAAAGTGTAGAGCTATACCTCTACACATGGCCTGTTCTAGGGTAAATTTTAACTTTACCTTACGTATGTCACCACTACCTGAGTCTTATTAAGAGAGTGAATTTCAAGCCATTAAACAAATCAAACGACACTTCCATTCCAAGGAATCTAATCGTTTTGATGTTATAAATCCCATTGAGCCCTCTGTATTAGCAAACGTTACTATCACACCATCAAACATAAATCTTTTTTTGCAAGTAAACCTTACATTATGCCCAGTAACATGTTTCGACTTTTAAAAAGCCACCTTCATTTAATACCTTCCCAACATTGTTAGTGTGTGGACATAAGAACACGTAATCAAAAACAAGAAACCCATTGAACGTGATGCCAACAAATTCCATTAAATAACAATATCTTATAATACTAGAATACACGGGATATCTGTTAAAGAGCATCAATACACACAACCACAAAGACTTTACTGATTTAAACATGGATCGAATGTTTCTACACACTATATCGAAGAAAATAATAAGGAGCTTACTGCATTACACAAAATCAATCATTTTAACTTATAATTTTTTTAGATAATCATGCACCTAAAAACATAAAACATTATCATATAATTATTTATATGTGGAACAAGTTCTCAATCTACTACTGACCTCATACATTTATTTTACAAAACTCTGAAATTTTAGTTTTAATACTTTAAAAAAATTAGAGTGATAATGACATTTCAGAAGTCTAAACACATTGCTGGAGGTAAAGTAACATTTACTTACAAGTAAAGATTTTCTTTTGACCGTGTGATATAGTAACGTTTATTATATCCACTAGTGCCTTCGACGTTAATCATGAAGCTGCGTCAGATGAAAGGATGGACAATGTTAAGAGGCAGGTAAAAATGCCCATGAATGTATTTTTTCAGATATTCTCCCCTACGAATCAGTGTTATGTAAATAAATTTCTCTCACATGTGAGAATCTCACGGCAGTGAATATGAACGTTACGTACTGGTCGCCTGTGACGTGACGTCTCAAAGCTTAGCACATGGATCCCTTCGATATGTTGATACATATTAACGTACTTACACGATGTTACAACCCAAAATTTCAAATTTAAAAAAAAGTTCTGAAATAAAATATAAACTTTTCTCGTAAAATAGTAAAAATTCCCGGAGGCACTAGGATTGAATTTCGCATTACTGTCTGCACTGACACTAAGAGTGATGATGGAAAAGGTGGTGTTTCACTTCAAGAACTTAATTTTGTCACTAAATCCTTGAAATAACAAGTAAAATTTGAGGTAGCAAATATATTTTCAAATACGCTGACCTACTGTCATATAGTTTTATTACTTCCTTTCCAATGAGCAGATTAGATACCAGTTCAGACGTCATGCTTATGCTACGCACCAGAACCGTACACTAATCTCTATTTCTGCGTACTTGCTTGTTAACAATCGATTTGGGATCACAGCCTTCACTTGTTTTAGACTTGTACAGAATGTGGCACTGTGTAACTTTAGTGTGTATTTTTTCCTTGATGGAAGTTACTGGTAAGTATAAGAAGAACTGGTCTACAGAATGTGTTTGCTTTTCATTACACTACGTTAAATGACTTTAATTTAATAAAGTCATAAAACACAGATTAAAACTCCATACACTTTCCGTATCAAAAATCTTGAATATTTCTACATGTTATGTAACACGTGCAACTTAGCAGGACAGAAATTACTTGCCTGAAACAAACTATAGTGAACATGAAGGTAAGGTTTTTCTTGATAATTGTTTACATGCCGTAACGGAGTTTACGGTTTCAGACCTTAATACTAAGTATTCGTATTTGGAAAAACCTTGTTTCAGTCTTGGGAAGGGAGAAGTGTAATGCGACTTGACATATTCTAGTTTCTACAGCGACATCATTCATGAGTACTTTGACATGAGAGGCCACCGCTTCTCACTCCAACTAAAAAAACCGCTATTTGACAGCTACAAACAATATTCAAAGCTATAAAATTTCTAATTTTGCAAGTATGGATTATCGTAAAAGAAACGAATGCATTTCATACATATTACATTTAAGTACAAATTTAACCGGTATTTATTTAAGTGTGTTCTGATGTGCACAGATTTGTGTCCACGCGACACAGTTCTGGCGGCTTTCAGCTTCATTCTTGTGCTTGTGCACTTCGCGAGAGCAGAAAAAGCTGGAAAGAATTTTATTTATATTGTGCACGTAACACTAAAGAAGAAAGTGGCACATTTAGGTATACGAGTATAGTGACATCAGAAAAATAATAAGTAACACAGTTATATAAAAGAAACTAACTGAACAGATGTATTTTGACTGTAAGCCAGATTATGATATTAAAACAAAAGATTTAGTGTTGCTAGTAATTAATCTCCCCGTTAGATACTACTTTAAGGCACATTCATTCACTTCTGACAAATGAAAGAGTAAAAAAAACCCGTACCACAAGCATAAATATTCACTAGTTGACTTAGAAGGGAAAGCAGACAAAACTCATTAAAACATATTTCACGCCGTCATGTCAATTCAGAACAAAGTCGCAACATAAAAAGTTTACTCAATCTTTTGATATTGTAACAAAGTAAAATATATGTCAAAGATCATAACAAATAAATCTTTCATTCACTAAGATAATAAGGAGAGGTTAAATCATTACTCGCAAGTGTTCTTGGTACCACACACATTAAAATATTTTATCTTCCCTTTTCCCATCTAAATACAAATATTAAAAGAATAAGAAGTTATACTATCACCTGTTATTCTGTAAATGAGTAAAACGTAACTTTCCAACCTAAGGGAAAAAATTCATTTGAGGCTTTTAGAAAACAGGACGATGAGAAAATTATTTGGACCTCAGAAAGGATTAAAAATGGAGAGTAGAATAAACTGAAAGATTAGTAATTTTACCGAATAATGCTTGTATGTATTAGATAAGGCCTCTTGAATGGGCGTGGCATGGGGCCCCGAATTGAACACGTGAGAATTAAGTACTGAAAGTAATTGATATTTGGAGATATACGACATCATAAGAATATGCAGCATGAGGATGTGCCCCGGATTCGTCTGTCTCACAACATTGTCTAGTGGGTGCGTCTTGTGAAAACAGTAATGTGTCTTCGGGTTCCAGGAAAACGGAGTGATTATTGAATAGATCATAACAGCTGTTCGAGAAAACCGAGCTTCTTGAAGTTACTTCATTTTATTCCATCACCTATTTGGCACATCAAGCGAAGCCCTTACCGACAAATATTCTGTACATGATCCTCACCAGAGACAGCAATATATTGCTTAATTATAGTACACAAATATGTAGATTAGATGATAATATTTTTGAATTCAATGGAAAAATTATTTACAGAATAGTAAACAACAATTAGAAATAAGAATGAAGTCTTTAATTTCGTTTTCTACAGCCTCAGTATATTTCATGTTTCCCGGAAGAATATTCACTTTCAGGAAGACAGAAAATTAAACACGCAATAATTTTATATAATTGATGGGTCTGTAGATTACTCTTCGTGATCTTACATTTATTTCACGCAATTTATTTATTTTTACTGCGGAAATGTGCCATTCAGACGTGTCTTCGCAAATTTTTTTTTATGAATATTAATCAGTTCTCCAATCTCTGTCCGTTTTTAGGCGCGTTCACATCCGTGTGGAGTTCTTATTAAAGTCGCTTTGTCCATTCTTTCGTCCATACGTCTACACAAATGTACTTCGAGAACTGCTGAAAGGAGTTTCATAAAAAGTGATAAAGATAGATGATTAAGAGAAGCTCCGGCATTTTCAATTTTATTTAAAATCAGGGAAACTTAACTCGTACGGTACATGAAGAATTCAATATCCTACATTCCTGCACAGATACATAGGCCTACTCGTCATTTCATGGGAGAAAGAAGATGGTGTTGATATACTAAACTGCATTAAAAAAAAGGTTAATACATTTTTATTCAATTCCTCTATTATTCTTCTAATTTAAAACTTCATTACTATTTTTATCACACAGAATGTTACGTTTCCTCGGTATTATAGCAGCAATGCCAGAGTCTTTTAAGATCGATGGTAATTCTGTTGCTAGGACGGAGAAAAAATGTATATTGCGTATTGTATATAAAAAGCGGGAAGACACAAATAAGACATTGGCATTATCTGTTCTTTTTCTTGGAAACAACATTTTACGCTATGTATGAAAGTTCATCAAATGTCAACATTCACAACCTTAAAACAACGTGTCAGAAATATTAAGCCATAAGCACATTTCCCAGCCCATTTATTTTTTATTTCTTACTCATGTAACACAAAACCTAAGCGCCTGAATATTTATTATCAGACTAGAATTTCTTACACATGCAACATTATATTAGCGATCCAATTATTTATTTACGTAAAGAATTTACGATTAAAACATTTTTAAAACTAGAGTGCAACATATGAAACTATTGTGAAATATATGGTATTGGTTATGTCCAAGAAACCCTTGACTTCAATATTTGTGGAACAAAAGTGAGTGATATTTTAGCGCCCTTCAAACCGCCTCTTCTACCTTCATATGGCAGTAGAGGTAGATCTGCTTTCGCGAAAGACGTTCTGGCGAAAGAACTCAGGTACAATAAGCATTCATAGGTTCTGACTAAATTCCTCTAAATAAATTCTTTGCTTAACTTAAGTTTCTACTCGTACTTAATACTGCTCTGTATCGATGTTGAGGTTATGTGGCATCAAAGGATCTGCAGAATAAATCCGATGTGACCCGAACAGAAGCAAACCCACATTCGGTTCGGTGGATGGAATAATACTCGGCAGATTTCGGCCCAGATATCTCTTGAAAGGCAGCTGTCAGCATTATCGCTATCACCACCCACTGATATTTAATTATCTGATGTTTGTTTAAATAATACCGACGCCTGAAGCCGAGATGGCTCAGTCGGCACAGTGGCCAGAATACGGGCTGCATAACACAGGAATCGTGTTCAGATTTCCAGCAGAAGCAAGCGGCTTTTTCTCTCCTTCAAATCTTCCAGTCCAGTTCCGTGGACCACTCAATTTTATACTCAAATGATAACGGGAGATCTTTTTCCGAGGTTAAGGCAACTGGAGCCTTAAGCTGCCTACTTATGTCGTCCATCTATTGACGAGATTAAGGAAGAGTGGAACTACACTCCGGCTTCCATATAGGCCATCATGGGCGCACAAGATTATAGCGTATATATATCCTCCGAATATACTGGTCAATTATGAAAGAAGTAAATAATTCCAGAACTTCATGAAACAGTAAATATTCATGTACAGTAAATTCCCATGTACCACGCGACAGACGAATTCTGAACGTTCTGTTTTAATCAAATCCAGGCCGGAAGTTACATGTAACTTCCCTCCTGTTTTCCACGGACACGTATTTTGTGAAACTAGCCTAAGCACATTTTTTGTTATCTATCTTTCGTAGACAAAATTAGAGAGTTTTATGGAAGCTACAGAAAGGACCCACCACAACACAAGTAAGTTTAAACCCGTCTCAAGCTGTTTTAGAAGAAATATTTTATCTGCATGGGAAAGGGTCCAGGTCGCCCACGAATATATGTGACGGTGAATTTTGTGAGGGAGACGTTTCAGAGGAGCCAAATAAGTTAAACTGGCGTGTCTTCGTCAGCGCTTACTTTTGAAGTCTCACAAGCTGCACTAGCAGCTTATTCACCTGCTCTGTTGATTTACTGGCTTATCTCAATTCTTCATGAAGATTCCGCTGATTTTATATTCTAACAAGGCGATGATCTTCCTCACATTCATACAAAGATTGGAGAATTCTAATAATAGAATGTCTCAGCGATGTATGCGACTTGACACCGTAGAATATGATATTGTGTATTCCTGGCCCCTCACGCCACCGGACCTACCATCACGTGACTTCTGCTTGTGTAGCTATGTGAAGGACGACTTGTTTGTGCCAACATCGCCAAAAGACCTTCCACAACTGGAACACAGGATCACTGAAGTAGTGACACCAATTACCAGGGATAAGCTGGTAAATGTCTTGGAGAAAGTGGGATAAGGAACTGACGTCTACCGTGTAATTTGTGGGGCTCAAGTACAGGGTCTGTAGAACCGATCGGAACCTTCACGAGACTGCCATGGCAATTTAAATTGTATGTAATTTTACAGTGTTTAGTTCCTTGTATATTGTCCTCTAATAAAATACAGATTCAAAAACTAAGGGCAATTAAACTGAAGGTTTAAAGTGAAAAAGCAATTTCCTGGAAAACTAGTCTTGTGTAAGGCGGAGTAGGGGAATTACCATCCTTGGTAATACCGACCACTGCCCCTTCTCGGAAATGGAGTCACGGAAGCTTGACAAGGTCTGGCCTGTAACAGCAAATTCTTAAAGACACACGTGTAATGACGTGACACATTGGCAGCAAGTGGAGGAGTCTGTTAAAATTAATATATCAACCAATATAGGCATGTATAATAAAAGACAATTTATGACAAGTATTAAACTCCTACATGTTTCGGCACCGGAGTGTCATCCTCAGGGAGTTTTTAGAACAAAGAAATAAAAGCCCAACACGTTAATCTAGGTACTGCATCGCTCTTATTGGAATAATTAGAAAACTAAAATTCTAAAACACACAAATTTTGTAAGCATAAAATTACAATGTCGTCATATTAAAATTATGTGACAGTGAGACGTTCCAGACATAAGTTCGTAGCTGTTTATATTCTCTATGAAGCATGCATACAAACATCTGTCTCAATCTTATGTGATCCGAAGAGATCTCGTCCAGATGGAGCGTGTGAAATGTGTCGTGTCGGGCGGTGTGCTATACTAAATTTACGGCTACATAAGCTCTAAAAATGGTAAATTATCATCAAATAAACAATAACAAACACAATAAACAAACTGTTTGCGGACCGAAAACTAGGATTTACATTCCCAAGAATACATTACGATATCTTGGCACTTATTTCAGAAGAAATATATTGCTCATAAAAAAAGTACACCATGCCCTTCTATTTATGGCAAGGACTCGAGGAAGTTAAACATTCGCGTCTGTCTAGTGCCGCAACTAAATATCTCATTTATTTAACTATTTTTTCAGTGTCTGAGACAATATAGAGTGTATTGTTTGGATGATACACGAAGTCTATGTGGTCTAAGTACAGGTAATATCCAAGAAACGCCCTTGAAAAACAGAAAACCCAGTGAAAATTGCGACATAAAAGTAGTCGGTCTGCCGCTAGAATTCGTAAAGGAAACTGTCCAAAGACAAGAGAGAATCTATAAGGCTTAAGCTAACTTAACCTTATATCTAATTTTTTCAACGATACATTTTGGCCACTCAGTGATCTTTTCTCAATCTTGGGATCGTGTTCGTCATTAAAGGTCTCCAACCGAATGGATGTGGTCAAGAAATTGTTTTAGATGTCTTGCAAGATTAATGGTAGATGCAGGTTTATCTTGTGTCAACTAACGTCTAAATAACATGGTGCAATAAAAATAAAACTGTTTCCTTTCAGTCTGTTCCTTTGTGTTCAAAATGTACAAATAATAAAATGTAAAGGGATATTCTACAATAAAGATTGTTAAAAAATGTTGCCTTCTGCCACATGTCTATAACATTTTCAGCCTAAAATTCTGCAAGACATATTACTTCTACACGTTGCCAAGAAATATAAACGGAATTAACACCCACGTAAAATCACACTGGAAACCCAAAATTAGTAATTCTTCCAAAAATATTTTATTCTCTTCTTTTCAGAATTCTCCAGAATATATCCCCGGAATCCACATTACAGTGGGTCCTAGAACTACACTCGTCTATGTAGCAAAGTTGAAAGGTTTCACAAATTTAACTCCAATATTCCAGCCCTTACACAGTTGCTGTAATTGACTCAGATCGTAAAGGAATTTTAAAATTAATGATTCCGGTAAATGTAAGAAATGTAATATAGACCCTGCGTTTGCGTCAGTTCATTATTATGGTTTATTTCAAGTTTTAAACCTGGCATACTGTGCTCCCTGAAAAGAGTTTGCTTGTACCGAAACATGTCGGAGCTATGTATTTAACACTTATATGTATCTAATAATGTGCATTTGGTATGTACAATAAATTGAACCAATGATCTAAACATGCATGGAATGGAAAACTTCAAAATAATTGAATACGTTTTTTCTAGAACCCATTGTACTTTGTATTATTTAGGCCTATTACCTCTGTTAATACATTCCTCTTTACTGATACCTGATTACAGACGTGTAGATATGAAGCTCTTGAATAAAATATCGTATTTTGTACTTGAAATTAAATTTGTCTCAAAGAAGCAAAACCTTGCTTTCGTGAAAAACGCCGAGAAAGATAAGGTCACGATAAGCAAAAGTAAGACATCTATGAGATAAATAAAGTTATGAAAATAAAGGCACACGAAACAGGATACAATAGGCGAAAAGGAATTGTGTTGGCTTTCGGTGTAATGATGCTGTGTTCTCGGTTGGAAGTTATCACGGAGATCATACTGACCAAATGACAGACGGGGAGAATGAACACTTCGTGAGAATGATGATGATATTCTATCACTTTGTCTTCTTTTACATATCCTTATACACCTCTCTTTATGATGCCACCACAGTCTTCATCTCGTGACTAAATTTCAGGCGTGTCTAATCAATTATATTCTTGAAATTCTCTCTCCACTTAGCAGGGATTCTAGTGTTTTTACTGGTTGTGCAGGCTCATCCACTTTTCAAACCAGTCTCTAGGGCCTGCAAGCTGCTCTCATCCTTCTCAACCCAAGGCCGGCTAGTTGTTAAACTGCACGACCTTATCCTCAACGCAGTTCCACTTATTGGCGTTTATATGTCTCATCTTACAGCCATAATACCCTCCATTTTTGTCTTTTCCACGAAGCATCACAACGGCTCACACAAGAATTTCTTATCTGATTGAAAACTGCCCTTAATCTTCACCCGTCCTTGTCTTCATTTCCCTGATGAAACACACATAACAACCCTCTTCCATCTAACTTAAGCAACACCTCCAATTTCTCTAACAGAAATATCAGTTTCAGTGCTTCTTATACTAGGATTCTCATCAGCAAGTACATCACTCTTTGAGACACAAATAAGACATGACTTCTTTGCAGACATAATTATACCCCGAGGGCAAGAATTACTGGTAGGAATTGTGAACTCTACAGTCGGAAGTATATTCCATATCTTTAGGAATACCCAGGTAACTACTGACTCAGAGGGGAATGCGCGCAGTGACGTTATCTTGATATAACATGTGAAATCGACCGTGAATGAGGGAGGACGACACCGCGATTCACGAGGTTTTTCGCCGCGATGAGAAGACCGGCGAACGAAGACAGTTTGCTGTATACGTCGAGTTTTATTCCTGAACATGTTTGTTGAGTACTGGTTTAATGTTATAGTATATATGAAACCGTGATTGTGCTCATTTAACTGAAGAAAATTTCAACCACGTTGTCTGACCAACAATGCCGAACACACGTGACTTACACCAACAGCACGGTTTGTTCAGGCACGTCAATGGAGATTTCACTGACTTCTTATTCTGTTTCTTGTTGTATGTCTTCATTATTTGGGTGTTCAAATCAGGAAGAACAATGTTCTGGGGGCATGTGGCACTTATACAGAAGAAGGGAAGTACATGCAGAATTTTGGTGGAGCAACCTGAAGGAAAGAAACACTGGGAAGACCTAGAAGTCGATGGGATTATAATATTGAAGTAGATCATAAAGAAAGAGAATGGGATGGCTAAAACGAAATTTTTCTGGCTGAGTGTATAGATAACGGCGAGCTGTTTTAAGCACCGTAATAAAAAATAGGGTCCCATAAGATGAGAAGAATTGTGGGCCAGCTGGATACTATTGATTTCTCAAGACAAATTCTGCTCCATGATTTTAATTAATCAGTCAGTCAGTCTGTCAGTCAGTTAGTTGTTTGCATATCTTTAGAGGCCCTTGTTGTTCTGGTCCTCCCATTTTCCTCCTTCACGAAACTTGTGTGCAAATACTGACCCTATGACTGTCACTGTTGTGTTTAATTGTGTTTCCTATAGTTGTTCACACAGTGGATGACGCAAGTCCAGAAATTCCTACAGAATCTAAACCGGTGTTGAAGAAGGAACCAAGGATTGTTGGAGGAAAACCAGCGTCTATGGGACAGTTTCCTTACCAGGTACTGCTGTTACGTTCCAATTAGAAGTAGAGGTAACACATGTGGCAGAGAAAAGTGGCTGCGTAATCTAATATGAGTAACGTGTTATTCCATCCGAAAACTGTGATCGCGGATTACATACAATAGGTATGATTGGGTTAAAGGTCTATTTGTTTTGTCCTGAGTAAGATGAGGCCTACAGTCTAGCCGATTTGCCATGCAAGGAGTCCTACCGAATCTCTGTAAGCACACTGACGCTCTACAATATGAAACTCTGACAGAGCTCTTGAAAAAACACAGATAAATGATTAGACACAGAGAATTGAAAGCCTTGGAAAGCGTTGGTCCATAGGTGCGACTGAAGAGTGTTATTATTATTATTATTATTATTAACATCGTCATTGCTATTAAACAAATTAGAACTCAGAAACAGACTTTACGATAGTTGCACATTTTATTTGAGCTAAGGACTTAGTGATTTATGTTAACATGTGATTAAACTTATCGTACATCTGCTTTTTGTTGATTGTTGTGTTGTTTGAGTGTGTTTTTGTATAATTTGTGTTGTAATTATTTCGTGCTAGTTTCGTAATTGGCCTCTGCTCTCTTAAGCCAGCAATTTAGTAAATGAGAATTGAATGATTTTATTATTATTATTATTATTATTATTATTATTTCATATGGAATATAAAAAGCATATTCATTCTTTTTAAAGATAGAATGCCGTTTTTAAAATATTCACAAAAGCCTTGGTCAAGCGACATATTCTTGTACCACATCTACATAGAAATAATCGGAAATCTGCTACAAAAATTACTGGAATGTGCATAGTACTGTAGTTGGTCACGTATTTAACAGACACTGCAGTATTTTTTCCTGAAGATTTTACTAACATTTATTTCAAATGTCCTTTACTGTTAAAATATGTCCTGAGTGATAACACATAAGGAGATTTCTGTGCCTATACGTATAAAGACTAACTAGTACATTAAGGGACAGATTAGTGAATATTAGTCATTGGATTATTTATAGCCTTTCTAAGAAAGTTCTCTGGAATAATATATTTTAAATCAGTTAATGGAAGAAAATATACAAATTTGTGCTTATCTTTGTCAGCGTACAATAATTTAAATACATTTCTAAAAATATAATACAGGGTTATTTTAATAATGAAATCATAATCTAAATAATAATTTCTATTGAAAGAAGAAGAATATTTAAAAGTGATTACTGTGGCTAAAGTGCGTTGAAGTTGAAGCATAATAAAAGCTGTAATATAAATTGACGAGATTCAAATATTACAAGAAAGGCGCCTCTTCTCTTGGTTGGTAAACGAAATTCAGCTGAAGTTGTATAAATTGTATACACTCTTCGAAACACAATGAGAAGTGACGATGTTACACACTGGACACGATACAAATATGTGTATATGTCATACAAACTTTTGTGTAGGAAACACTAATGACGTGATTTAGTTGGAAGGAATTATGCATAGCGGAACCTAAACTTCACTTCCATGAATTGCAAGGTCCATTCTGAAAAATCGTTCTGTAACAAAGTTATTTATTTTTACATTGGCACGTAGTTTCGTGCGTGACTAAGCCATTGCATGTTAAGTGGTCACATCTAGGATCCTTTGGAAGGTAATATGTAATTCATATTGTACTTTTAATTCTAGTGTTATTACTTATAAATTAATATATGACACATTAATATTATTTTAATAGTGCTCCAATGATTATATATTATTCAGCTGTAACAAATGTTTCTAAAGTTAAAACATTATTTTTTGGTACTGTGACACAAGTTTTCACAGTATTAACGTAATAAAACGCCTTTGTTCTAAGTCCTATGTTAATTCCATACACTTCACAGAGCAGGACCATTAAATGGCATCTTAATGTTACACTTTATACTTCAAAACTTTTCTAAATTGATACCTTTCTAATAGGCGTCCTTAAATAAACTGTATATATATTCAAGTTGCCCGGATCTGAGTTACATGCCCAGTTGATCCCAAGCTCGACTTCATTCATGTAAAAACACTGTTTTTCTTAGATTTGCAGCGAACATTTCATTAGTGCCGTTATTATCTTCCGCATATCTATTGGTTTTTTTTTCCGTCTGTAGGCATGTAACAACTGAACCACAGCTGAACGGACGTCGAAAATTTGATATTGGAGATTTCTGATAAAATCCGTCCACAAATTGCGATTTGGGATCTGGTCGAAGAAAAATAACGGACACGTTGCATGAAGATCTCCGTGAATGTAATTTTGCGTCCGTCGCGTGCGAATACTTTCAGTGACACACGGAGTATTTATCAGGATTAGGAATCTTTCGAAAAGTAAATTATAGTGAAGCAAAATGTAATTTACCTAAAAATTTATTCTTGCGTAACTCTGAATTGTTTTCTAGACAACTAAGCAAAAGGGAAATGACGCGCTGGAAATATTGCGGCGTGCTTAGTTTTCCTAATTTGTGGTACCTTAAAAACTTTCAAAATGCCCCACACATCTGCAGTCAAGGTATAAATAACGGGCCTCTGAGAACGTTGTAAATTTCCATGTGCTACATCCATACAAGTAAAACGTTGCTTTATAATAATACTGGTTTATAGTGCTTGATAAATTGGATGGAATAAGACATTGTAAACTGAAAAAAACACGCATCTACTGAATTCTTTATTACGAGTATAACAGTTTTATCATAAATGTCTTATATTTAATACTCAGGCTTTACTCTTCTGGATTATGAAACTGTGTGTTCTCCTTGTATTAACTTGCTACACACACACACGCACACGCACGCACACACTAGCGTAACACAAAGATCAATACACAAATATTAACAGTTGCATAAAATGCTGTCCTCTTCCAAGATACGTATTTAAATGCACTATGAAAATTTCTATATAATACACTATAGGCCTATATATGATAAAATACAAAATGGGTCCTCCGAATTTCGATATAAGAAACGGCATATATATATATATATATATATATATATGTGTGTGTGTGTGTGTGTTGTGTGCGCGCACGCGCGCATATGTAGCTAAAGAAACTGTAGCTATTACTCGCATGTGAAAAACCACTAATAATAAGAAGTAAATTTATTTGAATTACAGGTGCTTATTTATATCCGCACAGACCAAGGGAAGCACTTGTGTGGCGGTACTATTATTGGAGAGCAATATGTACTGACAGCAGCGCACTGTATGTCAGGGTAAGTTTTAACTTTTCGGTATGTGTTGAGAGCAGCGTATTGTGTCAGTGTACGTTTAACAGTCCGGTATGTGTTGAGAGCAGCGCTGTTGTGTCAGTGTAAGTTTAACTGTTCGGTATGTGTTGAGAGCAGCGCTGTTGTGTCAGTGTAAGTTTAACTGTTCGGTATGTGTTGAGAGCAGCGCTGTTGTGTCAGGGTAAGTTTAACTGTTCGGTATGTGTTGAGAGCAGCGCTGTTGTGTCAGTGTAAGTTTAACTGTTCGGTATGTGTTGAGAGCAGCGCTGTTGTGTCAGTGTAAGTTTAACTGTTCGGTATGTGTTGAGAGCAGCGCTGTTGTGTCAGGGTAAGTTTAACTGTTCGGTATGTGTTGAGAGCAGCGCTGTTGTGTCAGGGTAAGTTTAACTGTTCGGTATGTGTTGAGAGCAGCGCTGTTGTGTCAGTGTAAGTTTAACTGTTCGGTATGTGTTGAGAGCAGCGCTGTTGTGTCAGTGTAAGTTTAACTGTTCGGTATGTGTTGAGAGCAGCGCTGTTGTGTCAGGGTAAGTTTAACTGTTCGGTATGTGTTGAGAGCAGCGCTGTTGTGTCAGTGTAAGTTTAACTGTTCGGTAGGTGTTGAGAGCAGCGCTGTTGTGTCAGTGTAAGTTTAACTGTTCGGTATGTGTTGAGAGCAGCGCTGTTGTGTCAGGGTAAGTTTAACTGTTCGGTATGTGTTGACAGCAGCGCAATATGTGTCACGGTAAGTTTAACTGTTGGTATGTGTTAACAGCAGCGCACTATGTGTCACGGTAAGTTTAACTGTTCGGTATACGTTGACAGCAGCGCACTCGGTGTCAGGGTAAGTTCAACTGTTCGGTATGAGTTGAGAGCAGCGTATTGTGTCAGTGTAAGTTTAACTGTTCGGTATGCGTTGACACAGTGCATTCTGTGTCAGGCTAAGTTTAACTGTTCGGTATGTGTTGAGAGCAGCATATTGTGTCAGGGTAAGTTTAACTGTTCGGTATGTGTTGAGAGCAGCGTATTGTGTCGGGGTAAGTTTAACTGTTCGGTATGTGTTAACAGCAGCGCGCTCTGTGTCAGTGTAAGTTTATCTGTTCGGTATGTGTTGAGAGCAGCGTATTGTGTCAGGGTAAGTTTAACATTTCGGTATGTGTTGACAGCAGCGTATTATTTCATGGTAAGTTTAAATGTTCGGCGTGCGTGGAGAGCAGCTTATACTTGCCCGAGAAAGTTTAAATTTCAGCCAGTCCACTTGACGAAAGTGCAATATTCTACGTGTGTGTGTGTGTGTGTGTGTGTGGGGTACTGTGTGTCCGATTAAGCTGAATTGTTTACGTGCCTACGTATTGGGGGAAGCAAACAGTGTCTGAATAATCTTTATTCAATATATGTTGACGACATTGCACTGTGACTTCGAATACGTTGTATGGTTCATTACATGCTGATATTGTTACAGTACTGTTCCAGTAAATTTTAAACCTTCCTACATGTTAAAGTAAGCACTCAATGTGTTCGAGTTAGTTTTATTTTTCAGCATAATTTGGCGTTTATTTAGAGTTCTATTAATTTTTAATGTTTAGTCCATGTTGGGAGTAGCATACTGTGTACATGGTAACGTTATACTGCCAATTACCTTCCGTGTGTCCCATCACTCTATTTATTTTTGTTATAACTGTTTGGTGTAAAAGCGGAAAATATAAGTCATACTTGATTTAACCAATAACAGACGCCGTTTTAAATACTGTTGGTGGGCTTCACCATTCAAAAAATAGGCTAAATTGGCACAGTAACCTCACTACACTCGCAAAACATATTCGAAAAGAGCACAGCTCCAATAAACTCCGTCCTACTTTCTACGTTGTGAAATTTAAAGACCAATGTCTGTCCATATTATAGAAGCATATAATTATAACGTGAATATGAACGAATTATAATAATGATTCAACTAGGAACAGACGTCCTATATTTAAATTACCAAACTCATCATTGTGTTATTTTATATAAATAAATTTTGGGACATTTTGAATTATGATATAACCACTCTGTTTTTACCTGCCACAAGAAATTAAACTGAATTTATTTGTTAACATGGCTGCCATTTAACATTCACAGTCCCACTCTGATGTATTTATTCTTGCGTCTTTGCATAATACTTCATTATCCAGAAGGACGCTATCCAGCACCTGAACTAAGCCATCTTTACTCCAAGGTTTAATGGCGCCCAACAAGAAACACAAATTATAATGCATATCATGTCATCTAGGTGGAGACTAACAATAATTCTAACGTTTATTTTAGGATATTTTTATGACCTCTACCATTCGTCGAAAAAGTGATATTCAGCTAAAAATACGCCTGTTAATGCCATATCCCGGGATTGAGTAGTCGGTACAGTGACTCGCTTTAGGCTGGACGATCCGCTGGTGAATCCCGGTAGAGACGATGTTATCCGTGCTCGTCCAGACCGGTCCCGAGGTCCACCCAACTTTCTGTAATATGCGCACCGGATTTTTCCCGCGGGCGAAACGGCCGAGGGAGTGGTGCTGACTACCAAACCCCATCTAGCGCCGAGCTGGTGAATGTGTTGGAGTTATACCTGTACCTCTCCTCTGTGCCTGGGGTGAACTTTACCTTTAATATCACATCAAGCGTGCATTTTTCTTGCATCGTTCCTTGATTTTGTACTGCTATATGAAGACAGAGCCGATCCCAGTGGCCGTGCGGTCTAAGGCGTGGGTCTACGGCCGATTGCTTACTGGCATCGTGGGTTCGAATCCCGCTTAGGGCATGGATGTCTGTCTGTTGTGAGTGTTGTGTGTTGTCAGGTAGAGGTCTCTGCGACGGGCTGGTCCCTCGTCCAGAGGAGTCCTACCGACTGTGGTGTGTGTAAAGTGTGTGATCACGAAACCTCGAACAAGGAGGAGGCCTAGGCCCCATCAGGGCTGTTGAGCCATAGAAAAAATATGAAGACAGATATGACGCCTACAAAAACTACTTCTCATAAACCATATGATTCCTGACTTAGAATACTTGTTTGGAAAACAATGGCTACGAATGCACAGAACTTGAAATATCGTCGCGCAAGATATGTGTTGAAACCGAAGGAAGTCTTCTTCAAGATAAAAGTCATGTAACGCAAAGTTACGGGGTAATGTTACGAGACATGTTATTAGGAAATTAGGGCGTATATCCGAGATAACACTTTGGTCCTCAATAAGGTTTTCTTTCCTATTTTGTGTCTAATTTAGTTGGTGCTTATGTGAATTTTGTGGCTACAAGCGAGAAGGAAAGAGTCAGATTGAGAGAAATTCATAATAACGAGTTTGTAATTAGTATTCCTTACCAGTTTTATTTGAGTAATAAAATAAGAGGGGGAACACAGGTGGGGCAAGTGGCTCTCATGAAAGGAATGAGAAAATTATGAATTAAGGGGAGCATTTTATAATGCATTTGGCTGATACGAGACAGAAATCAGTAGACAGCTCTTGTGCATACTGTAATCAGTTTCGGTTTTCCTAAAGGCAGGGAATTTTATAAGCAGATTAAAGGTTAGTAGCTTCTGAAAAACTTTGCTACGGAGAGTCATTTACTTGATGTATATATATTTTATTTCAGAGTAAGTGCTGATAAAGTAGACGTTTTGGCTGGGCATATAAACCGAAGTGTTGCAAAAGAAAATTGGATTCTTTTGCCTGTGTCAGAAATCTACGTTCATGAAGAATACTTGTCGGACAAAGTTTACAACGACGTAGCTCTATTAAAGGTAGGCAAAGCCTTTCTCTAAATAACGATCCTGTAAGCATTCTGTGTGAGAGTCATAAAGCAGAATTATAGACTTGATATCATGATGCACGAACGCCATTATTGTACTCACTTAAGCTCTCTCAGCTTATAAGGTTATATATCTGAATGACTGGTATAAAGCAGGTTGAATTGAAGAAATTATTTTCTTATCTGCAAAACAATATTTTTATTTCATCATATTATTATTAAAACAATTCATGCATCTAGTTACTGTATCCTCTCTACTGATTCGCTATTACACTTGGTAGCCCGTGGGAGACATTTAGAATCACTATTTCACAGAATAATCACATCATGCAAAAACTTTTGGGGAGCCTGAAATACTAACCGAAGCAAAGTTATTTCTCTTTTCTGTTCATTGCGCCAATATTTGTAGTTTCGGCAAAATATTTTATATTCACTTTTTTTAAAAGATAAGAAGTGAGTTATGTCCAGCTGCACTGGGCAAAGTACACATTTCACAATCTGCAAAAATCATTGAAAAGTCTTCTAGATAATTATTTCAAAAGCACGTTTCCACGCACGACAGAGATCTAAACACACCTATGAATTCTCAGCTGTTGAGATCTTCGTGAAAATAAATGTCATCGCTCACGTCATAACGGAAGTGAGCTGTATATTTTTGTTTAAAATGTTTCCATCAAATGTCACACAGTTAATGATGATTTAGGAAAACAGCAATCATGTGAATGTATCCTGCAAAAAAAAAAAAAAAACTTCCTGTTATTTAAAGTTACAGCAAGCAGTACACACATTTACCACTGCCCTACAAAGGTTACAGGTAAGACCTCAAAAGCCTATTAAACACACTAGATGGTACGTAATGTAATTTATATCGCATTGTTTGCCCACAGTTGCATAAACGTATCTCTCTGGACGGAAAGCTCACTGCATCGCTGAAACTGAGGGACACGGAGGTTTCTGCAAATGTACGTTGCACAGTTTCCGGCTGGGGTACAACAGCAGAGGTAGGTGTGCAATGTAAATAAATACTTGTTTGTGACATACGGCAGTGTTTCGTATTGTAGATATATATAGAGTAAATTACGATATTTTTTCAAGTTTTGTAATCGCTATCAAAACTGAGGAAGGGGCAAGTTCTCTACTTCACTGAATCAGCCGCAGAACACAAGTCTTTGTTTACTTGGTTGTGAATGCTTGACTAGGGTAAATGTCAAAATGAAGATCTGGTACCCTGTTTTAAAGAATGTCCTACCATTTTGCTTGATGGACTAACGACAGTCAAGGAGATCTCAGCTAGGATAGTGGGCCTGTCTGAAGAAAATCGAAGTGTGGATCTGCGGAATATATAACATTGGTGTTAAATATTTTATCGGAATATTCCCTACAGACAATTGGTCTGATGTGAGCGTCAGTTTGAGGAATTTAGGTGCTACATATACACATAACAGGAGTGGCTCATAAAAGTGGCGAAGAAAGTATTGCAGACTGCCGATATGTTACAGTAAACCTGTGTAATTTGGAACCTTAATCGAAGAAATTTGCTTCAGGTACCATGACTAAATTTCCTGTAATGGATATAATAATGAACTGAGGTAAAAATCAATAAAGGAGGACATATATCGACGTTTGTTAACAACTTTTTCCCGCATTTTAATTTCTGAATGTGTTATATAAAAAAGAAAGAAAATAAACCCGACCATTAACAGCATGTGTGCACAATATTTCACTATCTCACTCTAAGAAACAGTGTCTTACTTAATAGAGTAATATTCCCTATAAGAATTCCCCGACTTTCTTCAACTCATAGGATGGTCCTGCATTTGTATACAATAAACATATTTACACTGACTGCTGGTATCAGTAATCAAATAGAGTAGAAGAAAAGGAGATGAACTAAAGAAGAGACAGAAAAGATGTCGAGAGGGAAATAACTAACAGAAAGGAAAGAAAAACGTGAAGCAAATCAATTAGAAAGAAACAGAAGAATAAATCCTAGTACACAGGGAGTGAAATAAATTAAGAGCTAACAAAGAAATGAAATGATAAGAAATAAAGAGAAAGGAGGAAAAAAGAGGAACTGCACAATGGAAATGTAAAGAAAAAGGGACGACAATAAATGCAGAATAATTAAATAATTTTGTTAAAATAATTACTCGTATATAAACTTTTCCTCAGCCGCAATTCTTCCTAATATTTACGTCGCCATTTTTATGCATTTACAGAATTTTTGTGGATTTTAGAAAGCACTGAAAGTAATGTAGCCTCGTCAAGCAAGGAACAAAAAATATTCACAATTCCGTCTTCACCAAGGGGTTATTTTAGTGTATAATTCCTTAAGGAAGTTATTAAAATCACTTTTCTTTGCAGAAAGGTTCTGTTTCCGGCATCTTACAATACATAGACGTGCCAATTGTGGATCGAAATACCTGTTCGGAACAGCAGAGCAGAAGGTTATATGATGGAGAGATCTGTGCTGGCTACAGTAGTGGAGGAAAAGATGCATGTCAGGTAAAGTGGCTTTATATGACTCGAACTCTTCCAAACGTCTTGTGATATCACGGTGAATTTTCACTCATCTTTTTTTTCTAAAATTCGTATCTTGTGGCATATCAAACTTTGCAGACTGGTAAACAGTCATCGACATTTCGAAGAATCATATATTCTTCAGGTTGAACCAAACCCAAGCGAAGCAGAATACTAGTATATGACCACTTATCTTGGAAATGAAGGCAATTTTGTCCTTCAAATCATCGGGAAATATTTACCGGCCAATAAGGCATATCATCCTAGAAGATTGAAACTCGACAAGACTACTGTAAGAAACACAAATGTCGTATTTCTTTCTCCATTCTTGGTTGATGACACCTTGGGAGCTTTAGGCGATATTTCGAAAAATTAACCTTGAAGATTTCACGATTCATGTGCTCTGTTAGCCCACCAAAAAAGTTTTAGCACGCACGAATATAACAGAATATTATTTTGCTTAATATAGAGAAACTTGATGAAGACAAATATTTCTACATTAGTATCCGCAACAAAATTATGTTACATATAAAGTGTTTGAAATAGTAGACTGGTTTCTTAACCTTAGCACTCTACAACATAATAAATTGTGTTCTCCTTACTTTATAAGTTTGGTAACCGATAAAGATATCAACGTTATTATTAATGACATGCGGGAATTATTTTTTGGTTGGATATTACAAATGAATTTTTGACGAAAAATAAATTAGGCAACATTACAAATGTTTGTATTGTTGATCCAGTAATGTCATTAATCAGTTTTCGAAGCTAAGTATGTTGCCACATAAGTTAAGTTGCTTAAGAAATTCCGTATTACATTTATCAGGAAGTGTTGAACACTAGAGAAAGGTTTGTTTCACGAATTGGTGGCTTCTTCTCTGGAGAAGGCTTACAGTTTTACCATTCTAAACACAATCAGAGTCGTTAATAAATCAACGCTAAGAGAGTGCAAAAATTGTTTGTTCTGTGTGGGGGGAATCCAGTTTTATTTCCAAATTATAAAATCCGAACATCAAAGTTTCTTAGTAGTGTTTGTGCAGTCCTCGACTTTGAAAAGAATTTCACTATTAGCGTAATAGAAGCTAGTCTAAGATAGTTTACAAAACATTCCCCTTTTTCTATTATTTGACAAGAACAGTTTGGAAATAAAAGCCTTCTCTAATATTTAATGACGAGCAACAGAGTGTAACCTGAGACAGATACATCTATACCGCTGGCTCATCTTTTATCTCTGTAAGATTCACTTCATTTTCTTCTCCTGACAAATTGTCAGAAAGTATCCGCCATGGTCCAAAGACTTATATAGATTTTATGAGAATTACTCTTTCTAAAGAAGGGCTTTGTATTCACCTTGCAAACTCCCACATTCGAGGAACATCCTCGCCACAAATTTATGATTGCTAATCCAAAATATTTAAAACTAACAATTTAAGTCTTCTGGCATACTCGTATTACGCTGTGTATACTGGTAATATGGAAATCTTCCAATCTGTATAGCCTAACATCCCAGAAGTCCTAAATCTTTAACAACATCGCTATGAGAACCTCAAATCTTGCAATTTCAGCTGTCTTTCATATCTGGCGGTTCTACCACAACATCAGTCATGTGATGTACTAAAGGCAGGCTGTCATAAACACGAATAATTGACATTAAAGCATTTTCTTCCACTAATATTAATTTCTCGTCAATTTTTTACAGGGTGACTCCGGAGGGCCTCTAGTTTGTGAAGGTTACTTGACCGGAGTTGTGTCCTGGGGAGAAGGGTGCGCCAGGCAGAATAAACCGGGTGTCTATGCTAACGTTGTTTGGTACAAAGAGTGGATAGAGAAAAGGACTGCTTCTCTTAACACAGATGATTCCCCTTCAACTATCTCAGGGTTCCCAGATAATTCGAATCCTGATGAACGCAATATTACAAAGACTGAAACCGGGACAGACAAAGGAAATAAGGGTGCAGTCAATGGCTTTACGAATGGCATTGCTTTGCTGAGTTTTGTAACAGTTTTAACGTATTTAATTTATTGAATATATAAGTAGAGTGCGAGAGTATGTTACAATTTTGTGTTACAAGGTTGCGAAACACTAAGTTTTTTTAAGGGTATCGCAGGTTACAGAGGTTGGCAAGTTTATTAATTTGGAAAAGTAAAATAAATTTTGAAGGAAAACAAAAATAATAAAAGTTTCACTTAAGTCGAATTAAGAAAGAAGAGTCAAACAGAGACAAATACGTGCAGAAATGTATTTTAAAACACATTTAATATTTAGTGCCCAAGAATGTGCCTGTAGAAAAAGAAAGAAAAGCAAAATCTAATAAAAACTATTAAGCTTTAATAAGTACTAAGACAGGCAAAAGCTGGATGAACTTATAACTAAACGTTTTATAGAATCGATTGGACATTGTAGTGTGCACTTAGACATTGTAGTGTGCACTTAGACGACGTGAAACTGCAGCAGTTTTATCCATAAAAGTTAATGTGTAGAAGCAGAATATGGAGAATGGCACTAGAATTAATTTCAAATGAAAGAAAACTATGAGGCGTACTATAAAAATGATGGTTCAGGCAGATAATAGAAAAAAACATCAGGAAAATACTGAAGTTTGCAAAGTATCGAAAGGACTGTTTGTTAAAAGTTGGGACAGATTCGAGAATTTTCGCAAATTGTCCTATATAAAATGGACCTTGAAGAAGAAAAAGAAGAGAAGTAATTACCAGCATTTAAAAATCTGTAATTTAAATGTTAAAAGCACAGTGGTCAATACTACTACTACTACTACTACTACTAATAATAATAATAATAATAATAATAATAATAAACTTTAAGTTTGAGTATATTATATTATGCACTTTTCACACTATTAGTTTCCAGATTCTTACATAGATGGCAGCTCTGTGTTCGAAATAGAAGTGTGTTTGTTTAACTTTATTTACTGATTAAACAAAGAACAGAACACACTTAAAAGATGAACGCAGTAATGAAAGATAGAATGTGAATGAAATGAAAGAGAAATGAGGAAATGAAGTAAAGTACGAAAGGATTAAAGAAAGGAAAGAAGGAACATGAAGGAAAATGATACTACATGAATGTGAACCCGTTGAGTTTAGATGTTACTTCTTGACACTTATCTGTACGTAATTTCTGCTCTTTGATCCTACAGATTCAAATGATTTGAAATTCATCGGAATTTACTTCACATTGACTTCACGTTCTATGCTTTTTTATATAGGATACATGTGTTACGCCATCTTTATAAATATGTACTTAACCTGTCCCTTTAAAGGTTACGGAGTGTATTTGTTTCGCTGATCAGATCCCAGCTAAATCATTGCTTAGAAAGCCTATATATCCAGCAGCATCTCGTGAACGCTGCGGTATTCAGGTCAGCCATAACAGAGTCTCTCTGCGTGTTACAATTACGTCAAGAGTTCCCTTATTTCTCTTCCGTAAACAGACACATAAGTCTTACTGCCGCATAGGTTGGTTTCTTATTATTTTACACTCTACTAAAAATCACCTAGACAAGTGGAATTATCGTCCTTTGGGATATGGCGTAATGCAGTCACACTAAAAGATGTCACGTCCTAGAAGACTTACCCTCATACATGTCGCCTTGAAAGCCTAAAATCTTGTAGATCTTAGATAAAATGTCGCACTGTCTTCTTCCTTATGTACTATATCCAAATATGTAATTATGTTTTGGAACACGTTTACATGAGAAATTTTACGTTGACAACAGCTTTAAGAAGCAAATATAAAGCTTCACAAATAAGACCAAGTTTCCAGGCCCGATAGTGTCACGAGAGATAGCGTTGGCTAAAGCTACTTTTCACTGCATAACGTCTTGGATTTTCTCTTTCACCTTTCGTTCTAGACCTTTCCAATGACTAATGCATTATCGGGATGTAGATTTTACTTTCTCAGTGCTGAAAAAACGTAGGTTACATAGAGGTGGGGAGTGTTTTCTTACCGGGGAAGCAATATCAACGTTTCTAAATAGACTTATAATGAAACATTGCTGTAGAGTTTGGGTTCAAATCTGAGCTCACAGATTTATCAAGACTGTGTTTTTCGTGGTTTCTCTCAGATCCTACAGGAAAAGCAGTGGCCGCAGTCTTAATTAAACAAGATCGTTTCAGTCTATACACTATTCAAGACTATGTTTTTCGTGGTACATCTCAGTTCCTCTTTTCCAGAGCCATTGATTAATTCAATCATATCTCTCGGAGTCCCCACTTAAAGAGCTCTCCCACAACACACGGGGAAAAGAATACGGTCAACGTCCACGGAGCCCCACGCGGACGGAAGGCCTACATACAATGGGGTGCGGCCTGGTTTCCCAAGAGATCGTTCACGACACTGCTATTGACTACCTCAGTGCCATGCAGCCTTCGGCACGATACCTTCCACTTTGGCTTGGGTAGATCAGAGCCCCGTTAGCCAGCGTGTGTCGTAGTAACCCTCTGCAGGGTATCCCCTCCACACCTGTTACCACCTCCCACGTGACCCAGGGTACGTATTGCCAGTATGTGTCAGATTAGCCCCCCTCAGGGCAACCCCTCCACACCTGTTACCATCTCCACATAACCCTGAGATGCGGAAGAGGGGTTGGATTTAAGGGAGGCAGACAGGACCTTTGCAGTCCATCCATACACTATTCAATTAATTATTCACTAATCATCACAAAAATTGGCACTAACTTATAAGCTATCAAGCACATCGTTATTTAAGACGTGAATAAAAATAGCGAAAGCTCTGCCCCGTGGATTTACAGAAATAAGTGTGTTATATATATTTGATTCTTTGTTATCTTAATAACGTTTCTCAATTTCGTGGATATGTAACTTATTATTGTAGAATAATTTTGAATGATGGCTTCAAAGACGATATGCAATGAAAACGCAGTATTTTATTTTACGGTACTACCTCACCTTTATCCTGTTTGAAATGAGAACTCTCGAAAACTTGCTGAGGATAGATATGATACATAGGCTGAAACGTGAATCCCAAGACCACACGTACACATATGTAATAACGCCCACGACTGGTTACTGCCGTCGGGATGCTATTTAGTAGTGCCTACCTGTCTGGTGTAGCTAACCAAACAAATCTCCACCCAGAAAGGTATCTCCGCTGCGCCCGTCTTTACCCTAACTCCTTAGTGGTGCTCTCACCATTTAGTTTTGAACTTTGAGCAGATAACTAACAACTGCTTCAACCCATTCTGTAGTGGGGTGTTTAGCTCAGTAGGTTCCACTACTGAGTAAAACCCCGTAGGTGTACATAGCCAAGCTAGCCTTACATAAATATCCCTGGTATATCTATACTATCAGTCAGCTGCTACTGATCTCACATATACCGTTACTTATTTACTTTATTTACTTGGGATTTGGGTTTCTTTCTTAGTTCATAAAACCTATTAAAACACTCTCAATTTATTTTTTTAGTCGTCCTCTTCTACCTACTCCGGTATTCCCGTTACCAAGTGTGTGAGCCCTTTACTGCAAGTTAAATATAACTCTATACCTCCAAGCATATGGAAAATTCCACTACGTATATCCTAAAATCATACTCAATCAATAATTGGTTACACAAAAATTAACCATGCTATCAGCATTCATTACACAAAAATGCATCACACCAATACATGCACAAATTCACTATAAGTTTCATTCACTCACTTTAATTACCAAATTCCAAAATTTCAAATAAGTTCTATCTGCATAATTATAAAGTAATAGCTTTTCAGTCATATTTCGTACACAAAAGTCAAATCCCACATAAAATCAAGGCAGTGCCTATATTACTTGCCTGCTTACCTGTTTCTAAACTCAGCTTCGAACCTACCCGACTACCTGTCAGCATATTTCTTTAAATTACTTGTTAGTGGATATAACACTTAGCTTAGCTCTGCTTTCTATACACCTATTCAATTCAATGTAACCAACTGCTTTTTAACCATTAATAGTCCCTCTGTTTATCAAAGCTTTCACACTTGTTTAAAACCCAAAGCCTAATTCTGGCATCACATAACCTGCCTCTAACACATATCTCAATTCTGCTAAGTCCAGTATACACTCTACATTTCATCTCTGTATAATCAGTTTCAATATAATTCTATCAACTTTACCTATCAGTATCCATCTGTAACGTTTCTCAAATTTCCATTGCTTCATAAAGAAATGCTAAATCTTAAAAGCTGACCATCGGCTAAATCCTAGGTCGTAAGAAAAATCTCAAAAAGCGTAACACATCCAACAATCCATCGCTCAAAACTAGTTCTCATGTTTTAAAACATTACACATAGCAGTTATAACTGTAAAGTTGGTACTTCCCGGGTTCGGTTGTAAGTCTTTTAACTAGTGAGGATATAAACCTCTTTTTAGTTTTCAATATGTCCTTTACGTAAATCTCGTGGTTCGAATTTCGATCATTGTTGAGGACTGGTTTCGCATGATAATACTGAAGCTGTCCAGGTACATACTGGAGGAAGAATTTACAAATTCTTTAGCCACTAAAATTTCCGAATATTATTAGTTTTGGCCCTCTATAATCTCTGCAGTCTACATCCAGTTCATAACTCAAAAAAACAAAGTAAACAAATAATTACTAATTAGTCTAACAAGAATAGTCATAGCCCAAAATATATAGGTAAATCTTAAAACGAATCGTGGGTGGAAGAAACAAATTAACATAAATCGAGTACAAATTTCCTGTAATCCCTTTCACTACCTGCAGGAGAATAAAGTCCACCAACGGGATTTTGTTTCATGTGTGTTTAATCCCCTTCTATAGTCAGCACAGACGTGAATAAGAAGCTGAAGGTGATGTTTACTACAGAATTTTACAAGTTTCAAGTCCAATAAAATCTTTTGTTCTTTCAGCTTATCTGTAGAGATAAGGACACAAAGAGAAAGGCTGAAATTGTAAAGCCAGTATACGAACTGGCTAATAAATTATGAGAAACAATTTTATTGGTATCTTTTAGCCGATTATGTGTTTTAAAGCGATTATGGGAATTTAATCTTAGGTATTAGTATCAGCTTGGTCATTAAGGAGCACATGTGCAACATAATATTACTTAATATATGAACAGTTTTACAAGCGGAGATCAATTATTTAATAAAAGAAGATAATTTCCTTATTCGAATTTCTCGTATTCATGGTTAGACCCTCGGTTTGGGACGGATTAGCACCGTTAAGATTTCACGTGATTATCTGCAGTCACGCCACGAAAGTCCTAATAGAGAGACTTAAAGTACACAAATTTCCCTTTCTGCAATAAAGCTTCTAAATTATTATCGGTTAATAAATTAACATGCTACATTTTACAATAGTAAATAGCCGATATCGTCGCAAAATAACACAATAACGAAAGATAATTACTATTATTATTATCGTTATTATATAGTGGCTAATGCTAATGCACTTTGTATGACAGAAGGCATTAAATTGAAGCAACAAGTCTTGTTATTCTTGTTTTTTGGTGTGGGGGTTCTAAACCTTATCCGTCTTCCATGGATAATATTAGTCTTTAAGTTCCCACTCAGAACCTCTCAGTCTTCCCTTTGTTCCGTGTCAGCCCGTACTTTAAAAACTATTCTTCACATAGGTGTGCAAATGCTCCAACAGACTTGTAGGGTTTCGCGTATCACCGGAAGGAGAAATGTCGTACTTCATGAGATGTAATATTAGTTTTACTTCATAAGTGTCTTAATGAATTATTCACGTGTTTGTTTGTTTGTTTGTTTGTTTGTTTGTTTGTTTGTTTGTTTGTGGTTTTGTTGTATTTCATGTGTTTCCTGTTTATTATTTTTTTTGTTACTTGTGTTTATACTCGTATATTTTGTTCTTCCTCTTATCGGCCAGTGGGCTGTTGACTTGGCAGGTTATAGTGAAGAATTCAAAAATAACAATGACACTAATATTAATTATTTTGCATTTAAAACACGGTACTGAACAAGACTATTAAAACCCTAAGTATCTGACCTGTGTTCAGGAGATACACGATCTGAATTTCGGCTTGATTACCGACCATACTGAGTGATACTTCATTTTTCTCAGCCCGCCAAGCAAATCCAGAGTAACTTAAAATTGGGCACAACCGCTTCCGCAAATATTATTTTCGATTTATTATCCGCTGTCTTACAGCCTTTCTACGTAACATGGCCTCAGATGTTAAAAGGTTTTTAAATAAGTTAAAAATAAAAATGGGCAATACCCTCTTGTTCTGAGGAAGAATATAAATTACTAGTGTTTTAAAATATATTATGTAGGAAAATATTTGGATCTTCGAATGATGAAATAAACTGAATAATTTAGTAATTTTTAGATTCCGGAAGCCAACAATTATGATTATGTGGGTGAAGTGCTGGAAATTACTCTGGGACAGATATGTACTTGTAACGTTCATGTAAAAGCCTTGAAATTTTCACACAATTTCACCAAGAAAAGCTCTTGGAATATGCCCAGTTAAAGACCCAGATATCGATGATAACGTAAGTGATATAAATATGCATATAGGGGAAAGTATCAGGCCGGTAAGTGGATGGTACCGGCATAGAACCCAATTCAATGGCTAACTTTCGTAACAGTTGTGTTGTGCCTGGTGATTTATTAGTTTTGTTACTTATTACTTACCCTCCCACGAAAGCAAAAATGTGTGCAGTTTTGTAGAACAACAAGGAGCCTTATTTGATAATGATATTATTGCCTGTTTCATTGCAAATAATTCTTTCTCGATGTTAGCAGTGCACTAGGCCTTCACTGCAGTATATCTACCAGTTTTCATGTCTTGAAATAACGAAAACGCGAAAGTAATAGACTTCCGTTAGAACACAACCTCGTCTAACAATTAGTACTCAGTTGTCAAGCTTTCCATTCTACACGTTTATGAGACAGCTGCATCCACTTTCCATCTTTACAATTTGCATCTATACCTAAATTCGGTGTCCAAATTACTGCTTCCAAATAATACTCAACAAAATTTCTGTATGCATTTCTTATACTGGAGTTGTAAACCCAGTTCATTGCATCTTGTCTGATTTTACTAGACAAAGGACTGAATGATCTGTATAAGTTTCCTCTTCTTCATTGCTCAACATCCTACATTAGTCACACATTCCGTCCTTCTTAAAACCGAATACATTCTTCATTTTGCAAAATCCTGAATTTCCCAACATATTCTTTATTATGTGATGTCCTAAATTTTCTAATATGTTCATTGTGCGATGTCCTAAATCTTCTATTATATTTTTCATTCTGCAGTATCCTAAATTACCTAACATATTCTTCATTTTGCTATATTCTAAATTTCCTAATATATTGTTCATTATACGATGTCACAAGTTTCCTAATGTATTCTTCGTTATGTGATGTCCTAGATCTCCACATATATCCCTCATTATGCAATATTTTAAATTATGTGATATATTTTTCATTTTATGGTGTCCTAATTTAGTTACACCTTACCGCCTCCACGCTCTCGGTAGGACGTCTCTGGACGAGTGATCGGCCCGTCGCAGAGACCTCTACCTGACAAAACACAAATATCACAACAGATAGATATCCATGCCTCGGCGGGATTCGAACCCGCAATCCCAGCAAGCGAGCGGCCGCAGATCCACGCCTTAGACAGCGCGGCCACCGGCATCGGCTACCCTAAATTAACGAGTGTATTATTTATTGTGCAGTTCCTAGTTTAACTGAACATTTAATACTCTTTAAGTTCAAACATATTCTGCCTTGCACAGTATACTAAACTGTCCAAATATAAACTTCAGTGTGCTATGTCGTAATTTAGCCGCACATTTCGTCCCTCTCAATTCTGAATATATTCTCCACTCTTAAGTATCGTCACTTCTCCGAAAATGTGCTTTGTTTTGCAGAATCCTAAATTCTCTGAACATTTACTTTATTATACTAAATCCTAAATGGGCTGTATTGTGCAGTATCCTAAACTCTATCAACACGTGCTTTATTGTGAGGTATCTTAAATCTCAAAATATGTGCTTCATTGTGCAGTATCATAAACTCTCTGAACATATGCTTTTTGCAGTATCCTGAACTGTCTCAACATGTGATTTATTGCGAAGTACCTGAGTGAACCTCACACTTCTTCCTTCTGAATCCCGAATATGCTCTGTAGAACTTTGTTTTCAGACACTGACAAGAGAAAAGCTTTCATAAATACAGAAATTAAATGGAAAATATATGGCTTAATATAGGACTATGCATAAAACAAAATGTGCTTTAAAATTTGATCTGTCGGAAATCTGAAAAATATTTTACTCGCCGTGTGTTAAAACACTAGATAGAGCGTAAAAACTATGAAACTCCTTTTTTTCACGTTATGTTCACCGTGTATCTTGATAACTAATTAAATGTTTTAGACACCAGCATATGCACTATATTCTCATAAGTAAGTCAATTACCCCTACATGTTTCGGCCTTTAACAAGCCATCCTCAGGGGGTCAAAGTTTTACATATGCTTTACATCCATTAGTTCAAATTTAAACACCTCTTACATCCACAAAGAATAAAATAAAATCTTGATACCCAATGGATTATGGTATCATTACGTCCAGCTGTCGAATTATGTAAAATCCAGGGGATGTGTTTTACTAGTCTTTCATAAAAGGTTAAAAGTTTCTTTAAAAATTACATATATATTGTTGTTTATAAATTAATGGCAGTCATGTTTTGTATACATATTATCTCAAGTAGGTTTAGGTTACCCTGTATTATGTTACTACGTGTCCTGTGTTGTGATCTGCACCGGCTGTTTGCGTTGTGACTTGTCACAACGCAAGATTTTATTTTATCCTTTGTGGATGTAAGAGGTGTTTAAAATTGAACTAAAGGATGTAAAGCACATGTAAAACTTTGACCCCCTGAGGATGGCTTGTTAATGGCCGAAACATGTAGGGGTAATTGACTTACATATGAGAATATAGCGCATTTGTTGGTGTCTAAAACTTTTAATTATGAAATTCCTATTTGTAAAATATATTTCTTTCCTTACTTATCCATTTCCTTCAACTCCAATGCTTTTTTTTTAATATTCTCTCTGAATAAGAGATCAACTTTCGAAATCATGTAAATACAAGGATAGATATCTGTATAGGTTTCATTTCAGTAACTGAAGTACGCATGCCTTTAGTGCTTCCACTCGCCTGCTGACTACTTAATTTGTAGAAACTAACACGTTGTAAAATAAAATAGCAAATTTTACAATCGACACGTCTTGTGAAATCGCACATGACAACTGTAAGACTGATTAAAATGGTCATAAATCCTAATGGCAGATATAGAATGTCCTTAGAAATAAACTGTGTATATATTTTTTCCTGTATAGCCTTTTACGAGTAAAAAGCAAATGCTTAAAATATAATATCTGAAGACTTGCACAATTATGTTGAGCCGTAGTGATTTAGAGACTATAATAAAAGTCACTAAAGCAATATATTCGTTAAAAATAACAGTAAAACTCTTTATCATCTCTGAGAAGTAGATAAAAAATAAGAAGACATGACTATGGGTGGAAAGAATGCAATATAAGAGCCACCAAAGTACATTCCGACAGTTGTCGCCTAAATACGGATAAGAAATGGCAAGATTCGTAATATCAGCTTATGTGCTCATTATAGTGTTTGCTTCTAGTAAGTACGTGCCAGTGAAAGACATGGTATTTAATTAAGCTTAATTATTATTATAGTTTGAAGCTACAGTTTTGACTTAATTCATGTTACGGAAAGTTGTGATTAATAATGATATGCTGTCACTTTGTGAAAGTCATTCATCTTTCATACACTTCATCAGTTTACATTTAACGAACATTGTTGCTTTTAGGAAGGGTGGAAGAAATATAAATTATATATCAGGTACCCACATAATGACAATCCCTAATTTCTGCAGACTTAAACTTGATCAAAGATTTGTGAAGAAACGGAAATTATTCGTGCCTCTTGTTATTAACACTTCAGTAATAATTACAGCGTTCCGGAAGTATATGCCATAGGTCAGAATACATAAAAAAAAGAAAAAATAATAAAAAGTGGCTGGAATGTTTCTTCCTGTAACCAGTGAACGTGTCACTGCTTGCAGTTCCTTCTAATATTTCAATCGTCATTTACAATTATGTTTTGACGTTTGACATTCAGCTACTCTCGAATTTAGAAAAATTTAATTAATAATAGAGAAATTATGACTTAAACGTTAATTTTTCTCGTCTATTTAAAATGGATATGATTGCTGAATGCGTGTAATATAGAAAACAGAAAGAATAGAAAAATAGTGTAAAATGTGTCTCTAATTTTTATTTAAAAAAATTGTAATATTAGCCATAAAGTCACAAATTTTAGCTTCTTATATAGGTCTTTAGCATACAAACACAAATATTGTAACTCTTCAACAGACGTTCTCCCTGACAAATAATCGATCTTAATATTATATAATCTGTTCTCCTATAACGCGACAGATGCATTCCCTTAGAATGCAGCTTTATGATAGCCTCGAGGTGAATTAAATTGTTTAGGTGTTAGTAAGTTCGAAAACACCTACATTCCCTCAGATTTTCCTTACAATTTCTTGCATTATCTTTGATTTTATTGTGTTCCTTTACAATAACACATTTTAGTTTCATCAGCATAATTCAGTAACCTAAGGAAAAGAGGACCAGCAGGAAGACCATCTTGCAGTATCCAGTTCGCACCCACACTGTAAAGAGTATATTCCCTGACAGATCCAACGCATTTTACTCCTATAACACTCACATTTTGAAAACTTACGTTATTGTAGAACTGACAGTGTAAATAAAACAAACGGTGCTTGCCTTGGCATAGAACGGTGCCTTGCATTAGTTCTCAGATTTGTACCGAAGATTTGGGTATAGGGTGTTAAAAAGTTACCAGTCAATTTTCTCTAATAATATTTTCATCGAGAAACACAAAGCGAAAATACTGCATAATAATCGACATTAAGAACATGGAACTTCACGCGTTAGATTATGACTAAGTGTCAATACAAAAGAACACAAAGTTCAAACACGTATGCATAAATGGCTGTGATATATCGCAGGGCTTGCGCCGGTCTGATCTTGAATATTAACATAGACCGTGACATGTTGAGATGTCGCGTATGTAAATCTCCCGCTCAAAAAGCATACAACACACTGGTTTATATTAGTGTTGTTACCCATTACGTACAGTGCCTTATATGACAGTCACATCCATATCATCTAATTGAAATAAGATCACGGAATATATTTAACAGTTGATATTTAACCTGTACTTGGTTTGATGTCGAGAGGCTAACAGATACGTAAAACAATAAAATTTCCACTGGAAAATTTATCGACTTTCTGGAGGAACGTCTTGCTTCCGTCTTAAACGTTTACCAGACAACATGGTTTAGTATACTAGCAGACTTCCATCTTCAAGTCCACTGTAAGAACTTCAATATCTCACGTGTGGTCAGTCATTTTGCCTGGCGGATTTTATTACCAGCATGGAATTTATAAAAGCTACAAAACTTTATCATTTTAAATTTGCAAATACTCTGATGTTTTGCATCTCGTTGTACTTGTATACCATAAAGAATATCAACAATTTTTGTGTATAAATGCCACGTTTATATCTGCAAATTTTAGGCACGGAATTACAGAGAAATAATTACAATTTTCCATCTGCAAATTTTAGACACGGAATTACAGAGAAATAATTACAATTTTCCACACTACATAAAGTAATTCCTCTCTGATTACTTCATTCTTGTACAAAATGATAAGTAAAGGAAATGTTCTTCCGACAGCCCTTGCCCTATGAGTTAATAACTTTAAGCATTCTGCACAAAGAGTTTTAAACTTCTTGTGCACTAATTTAACTTTATCATAAATCATATTTACGACAGGAGAGTACAGAGAAAACGTATTTCGAATCGCTTACTTTGCTGTCTAAATGTGCAAACTGTAGACAAACGTTGTGCACAAAGAAGGCCGTTTCCTGTAACGAAGAAATTTTGGCACCAAGAGAACCAGCGGTATTACATTGTGAAGTTGTTTGGGTAAATTCTAGATATGAAATGTCAGCTGATAAGCCATAACTTTCATTTCAACAAGAAAATGTTCCGTAGTAGTGAGCTGAAAACGGATAAGTAATGCGGAGGTGCATCGGTGATTGTGCTGGCCTTCCTCGTGGTTAAAAGGGGACACTGACGGACGAAAGCACAGCAGGAAAATAGATAATTTATTTAACAATACCGGTTTTCAAAATCCTGCAGTAAATTAAGTAACCAGGTCCGTCTTTAAGGCACGTAATCTTGAAGCTGATAAATGGTCATCTGGTCAAGAAATTCTCCGCCATGTTTGGAAGTCGGGGCTTCATTGTCACATTCAGAAGACTGGAAAATCAAATAAATATTTCATTTTCACACTCCAAGTTTCTAAAAGAAAATTCTTTTTCTCGAAACTAAGTGAAATAATTGAATATGACTGTCTTCTTAGACCAGACGTCTGGTCTGTCAGAAGACAGTTGTCGTCACAGTCGCCGGTCACAGATAATCGTCTTACAAAAATATGCTCGTGTGAAAACCAGGATTGGAAAATGAAATTCTGCAGAACACTTATGATGTTAATAAACATTCTCATATCTTTTAATCTAATTACCTTCTTAGACTTTTTCCATTGTAGAGTGTATTTAAATTAGATCACCATTTCCTATTTGTCTACTATTTTAAACTGCAGACGAGTTTCGATCCTTTTCCCAAAACTTGTTTGATTTAACCTACAATTTATTTTCTCTTAATTTTACAACTTTCTAAACACTAGACAATGAAGAAAGCCTAAAAAGCCAAACTATCAAATGTGACACACCATCGTGGGAATCTTTTAGAAAGGAATTTCGTAACTCATTCCTTCATAATCCAATACATTCCTTTTATCCGTTGCTGTTCTGTTTCTTTTACTTTGTTCTGGATTTAAGTTAAATAATCATACTTTACAAAAACAAAAGTCCAAAAAAGAATTTGTTATAAAATCAATGTTTAATACTTCTGAAGGTAAAGGCGATGATAAAAATTTATATTGAATAAGTGTCGATTAACTTAATTTCACCTTACACTTTGTTTCTCTTTATTATTTCCTTTTATATTTTCCCAAAGTCATATTGGGTTGTTAAAAAATATTGTAATGTCTATTGAATTGTGACTAAGAACATGCTTGACGTTTGCAACTATACTGTAAATACAAATGCTTGCGACCTTAATCTGTCTACAGCGTCTTCATCACCACAGGCAGACACAAAAACAATATTTTCAATAAACACGGAACCCAGAATTGTTGGTGAAACAAAGGCTACGCCTAATGAGTTCCCTTATCAGGTAAGAAAATGCAGTAACATTGTACATAATTTCATATGTTAAGGTGTAAGGAAATATCAAAAGTCATGGGCCCCCTCAATTACACAGTACGTTTTAAATTGTTGTACCTTGAGTTGTATTTAGAATGCCAAATACAGTATTTATGCGGTCAATGTATTTCATTGTGGCATTTTTATATATAAGAAACTGGAAATGTTACTCATATTTCAAATGGACTTTTTCGGGTAATTTGCTTCCGATACTGTAAGGGATAATATTAACCGCTTAAATATCAATGTTAAATATATGTACCACTGTAATAACATTAAACAACACTGCATTTTGCACACTGAACATATTTGTGCCTTTCGAAAGACTTTAATAAGGAAACGCCAACATCTTCCTCAACAGCAATAACCAGTTGATGTTTATTGGAGGCGCAGGTTGGTTTCTGTGTGTGTGTGTCTATGTGCATGTGAGCACGCAGTCCGATGTGGCGTTATCATATCAGTTACTTAGAAATACATACGCTCACACATGACAGTTTCAAGTCCGTAACTTTACCGCAGCAATCTGTAGTCCGTCTTACGACAGGTCAATAACTTCTTCCAAAACTAGTACTTCCTCTTTCAATTTCCAGTATCCTCTCTTTTCCTTAAGGTTATCAAGTAGCTTATTACATCTTCTTCCTCATCGTCCCGTTACTTCTAATCTTCCTTGTATCTTTCTTTTAATAAGGTGTTTTAGAAGGCAGTTTCTACGCAAGGTGTGACCAATCCAGTTAGCTTTCCTTATTTTATTGTTCGTAGGATATTCCTCTCCTCCATGACTCTAGGTAATACTTCTTCTTTTATCACACGATCGGTCCAACTGATCTTCTCCATCATTCTCCAGCACCATATTTCAAACCTTTCCAGGTATTTATGATCTGCTTTCCGAAGTGTCCAAGTTTCAGCACCACACAAAGCTATGTTCCAAATGCAGCACTTTACTAGTTCCTTCCTTAAATTTTAGTCTATTTTGCCGCCAGTAGGGTAAGATATTTGCCAGAAAAAAAATTCGCTCTTTTAACCCAAATAATGTGGATGGATATCGAGTTACGAAGGGAATAAAAGAAAGGGAGGAGTGTGAAAATGAAGAGGAAAGGCAGATAATTTATCTTTGAAAATATGCCCACCCGATCCATATCTCTTTGAATTGACCGCCCTGTTAAAATATATTGAAAAGTGAACATAATGAAGCTTCTATTAACTAATTTTCCTTTATCCTTCTGTGACGTCATATCTCATAGGACCCAATAAACTTCCACACATTTAGTTCTAAGTAGCATAAAATTAGTCTCATCTGCTCATCATGTGTGACCATAAGAAGTAACAAGTGTAATTGTATTTCAACTAGCAGAAAATATAGAAGGCAAAGTAACAACTTCTGAAAGCACCCTTCTGCACTGCGCCAATAAGTATCAGTTAAATTATTGCGGGTCGTGATGTTGGGCTAAAAACGTAAATACTCCATATGGAGTAAATTAAAGCAACATTTAAGAATTAAGGACCACACTTTATCTAAACCAGAATTACCCAAGTCCCTGGCGTCAGGTCGTCTTGACGGGGTTGTCTAATATAATATTTGTGATTCTTTAGTATGAAACTTGCTTCAGGTGGCCCTTCTGTTGCCTTGAATGTTCAGGTGGCTCCTAGAATTTTGGAAAATTTATGTATCCCTGATCTAAATTACATACAAGAATTTGGTTTGTCCTCCACAGAGAAAAAATTCTGTCTCCATTTTTAATACCAACTGGTTAGTGGCGTATAATTACCACTTGGCAATAAACGGTTAAATCTACTGACTGCTCAGCACGTGATTACAATACCTGTAATGAAACTCGAGGCTATTTCTCAAATTAACTGTTTTTACTTTTGACAAATTCTAGAAGCGTTTCTTCTCCGTGCAAAGTGTTTTATAAGTAAAGGTACAATTTGTAATCCGCTGGTTGTCCCTCTTATTTTGTCCCTGGAAATGGCAGATTTATAGCATACAACACCTGCGTCCTGCCAGACATTCCGTGATATCTACAGTGTGCAGGTACACCAGTAAAAGGACACAGCCACGTCTTTGCTGGAACAGAATCCGTTTTGAGAATCCAGTGTTCGCTCGGCTAGTTGAAAATTTATCCACCATTTATGTAATCTGAAATCTTAGTATCGTGTATAAAACAGCCCGCTACTGGATATTACCATAAGTAAAATTTGTGGTATAATAAACTGATCACTATAAATTAACTGGAATGTCAATGGAATTTCTTTACTAACTTCTGAGCCCCAATTTCTCTTTGTTCATATACCCACAGAATTCCAAGTTGAATTCCAGAACTACGGAATAGTTTTAACGCATTTATTAATTGGCCTACTTGTGTCTGAATTTCAGGTGGCCATTTTTGCAAAAGGAACTGCAACACTTCGATGTGGAGGTGCTCTCATTGCAGAAACGTTTGTTCTAACATCCGCATATTGTGCTACCCTGTAAGTTTTATCATACTCAGGTCTCCATATTTTACACGTGAATTTCAGGAAGACGTGGTTCGCGATTGTATCTCTTTCTTGAATATTCCTACTAACCATGCTGACTGTCTACATCAGTGAAGCATTGTCATGATTTAGAAGCATACAATTACTCAACTAGTCAATAAATTTCAGCTTGGTGTAATACCCAAAGGCTCATTAATATGTCATTTGCCTTGTATGTCATTTATTTTAATATTATCCTCCCAACGTCTCTTAGATCTACAATATGCTCTCTTCCATTCATGTCTTTTCCGCAACCGTCCAGAATGTTCCTGGGGCCCACCCAGCCTCCTGTGCAATGGGTACCGGGTCATTCCCGGGAGTAAGGCGGCCGAGGCGTGGCGTTAACCAGCCACCCCGTCTAGTGCCAAGATTAAAGAAAGAGTAGAGCTATACATACACTCCCCTTCTGGGCCGTCATGGCCTGGTCTAGGATGAACTGTGTTTTACATACAGTAAAAATATAAAATCCCTTCATTCCTAATTTTCCGAAATTTTATTTTATGCATTTTTCTATATAAGGCAAAAAATTACTCAATGCAAGTAAAACGCTTGTATGTATATAATTATTTCCTTCTAAATTCTTTCATTAACATACACACATCATACCCAGGACACGAAAACATATAAACACTCTGCAGGATTAAACTTATTTGAAATTTCCAGCTGCTATTTTTTTTGAAGGGCCCCGCAGCAGATGCTACGGACGCACCGCAGCCTTGAGCCTTATTGTACAACCCTATGATGAAGATGATTATTTTTTTCGCTCTTCCTTGTAATGGAGCACCGGTGGAATGAAATGGCAGGGGAAAACCGAAGTACTCGGTGAAAAACCTGTCCCAGTGCCACTTTGTCCACCACAAATCCCACATGGACCTACCCGGGATCGAACCAGGGCCGCCGCGGTGAGAGGTCGGCGACTAACCGTTTGAGCCATGGCACGGCTCTCTCACGAACACATTATTGTACACCATTTCTGTTTTGCGCATGAATCAACCTTGTCTAGATACACTGGTCCTACTAATCTATAACTATTTGGAAAGTTTAGAGCAATGAACGTATTCAGCCATTTCTAAAAGTTATAACAAATTTCTTGTGGCTTCTCAACAATAAGATTTACACGTTGCTAGAAAATATAACATTTAGATACATAAAACTTGGCTCTGAAGAAATAAAATATGAAAACAATACAGGCAATGTATGTATAAACGTTACATTGAGGCACGTTCGCTTAACAACGTTTGCCGTCGAAAAGCAGTAAGTAATTCTGAGTGTGTATGTGTAGCCTTAATTATCCAGCATGCAAAGCGCATACGCCTTATTATATTGTCATCTGTGGCCTGTCCGGCCCAACCATATTTTTCTACATTATCTAAAAAACGACACGATTTTCGGATAAAAGTTACTGAACATAAAATTTGAGTTTTGATTTTCTCTACAACATTTGTTTAAACATTTTTTTATTATAACAAAAATTTGGCGAGATATTAGCATACATACATATACGTCTTCATGTAAAATGCCTGTTAATCTTGTCAGAATTTAATCAAATTTGAATTTTCTCTACAGATTTTCAGAAATACTGAAATATAAAACTTAATGAAAATACGTCCAGTGGGAGCCGATTTGTTTCATACGGAAGGACAGACAGGCAGACGGAGAGATGGGCAGGCATGACGAAACTAATAGTCGCTTTTCGCAATTTTGCGAAAGCGCATAAAAATCAGCTTGTCTGTTAAATACTACATGAATATTCTGTTGAGTAATTTATTGTATATCTCTTTCCCAGTGGTAATGCTTCAGAAATAGAAGTCATGGTTGGCAACATCAAGCGTTCCAGAGACGCCCCTTCTCAACTTGTTGAAGTGAAACGCATCTTCATTCACGATAATTACGATTTAGACGGAAGAAAGAATGATGTGGCTCTTCTGCAGGTTTGATTGTGATTATTTATTAATATTTTAACATCCTCTAACGGGCAGAATATTTAAGGATTGCAAATTGTGTATTCCGCGACGTAGTATACATATTTTACCAAGGCGTACATTGGTTGCATAATGTCGTAAAGGTTCAGGGTACAAGCGTAAATGAAATTTTATTTAGGCCCATATGAAAAGCATGGCATTCCAAGGACCGATTTTCACGAAACTCACAAATACTCAACAGCATAATTTACAGATTTACTTAATTTAACTCAAATCAGACTATAGACATTTATTTATAACATAAAAAGTAAGGCTCACTCTCACTGCACCGATTTGTAACAAACCTGTAATTACTGAGCGACATTACGTTGACATCTGTTATACTGAAATGCACCCATATCGGGCAAGAAACATTGAAAGTGCGGGCAGAAACCCATTCATGACTTAGGTAAATATGACTGTCAGTGAGCAGATTTTTATGAAATTCACACCGTGACAACTTTTTGTAAAGAACTTCAATACCGAATTTCACGAAAATCAAACAAGTGGTTTAGTTGCTGATACTAAGTCACGAAAGGAAGAACCGAAGAAAGGACGTGATCTCCACAGAAGGCGATCTTATTTAACTTCTTAAAAGCACCGAAAATAAAAACCAAATACCCCTGTGGTTCTTTCCTCAAGATATTTCTTCGTACCCAAGATGGTCTTGGTCTGCCCAACGTCATTTTCGTTGCCCTAAATTTCGCAGTTGCCTGGTAGGTAATGCAAGCAATGACAAATCAACAATTATCGTCGTAATTTCTATTAGTGCTTTAAGGTGATTTCTACCTAAAGCATGTTTCAATTTATTCACAGCTGAGTCACAACCTACTTATCAGACAACCATCCGTTGACGTCATAGCATTGAACGGATCACCTGCTCGTGTAGGAGAACAGTGCACGTTCACTGGGTGGGGATCAGATACTTGGGTAAGGAGAACACAGCAATGAAATTTAGAACATTCTCACATGGTGTCCAGAGCCTAGGTTTATGTGTGTCAGACGTGGATGTAGAATTCCTTGTGGTGACTCCTAAATAGCAGTAACCACTGTTTTGACAGAGCCTATTGCAGCACATACAGTGTTGTGATTATTTTACTCTCACGTAAGGAACAACTATGATGTTATATTACTTATGGACAAGTTTTGTGAACTTTATTCTTAGTCCCACCAACTTAGTAAATTGTTTTTTAGAAAGCTCTGTGTCTTATTTGTTATGCGACTAGCTCACTGCAGTGGTTATGTGGAAGGATTGGGATGGTATTTGTTATTTAACTGACTCCAAAGATTTATGATTTAGAGGTCTGTTGACTTCCTTGTTATCCGACATAATCTATTTTTTATTAGACGTCTCTGGTCCACACTTGGTTCGCTCTCTTCTTTAAATGTTTATTTAGAGACCCCTGCGCTTTACACATTTCCGGCTTAATCGTGACATTGTTTATAAGTTTCTAGGTCCTGTTGTGTTTTAATTCTCGTTTCAGAATGGCGCTGTGTCCGACATACTTGAAAAGGTAAATCTCACAACTGTGAACCTTGCTGACTGTAGAGCACAACTGGGGCAGTATATACAAAATAATCAGATTTGTGCTGCAGGCAAGGAAGCAAGTAATGCGTGTTTTGTAAGTATTAACCTTTAAAGCAGACTGATTACCATGTTTTACACACCACAAGTACTAACATTCAAAAAGCCTCCGAAGTGCATTTTTGGAAATATTACATTTCTTATTCTAAATATTTCTTCCTTGAAAAGCCTTAACCAATTGGTGTTTGTAACGGAGACGGAGTATGTTCTCTGTGACGAAGGAACCGAGGCTCTGAATGTAATTAAGGTGGCTTTTCGTGCTTCGAAATAATAAATTGCTTGCCGGCACAGGATGACGTTCCTCAGCTTCTAACAATAACCACAGTTCAACCACTAAAGATTGTGCACTGTAAGCTGTATTGATTGTGTAACAAACATGTGAAGTTCCCACATTTAAGCTCCCTATCACGCATTTTAAAACCTGACGATAAGTGTGGGTGTCCAGCAGATTCAAACTCCGAGAAAATTAACGTCCGATACTAAATTTGAAGGAGGCCTAGAGGCGATTGTTATGAGGCCGTCATCGTCGTCATCATCATCGTCATTATCATCATCATCATCATTATGATCACGTGGTCAAGTCTGTCTTACGACAGGTCCGTAGCCTCTTCCAAAGCGACTTCTCCAGAAGGTGCGACTTAATGCTTTCCCTTTCAGTTTCCATTATCTTCTCCTTTCTTAAGGACATTCAATAGCTGCTTAGCTCTTCTTTTTCGTCCTTCCGTACTCTCTATTTTCCTTCAATAACGCTATATAAAGCAGTTCCTACGCTAGATGTGACCAATCCAGTTAGCCTTCTTTCCTTTTATTGTATTAGGATGTTACTTTCTTCCTAGACTCCATTAATACTTCTAAATTTTTCACACAATCAGTCCAACTGATCTTCTCCGTCTTTCTTCAGGATAACATTTCAAAACTTTCAGAGTATTTCTGATCTATTTTCAGAAATGTCGAAGTTTCATCACCATACAAACCTATACTCCAAATGTAGAATTTTACTAGTTTATTCCTTCAATTGAAGCCAAATTTGTTAGTGAAAAGAGTGGTAACGAGAAAAACGTGCACCTACGGCAAATTGGACCAGGGTTTTCTATCCCGTAGACAGTCACCTTTCTGAAAGAACTACGTTACACTCACATAAACTTTATCCAAGCAATCACATGACAAACGTAATAGTTATAGAGTGCAGGAAGTAATTTCACAAATAATGCTGTCAACTAACATCCAAGCATTATTGTACACGAACCTGCGAATTATCATACCAGATGGTTCTGCAACACAACAGCCAAAAGCCTTCTCCCATTACATATGCAGATAGATATATGCTGCGCTGCCTTTTCCAAAGAGTCTGCAAAATGCACCGAGAGTCCAAATATAATTCGCCTTTAATGTCTTATTTGTGGTGCTCCCATGCTTTTCACAGTCACTTTCATGATGTGTAAATTCAACACACATTATCTTCTCAGAAATTCATCACAGCATCTGGGGCTTAAAGTGGTAATTTATTTATCTCCAAACTCGAGATAAAATGCTTATCAGCCAGTTTGATTCTCCAACGAGAAGTTTTCCGAATTAAGGATAAAAATTACAAGGTATAAAGGTTTTTTGTATCCTACTTCATCTTCTTAAAAAACCCAATTTTAATTATGCCAGTAATCCAGCTCAGAATTATACAGGGCGTTTTGCACAACCACATTTTCGCTTTTATGTAGGTTTCTTCAGAAAAGAATACACCTAAATATTTTACGCTTTTTTTTACAGCTGGATGAAGGGAGTCCACTGGTGTGCAAGGGTGAACTGACCGGAGTACTCTCTCACTCTGTGAGTTGTGGAAAACAAAACAAACCTAGCGTCTACACTGACGTGGCCAGCCATAAAATATGGATTCAGCAAGCAATAAATAGTACTGCTGCACTCACTATTATGAGTTATGTTAGGATATTAGCAATGCTTACTGCACTTGCATCTCTCTGGAGCTGTAGAACTTAAGCTTTGCAAATGTCCAATATTGCTGTTATGAACATTCTTGACAATCATTTACTTTGCTGATGTAAGCAATGGACAGCAATTTAATGGAATAGAATTCTTCTTTAGAAGAAGGTGCTAAAAGTTTTAATTCTCAGTTTGTAATTCTAATATAATAACAAAAAATTACATATCTAACGTAAGCTGCAGATGCTTCGGCCTAAAAACGGTGGGATTATGATTTTGTAAAATATGCAGACTTTACATGTAAAATAATGAGATCTTCCTAAAACAGGTTTCATATTTATACATAAATAATTTTCTCTATATATTTTATTATTGATGCCAAATAATGGTCCTTGAAGCCGAAATATGTTGCATTTTTGAACATACTCGTAGGATATAAAGAGCTATAAAATAAAGTTTTGTGATTGACTTTCCATCCAATACCTTTGTTACAAGCATCACAGCCGGAGTCTAAATTTTCCTTCTGCAGAAACTGATAGTCGCCAATATGTTCAAGAAAATGGGAACAATAAGTTGCCCAGAAATGTCGGTACGAAACTACCAGTACACGCCGCGTAAAATCCCAAAAGAGCGCAGATCTTATGAAGATACATAACCTGCTACTCATGCAGAATGTTAAAGAAAACGTTTCCTATAAAATATATATTGAAAGTGTAGAGAGAAAAAAAATTACAGTACATTTAAATATCCTTTTCTTTAAAGCTGAATCGAAACTTCAGATAGGGCCCCACCGATTCTATTTTGCAGAAAATAACGCATCGTAAGAAATTCGTTCTATTGACATTGTAATATTACTTGAATTTCAAAACGTAAATAGGAAGAAAATATTCTAATAAGTCAATTTATGAATAGTGTAATAGATCATACACCTGAGTTGCAATTATATTAGAGCATTATCAGTATTAACATGGAATATTAAATCGTGTTTTTCCATTGCCTGATTAAAATAAAACATTCTAAAACTAAGACTTTTGAAGGCTGGTTCTGTTTTCCTCTTCGGATTGTAGAGGATGATAGAGCCAGAACTTTCGTTTCACTATTACAATGCAGGAGTGTGACTTTATTAAACTACGAACAACTACTCTCCAGCGCTCCTGAACTCCAAAAGGTAAGTACGTTGTCAGCCACGAAAACAAGCCAAGATGAAAAATTTTCCGCAGTTTGCATCAAATTTTGGAAATCAAGCAGGAATTATTTTTAGTCCTCAGAATATTACCCTGGCATCGAATCCTGTTCCAATTGCATTCCTTTGGATGACGTTAGATAATTCCGTTCCGTCAAAACTGATCTGATATTTGGTTCGTCTTGAGACTTCCGCAAGCAAAGACGAAGCTCACGTTCATACACAGATTAACCGGTGACAATAAAGGATAAACTGGCGCTTAGATGCTTCGAACAACTAAACTGCCTTCAGAGAAATTCTCTTTCGCGTTTACCATTAATTCGGTTACTTATTCGCCTTTAATTAAGAAAGCTGCTTCCTTATGAGGAACTTTTAAGTAAAATTCCAATATCATTTACCTTTATACACCTGATAAGTGCCGAACACTGCAGTACCTTGCTCCTCTCTCTTAGATTGTCTTACCCGAGAATCAAACCCAGACAATTCCAGTGACGAAGCACATCATAAAAGTCCAAATTAGTCATAGAACCTGAACAGACAGTGGAGTTCAGTTGTCTCAATTGCCTCGTGCGTACCGATTCATATTCAAGAAATACTTTTATAAAGACCGAAAAAACTTAATGTCATATGTGAGAATTGCGAGAAAAAAGAAAATTAGAATACTTAAATGAAATCTAAAAACGGACGGAAGTCATAATTGTATATTAAATCAGGGAGAATAAAAAATAAAAGAAGACTGGGATTGGTAGAAAAGTATCTTTGAGAATCGTGGCGGGAACATCAAGGAATAACCAGAACTGATGATTTGAGGGAGGATGTAGGGGTGTACATTATCGATAATAAGTCCTACGTGTGTACAGAACCACCTGGATGGAGTATGTAATACTAATGGAATATGACAGCATTCCATAATATGTGCCTAAATACTCGTAAATTTCACGCGGTTGAAGAAACGTATTATGACTTATAAGGCGATGGGAGGTTTAACATAAATTCTCATGGTAACAGAAGAGATCGTTAGATCATAATATGAAGTTAGTAATAATTAGGGCAAGGATGTTTATGACATGTCATATTTTTTTCCTTGCCATTATCGTTATTATAAATTATTTTCAGTACGTTTTAGCTTACTCTGGTTAAAATTATATGGTTTTTATTGTGCATATAATTGTATATTTCGGCCTTTTTTAGGATTTGTTCATATTTCGACCATTTAAGGACACATATTATCATATGTTATGCATTTTGTTCCTTTCAAACCAAATGTGAAAATTATATGCCAAATGGAAGTTACTGATTTTCTGACCTGGCAAGAAATATATTTCTGCTAGAGTTACGGTTCATTTACAAACAAAGAATTGGGGATGGATAAATTATTATATAAGCGATATATTTTGGAGTCCAGCTTTTGTGTACAGTATGACTGGAATTACACCAGGTTTCTTCCAATTAAAATATTAATAACAGGATACCCCGTAAGAAAATGCAGAAGGGGTGGGGATTTTCATGTTTCGTAACAGCAAATCATCGGCTGATTATGTGGCTAAAATTATCAACTAAGAAGAAAGAGTCATCTACCTGCTCTCTGGCTCAACTAAACTTGTCCGCAACTATAGCAAACTTACTGTGAAGGTCATCTCAGATGACTCATCCGCTTTAGGAATGACAGAGTGATGCAATTAGGGGAGGGGGGAGATTGCAGTAAAATGATGAGTTGGTTTTTCCCTCCCTAAGTGACTTGGAAGATTAGATTGCGTCACATCAGTCTCAGCTACAGATGCCTTAAGCAAAGCCTTAAAAAAATACTGAGTTAAGAGAATTTGTACGGGAGATTGGAGAGCAAAATTTTAGTACAGATGGCGAGATATTGTTTTGTAAAGTGTGCAAAGTAAAAGTTGCCGCTGAGAAGCGGTTTAATGTGCAACAACACTGCAGCACCTCAAATCACGAGCAGTGTGGCTCTCTGTCGGGGTCTTGAACTTGTGAAAAATGTTGAGAGTTAAATGTAGCCCATGGCATGGTAGGTGACAATGTGTTTGCAAAACTACAAAGTGTACTCCATCAAAATGAAGGATATTCAACAATCTGCAAGATTACTGACAATCTTAGTGGCAAGCAGGCAACATTCGAGGAAGACGACCAAGAACTTAGTAGCAATGATTTCACATTATTCAAAGATGCCCCAATTACTTCCTGTGATGTGGAAAGGAGTTTTTCCCGTTATAAAACGATGCTAAGTGACAATCGGAGATCATTTTTGTTTGAAAACTTCACAATGTATGTAACTGTTTAGTGTAATTCTGAGAACGACAGTTACAACTGAACATGATACGCTAGGTCGCATTACGTATAATTTATTTTTCTGTAGCCAATTAGCATGGAAACAATTGTATGGTCGGTAAATAAAGTGGAATCTTATTCATTGGAAATATTGTGTTGAATGTTTCTTATATAGTCAGTACAATTTAGCCTTATACTAAAGTAAAATGCTATAAACGAGGCCAAGTTTATTTTTAGGTTACACCTTAATATTTGAGAATTAATTAGTCAGATTTTTTTATAAATAAATCTCGGTGATTTTTTTTACATTATGTTGGAGATTGTAGATCATATTTTGAAATTTTTAGTTCATATTTTGTGATTTTAAAGGTCATAAATGCTTGCATATTTGCATGATTTTTTAGGTCATAAACATCCTTGCCCTACATTCAATATAGTCTTCTCGGGCGCACAGCCGCGTCAACTCATTTGAATACAACGTTTCGGGGACTATATTGAAGACTATATTGAATCATGTCGCCGCGAAAGTTTTAAAACTTATATCCTTGCCCTAATTTCTTATAATATGTAACAGGTTTTATACATTTTTCCCCGAGTTCCCTTAAACTACACCAGGTGTGCTCAGCCTTTATGTGGTGTGGTCACCTCCGGCAGAATTTGGTTTGCATGCGGGCAACATGAAGTTTAATATACGTAATGGGGAATGAAGAAGTGCACGAATAATTTTATGTACAATTGTACTTGCGTATTTGTCTTTACATCATGTGCAACATAAATGTGCAGATAATAAGAGGAAGATTTTATAAAAAATGCAATTCACAACCTAGGTTAAGGTATAACTATTTTTAACATATTCTTACAAAATGAATTAGCAACGTAGTGGATGTCTCCACAAATAAACGCCCTATAATTTTTGAAAATCACTTCTACTTTCTATCTCGACTTTGCGAGGGATCATTTAACATATTTCTGCGGGCAATACGTTGTCCGCGAGGTACGGGTTGAGTTAGCCTGACCTACATATTATCGAAAAATATGGTTTTGAAATTTATGAACCTCAATGAGACACGTAATGGTTTCTGCTATGAATCGCTATTTTTCATTTTTGGTCACTTACACTCAGCCGGAAAAATTTTTTTAGTTTTAGCTTCATGGAAGTCAGCGGTTTATCCCAAAATTGACAGTCGGTGCGAAAAAAGTTAATATATTATAGCACACTTCCGATATGAAATACAATTTAGTTAGATGCCTATGCAAATACATATGTATAAAAATATATTACATGCTTGCTTCATATGCTTTAAAAGCAGAATGCACACAACTAAAAAACAGCTTTCTTCGCATGAATTTTACGAAACTAACATAAAAGTTACTAAAGAAAAAAATTTGATGTTTATCTTGAAACATTTTGCCGGAGGAACACATATGCGTAAAAGACATTATATAATGTTCGCGCACACAGTGTTTTAAAATTTTTGCGACAAATTATATACAAAAATTATATTCGACTTCTTGAACGGAAAAAAACAGCTGATGACCAATATTACAACACTACAAATTATGTCACGTATAATAGGGCAAATATACATGCATTTAGTATCTCTATCAGATATGTACATTTTTATGTAAAAATGCAAGCCTCTGGCGTTAATTACGTAAGAATATCTTAATCCACTTCTGTATAATTTGTATGTAATTAATGGCCTTTTTATGCTTTTCAGTTTACATTTTAATTCAAATTTTACTTTTACCTTAATTGGTTCATATTTTTTAAAAATCCTTTCTACAAGGATATACGAGTATGATCCCTGATGATTGCGGATAGCCGGAAAACGTAAGACCTCTGACTTGAGAATAAATCTACCTCTTGCGGTGTACTTTGTTGAAATTTTTGTATCAGTGTTTAAGAACTTTAGTTGATGGAATTATAATTGCACTTTAAGTAAAAACTAATATATGCCAGAGGATCTTGGCTGGATTTCTTATGGCTGTTTAAAGTGGGATCAATATTTGTAGAAGTAATTTCAGGAAGTATGAGTGAGGCGTAAGTAACTGTAATGCAGGACTTGAGGAAACTTTCATTATTTATAATATATTATTTCGAAACCATGAATATATATATGCACATTAACTGTAATTTATTCATATCTGATAATGTTCTATATTTTTGCAAAGTCGTACTCAAAATTTCGCAGTCATACGCAGGCTAACAGATACGTAATACAATAAAATTTCCACTGCAAAATTTATCGACTTTCCGGAGGAGCGTGTTGCTTCCTTCTTAAACGTTTACCAGACAACACGGCTTAGTATACTAGCAGACTTCCATCTTCGAGTCCATTGTAAGAACTTCAACATCTCTCAATTATTACCTTATCTCACAGGTGGTCAATAATTTTTCCTGGCCGATTGTATTACCAGCACACAAATTCTAAAACTTACAAAACTTTATCATTGTAAAGTTGCAGATGCTCACTTAGATGTTTTGCATCTTGTTGTGCTTGTATACAATGAATATTAACAATTTTCTTCGCGTAAATGCTGACTTACAATTTTTAGACAGGCAATTAAAGAGAAATAATTGCAATTTTCAATACTACGTAAAGACGATACTCACTGATTACTTCATTCTTGTACAAAATGACAAGTAAAGGAAAATGTCTCCTGACAGTCCTTGCCCTTTGAATTAATAATTTTCGGCATTCTGCAAAAAGGATTTTAAACTTCTTGTGCACTACTTTATTCTAAAAACACCGTGCATCTTGTCACAATCACTATTTAAAAACACCAACTGGATGCACTTTTTATTTTAAAAAAACTGTGTAGTTCTTTAAAACATTATAATGAAATCCCTGAGAATGGCTCAGTGAGGAGCCGAAACATATGTCGGGTTTTATTATAATGTTTTAAAGAACTATACAGTTTTTTTTAAATAAAAATGTATCCAGTTGGTGTTTTTAAATAGTTCTTGTGCACTAATTAAACTTTACAATCAATTATATTTATCACAGTAGAGTACAAAAAAGCGTATTTCGAACCGACTACTTTTCTTTCTAGATATGTATAGTGTAAAAAATGTTGTGCACAATGTAAGCCGTTTGCCGTAAAGAAGATAATTTCGCACCATGATAAATAGCGATATCACATTAAGTGTGAAGTGGTTTGGGTAAAATCTAGATAAAAGATATCAGCTGATAAGCCATAACTTTCATTGCAACAAGTAAAATGTTCCGTAGTAGTGACCTGAACACGGATAAGTAATGGAAAACAGAGGCGCATCGGTGATTGTGCTGGCCTTCCTCGTAGCTTCGGGTAAGTTATAAAGGAACAGGGACGAAATCACAGGAGGTAAAATCGATAATTTATTCAACGGTATCGATTTTCAAGAAGCTGCGGTAAATTAAGTAACCAAATCCGTCTTTAAGGGACGTACTTTGTAAGCTGATGAATGGTTAGCTAGTCAAGAAATTCTCCGCCATATATGAAAATCGGTGTTTCATTGTCACATTCAGAAGAGTGGAAAATCAAATAAATATTTAATTTTCACACTCCAAGTTCTAAAAATAAAATTCGTTTCTCCAAAAGTAAATGAAATTGTGAGAAAATTACGTATATTGGTTTCTTCCTATGCAGATTAAGATCGTAAGATTAAGTCAGTGGCTGCCAATTATTGTTAACTGTATTTCTCACACGGTTAACACCAAAGTCCTGCCACTGTTTTGAAGACAAATTTAACACACACTTAAAAAGTGATTTACATAGACAAAAAATGAGCAGCGCTTTCCTATTGTGTCACTGTATTATTAAAACCAATTTCTTTCATAAGTGTGTGTTATCTCAACAGTGGTTGACTATCACTGCCATAGACAGTAATTACAAGAAACTAAAGCCGAAAATGTAAATGTAGGCTTACTGTACTCTTCTCTTTTATTTTTGTGAAGGTCACTTCGCTATATCTGAAAGTTTGTGTGTAACTACTGAACAATTTTGATGTCATCTGTATTTCCACCTGTAATGGAGGCACAGTACTTTATCAGCGAGAGACAAACAGAATTTTAAATATTATTTTGAAAACTTTCAAGCTTCGAGGATTCCTTGTCTTCCATTTTATAATATTATGTAACGGAAAAAAAGCACTGTTATATCTATTAAATAATTTTGGAGTTAAAAGGCAGAACGTCATCTTAGTTTATAATCTTAAGAAAAGTATTGATGAGATTCTTGAGCAGAATCTCATCAATAAATTTCTCCCTTTCTCTGACTTTACAATCACCTACCTTTCAACGCAGCAAGCAGAAATTCAGGGATCAAGACGACTGCAGTGGGTATTGAAGAATAAAAATATCCTAGTTTAGGAAGAGGCATGAAACTTTTTCCGGCTTTTATAGAAACAGTATTACGAGTATCTACGCATCCGCAGTGATGTAAATTGCTTGATGGAAGAACTGGGATTTCCACACGATCCTGAAGAATGGAAGTTTTACAGTGATGTAAGATTGCATGGTGTTTTGTCACATAATGGAAAGGTAAACCATCAATGTATTTTGCCGATTCAGTGGCTGAGAAAGAATCATAAGCAGTTATGGCACTCTTACTGAATGCAAACTATTACAAGAAGCATGCTGGTAGTTATGTGGAGAGCTTAAGATGACTGTAATTGTACTCGGACTCCTGAAGGCATATAAGAAATATTGCTGTTTTTGTGCTTGTGGAACAGTCGAGCAACCAAAAAACATTGCATTTTAAAGGATTGTCCAGCCAGAGAAACTTTGTTCCCGGAAAACTTTGCAAAAGTCTTGCACAAAAGTAGTGAAGGTTTTCTCTACTTGCGCAGTAAGTTTCCAAATATCGGCAATGCCAAAATTAAACAAGGGATCTTTGTTGGCTCAAATGAGAAAGTCTACTTTTGACAAGATTTTCGAAAGTAAATATTACTCCAATGATTTGGTTGCGTAGAAATCTTTAAAATTTTTTGTTTATGGTTTTCTGGGCAACAAAGGAGAAAAATTACCCCGAAATCATACTGCAAAGGCTGCTACAGAACTACCAGAAGTTAGGATGCCGGTTGTCATTGAAAATCCACTTCTTACACTCAAACCTCAGCTTTCTCCTGGAACCTAGGACTCATTTGTGATGAAAAAGACGATTGGTTATATTAGTGAATGGAAACATTGAGCAACGATATCAAGAAAGTTGTGATCTGGCTGGGATGAAGTATTATTGTTGATTTCTCCGTAGGAAAGATGAAGCTTTCCATAAAAGAAGAAAGTACCGTAAGATAATAGAGCATTGCATTTTCTAAGTAGTGCCTCTTTATATGGTATTTTAATTGTTAAAGATAAGAAAAAATTATGATATTATAATTATTTTTAAGTGTTTTATTATAAATGTTAACCCTTGCGTATTCTTTGTTGTTCTTATGGTTTCTCAAGCATGAAATATATGCTTTGTGCTCTCAAACCCTTCACTCTTCCAACATAAGGTCTTCTGTAATCAATTTTTATAAATTCACGGCAGATTACCAGTATATAAAATCAGTATGTGCTTCGATATTTTCCTTTACACTTTTGTCGTCATTACGCCCGATTTAGTAAAACAAACAGCTAATTTCATCCTTGTAGTCGAAAAGGATAGAAAATGTTTGATTAATGTAATTGTAACCACATTCTTATTCGATTATATAGAGCATAATTAACACTATCAGGAATTAAATTTTAATACGTTGAACTTAATACGCTGTTAGATAGCAAACGTGACGAAGATTTATTTTTGTCTAAATAATAAAACCATTCGTCGAATTCAGATGATAAAGTCTGGTTGAAGTACAGTCTGCGACCACGTACATCATATAGATTACCCTTAAGACACTCTTGAACTTTGCAACTTAACTGCATTCTTTGAAATGAGAGACGTCATCGTCCAGAGAAGATAACTTTTACCTCCATTTCAGTTTCAGGAAGGACAGCAACCAGAATTTCAGGGGGAACCAATACACAAGCAGAAAATGTTCCTTATCAGGTGAGTTTTCAAGGCACGACACGTTAATCTTAATCGATTACATGGAAGTGTAGGGAAGCAAAATGTACTTAAATGACAATGCCGTGTTCCATTCCTTTGTGATCAATATAGTCCTCTCCCGAAGTTACATCGCAGGTGGTTCAGACATGGGGACCTTAGTCGAGGTGACGTAAGTCGAGACAGATTTTCCCTTAAACACGTTGTTGAAATGGGGAGGATGTTTCCAGATAATCAGTTTTTACCAAGAAAAAAAACATATGCATACATACATACATACATACATACATACATACATACCTACAAAACATTAATAAAATGTATGAAATGTACGAGGCGGCTCATTTGGATCATCACAGTCCAATATACATCAAAACAGGTGGCGATGAAGAAATCACTGGAAATTACTTGAAGAAATCAAGCACTGAAGCCTGGCGACACAAAGATCTCTCCTCCTTCAGAGTCGCCTCACAGCAAACAAGCATCCTCATAATTCCATGTCTAATTGTTGCTGCTCGCTGCTCGTTCTAATCAGTGTTCTCAAACACCTTGATGCCAGCTTCAATGAGACCAAGCCCCTCATACAACTTTGAAATCGTCGTTGTTCTCTTCTTATACCCTGGCTCAGCCTTCTCAGATTTTTCAAGGGAAAATTTGCTTTCGAATTTCAAGAAGTTGGTCAAGCGTCAGCTCATGATCAAGGTACTTCCAACAACTCGAAGACAGCTTCATCATCGTAACTACGAATGAGCGCTCTTGACTTAATATATTGGGTCTGGGAGCAAAGAACCTAAGTGCGAAACGACGTAAGTCGAGACGACGGAAGTCGGTTGATGATGGTAATTGGGTTTATCCATAATTGTCAACTGCATTAGCTGTAGAGATGATGCAAAATCGCCTGTAGGTGGCTGCAGCATGCGGAAAGTCCAGTTAAAAAATATGTCGAAGGCATCATTTCTGATTACATAATACTTACTGTCACTGCTACTAGACTCGTGCAGCAATTAAGACACAAAAACTTTGTGCTTGTTTTACGTAGTGATTTGCATGAAGTGTTGATTTGTATCTCTGTAATATATCATATGTAAGGAATGTAATCGCTGATATACCAGAAAGACGTGTTAGTGTCTAGTTGTAGATAAGAATATGATTGTGTAAAGCTTTTTAAGCTCCAATAAAAAACAACACCGTCAATTCACAAGATGAAGTAAGAGCTGGCGATAGGTGAACAAGTGAGTATGTGACATTAATGAAATACTGACAGAGGAAATTTATCTGAGCGCGCTACGGTCCTACATATATGGTATAAAACGGACCCTGAATAGATGTGATATAAGGAGGTGTGGAGTTGATTCTTCGGTCTTAAGGCAGGGCACAGTGCCAGATGTTTGTAAACACGGCAATGAATGTGCGGTATCATAAAATTTATGAGAGCTTTTTTTTTCATCTCAGGAAATGTCGGCCTCTAGAGAAGTCTGAATTATTGGGTTATGCCAGGCATGCACAAATCCCGGGCGCCAGGTCGCCATGAAAATCTTGTATTGTAGCTCCTAATACTTGTGCGTGCTCAGTATGGAACTTGACTTACATCATACTCCTACTGCCTAGAAATTTGAGGTGGCTCCTAGGTTTTTGGAAAATGTGGCGTCCCTGACTTACGCAGTTATTTACTTGATGGTCAAGGACTCCCTTATTCTTGGATGAGACACCGCGTCACTGAGTAATTGGTTCCTGAAGGCACAATTTTCATTTGAAAAATAGGGTGACGGCGGCATACTTGAGAGGGAGTACTCAACCACACCGTCGTCAAAAACCTCAAGACTTGCGTGTTTGAAGGTTATTTATAACTGTAAATGTTACGTGTATAACATTTAAGCTTCTTACAGCTTTGGGTAATACGGTTATTATGGAAGATCCGAGTCTTCTGGAATTTTAAGCCGTGTCGTTTTGCGAAATATTACCGACATTTCGGAAGGTTTTAATGTCTTTATCTTCAGAGTAAAACAAACTATGCGCTCTTCTTGGCCCAAAATATGAAAGCATTACAATCCGTCAACATTTCAGTAGGCCTAATTCTTCATCAATTAACACGACGTAATACCCAAAAAGACTTGAATCTTCAGGAACACTGTTGTCTCCCTATTCAAGATGGCTGTAAGCAACAGTTCCTGTCCGAAATATTAATAACTCTCTACTGAACTGCACAGCGTTAGATCGTAAAATATCTTAACGGAACAAAAGACTTTCGACTATACACACTGTTCGTCAATAGAATCCATTTTCTTGCTCGAAGTGAAAGGTAGCAAACGTTTCGTAGTTTGTGAAGTTTGGTGTGCATTTTAAACACTTCCATTACTATTAAGCCTATATTACAACACCAGCTCAAAATTAAATTCGCCCCCATCTGTAAATACTTGGATTAACGCTATCATGGCAATATAAAGCTAATATTTACCATTTTTTAATTCTCGCTATCTCGCTCCACGTAGACGTACGCTATTTTTCACTGCATTAATTCCCTTCATTTTCCCCATTGATTCACACAACTACGCTATAAGCTCGTACTTCTGCGATAAGAAACTGAATTAATAGTTGCTTCCGCTTTTTCTGCAGGTAGCCATAGTGAAGGCTGGTAATACAACACTTCGATGTGGAGGTGCACTCATTAAACCAAACTTAGTCCTTACTTCAGCTTATTGTGCTAGCCTGTAAGTATTCCTGTAAATATTATACTTCTTTCTTCTCTTCCCTGTCCTTCAATTTTTTTACGCTCCGTCCTACGTTCTTGACTTCTTTCTTCCTTCCTTCCTTCCAATATTCTCGTTCTTTAAAAAATGGGTATTTTCTCTTGTGTTTTATTCAGCATTTAGCACATGTGATACTATTTTCACATAAACGTTTCAGATACCAAAAATATTTATAATTGATATCCTGGTTAAATTCACGGCATAGTAATCGCTTCGAGGCCGTTGATGAATTTAAATTTTGGCTCCATCTGATTTAGCTGTTGTAACTGTAAAAATGTTCCAAGACTAAAAGCTTGTCACAATGCTTAATACTCGCATTGACCTCAAAGATATAAAATGTAATTGGCATCAAAATATTTTGGGATATCAGACAGACATACAACCGGACGTAAGAATATGTCTGTATGTCCCCAAGCGATTATTTGCGCTTCTTTGTACACAGAACACCTAATTATAATTTGGGGTACTTAAAGAGTGATTTTATATTATTGTATGTGTTTTTGTTGCTTCCAGCGGGAATGCTTCTGATACACAGATCATGGTCGGTAACAACAATCTGACCCGAGAGTCGCCATCTCAGTTTGTTAATGTACAGGACATCCGGATACACGAAGGGTACGATCCAGAGAGCAGACAGAATGACCTAGCTCTGCTAAAGGTCTGAAGATAAAAAACTTTATAACTTTTGGGGGCTGATTTTTTTAAAAAGTCATCATCTCTTAATCACCTGAGTCAGAAAATTACTTTCGTTTACATAATCACTTAGGAATTCATATAACACAGCCATTGAATCATACCTTTATTCATTTAAATTCATTTCGCATTCGTACACACACTTCCTATGGGCCGGGATAGCGTAGTCGGTATAGCGACTGGCTACGAGCAGGACGGTCCGGGGATCGAATCCCGGTGGGGGCGAGATTTTCAGCACCCGTCCAGACCGGCCCTGGGGCCTACCCAGCCTCCTGTACAATGGGTACCGGGTCATTCCCGGGGGTAAAGCGACCGGGGCGTGGCGTTGATCACCCACCCCCATCTAGCGCCGAGGTTAAAGAAAGAGTAGAGCTATACGTCTACTCCCCCTCTGGGCCTTCATGGACTGTTCTAGGGTGAAATTTAACTTTACCTTTACCTTACATACACTTCATAAATATGTTTCAATATTACCCTAATCACTCATTCTTCAGATGGTTTCTTCCATCAATTATTTAAACTTAGCATCTGCCCTTTGAGAATTAAATTCTTGTACTTTTAAACTTCCTCGATCTGTTGTTCTTTAAATAAAAATAAAATATGATCTTTGTCGATAGCTGTGGGAAATATAGAAATATGATGTGTCAAAATATTAACAAGCCATAACTGCGTCATACAAGACTACTGAGTCAGTGATGTGTCCTCCATCAGAAGCACTTACAGCGACGAAATATTTGCAGAAAGTGGCAATCACAAATTCAGGTTTGCTCATTTCTGTTTTTGTAATTGCACGCCATTTTAAATGGAATTGTAATTACATTTTAAATTTCAATAATTTGATATCAATAAAGCTTCTTCCACTACGAAAAGGCTACAAGGGGGTAGAACATATCTGTCCCTTAATTTTCTTTGGCTTTTGCAATCAAAGTAAAGTCCAGTATTTGTTAACATTTAGCACTTACAGGATTGTCACTGTCTTATAAAATTTCAGCATGATTTTCTTTCTTACTTTCTTGTTCCATGTTCCCTTTACGTTTCCATATAAATGTCTACATTCATACCCAATATTTGTGTGGCCCAAGCAAGAGATATGAGAGTTCAAAGTTTTCATACCATTAGATTGGTCGCCCACAAATTCCACTGCCCCGGTTTTGCGGTTAGCTTCATATTGAGTGATCGCCTAATCTCAATAACTTTAATTAAAATCCACTTCTTGCACTTTATCTCCATATTGGGTTATCACCATCTGGTTGTCAGCAGAAGATAATAATTCCAGGTTTATTCTGTTATAAAATTATAGTCCGAAATGGTCTAATTCACTTCAATAACTTATTCGTTACGCAAATTACGTGAAATTCAATTCTTCAAGGCGCGATGCTGATAAATGCAAACGTATAATATAGACTTACGAATGTTTCACATGCTTAATGAAGACAGAAATTCACAATGTCGAAAAATGTTTCCGTTCAAAGCAAGACAGAAGAACAAATCAAATACATTGAAAATCTGCTAATCTTTCAATTAAACAAGCTTTGACTAATCACGAGACTTTAAAAATATTGTATACTTCGCATAATAAGACACATTTTACCTTATACCTTCACTTTAAATCCCTGATGTACATCAAAGCAATCATTATTCGCACGGGCCTATAATTTTAAGATAATTAAACCCTTTATTTAAATATCTAAAAATATTAATCGACTATTCGTTTTATTGGGGAATGACGTCGTATTGATTAGTAGACAGATTTATTTGATCCTACAGGAAAAGAAAAGAAACTCTTCTGAAAAGTTAATAGCTGACATGGATTTATATCCCTTGAATACCCTGAATCTTAATCTGGAATGATGTGAGAGCTTCAAGTATCGCACAGAACACATAACGTTACAGGGTAATATATAGATCTGAAAGAAATATACTTAATTTTGTTTGTTTGCAGATATTTAACGAAATATAAAGCTAATAATAGGTAAATGTCATGCATTGTGATTACCTGAATTGCGCGTTTATAACCTTAATAGCGAGAGGGGCTTCGTGTAAATCGAGCTTGGCAGCCCTTAACTAAATTGATAAAACGGAAAAGAGAGACGTTCAAAAAGAAAAAATTTCAAGGGCAGCCATCGACTAACACCACCAAAAACCCCATTGTCTCGCGTCCTTCCATGAGTACTGGCATAGCACTGCTAAATACTCCGGACAGCTTGGGATGTGAAGTCATAACAGTACCGTGACATTGGAGAGAGAGTTGGTCCCCCAAAGTTAGGCGGGTTTGAAAATCCTGACGCGGCTCTCAGCCCGAGAAGATTTTATTGAATTTTCAACGCGAAATCTTCAAAACACGTACCAACATAGAAAGTTCTGTTATTAACTATGAGGAGATGAGCTTGTTTCGAAGGCTTGAGGGTTGATAAGAGAATAATACTAAAAAGGATTTTGCAGAAATGCTTTAACATTTGAAATGTATTGAAACGGTTTATGATATGTTCCACTGATGTCAATTTATTCGAAATTCATTTTGTATGAAAATAAAATGTTCTTATAAACCTGTTATGTATTTATGTTTAACCTCTTAAAGACTCGTGATTACTTTATTTATCACTATTTTTAACATTTAAAACTCTCCATTTTGTCCTCATAGAGTGCATTTACGTGTTTTTATGTTTCTCAGAACTAATAGGGATTACTTCCCTCTACAGCATTAACTGGTTTGTTTTTATAACAGAGAATGTGTTGTTACTGCGCAGTACGAACCAAATCTTTAAATATAATTCAAGTTAAACTTAGTATTTAAAGGTTCATAACATGTTACGTTGTTTTGCAGCTCCCTTATGACCTGACAATCCAGCAACCAGCTGTTGACACCATCAATATAAAACAAAGCGCCTTCCCTGTGACCGATATCTGCAATCTCACTGGATGGGGATCCAGTGCCTGGGTGAGGAGTGCAGCTTTATGACTAAATGAATGCTATTCGACTTTTTTAAACACAATAGCATTAAAATATATCGCCACAAATGTTTGCATTGTGGGGTTAAAAATTATTTAAGTAACCCAACAGAGCAGTGCCCTTTCTTGAGGATGGATTAAAGGATAGGAGGATGGGCGGAAAATCGGAGAGATAGGGACGGAGAGATGTGAATGTGTACATGTGGATACATATACATAGATGGATATAGATAGAATGTTAGATGGAAAGACGGATGGGTGGCTGGATAAATGAATGGGTGGAAGGATGATTGAATAGATGGATGGTTGGATGGATGGATGGCTGGATGGATGGATGGATGAACGGCAGGCAGAAGTCTGGTGTGTTATGGAAATCATTCGATTTAAAATGAGCTATTCTTTTTCCGGTATGTATTCACTTGTTCAAATGAATGTTGCAGAATGGCAAGTCGTCCAGACTTCTTCAGAGATTGGAGCTGTCAGCTGTGAATTACGTCATGTGTTCATGGGTACTCGGACAAACGATTGAAGTTGGGCAGTTCTGCGCTGGAGGAAAGGAAGGCGAGAACGCATGTTTTGTATGTGATGAAATACCTTGCAGCAAACCTGCAATCAATTTCTTACGTCCTAATTCACTGACAATTTTAAGGAAGAAATCATCTAAATACTCTAATGTGTAAATACCGACTTTTAACTCGAGGAAAATAATCATTATCCACGACAAACATCAAACGTTTATTGATGTACAGACGTGACCCGTATTTAGTTTGAGAATGATGAGAAATACGGACCGAAACCTGTGGATCAGTTTAATGTTGAAGCACATTATACGTTTATTATATATATATGTAATGATAATCCAGTAAGTTTTCAAGAGTAAATTAGGAATCTGCCCCCGTTTTTAGTGATTGTCACAACTTGCAGTCTGTTGATGCTGAGACCAATTAAAATTATCAACCCATTTTATAAATCAATAAACTTAATCATACTAACTTTCATTAGACCATTCGCAGGTCAATCAGTACTTCTTTTAATAAATCCTGCTTCCTCAGCCGCAGTAGGCTACATTAAATTACTGTCCTTCAAATGTTATCACTATTAACATTTCACTAACTTGACTTTAACGCTACAAGCTTTAAATTTACTACTTCTGAAATGACAACATCTTGTTCTATTTAATTTAAATAATTATATTATTTCCTCTCGGACATTCGGGGAGATCACCAAATGTCATATTTCTAGTTTACCCTTAAATTAATACTAAATGAGCTATCCTCCTACTTTCTGTTCGCACTCGTATCGACACTGGTAAAGAAAAGTAAAGATGTCTCTGTGCACTCAACGAAGGTATGTGGGGAAATGGAGGTGAAAATTCCTTCATTCGTAACCCACCCACTAGTTGGAGTGAGTGGTCAGCTTCAGGCCCGAGGTCGCTTTATCCCTAGCGAAAGTGCCCCAAGGCACCCATTGACTGGGAACTGCGGGGATTCCACAGAAGGTCTGAAAGCTATCGAGAAGAAAAAGTCAGAGATTTGAGATCCAAACAGCGGTGTTTCTGAAGAGTCAAGTCTTCTGGGATGTTACGCTGTGTCGATGGGCGAGCAGAAACCGACGTTTCAGGATCACATTACGATCATAAGAAACCTCGGGAACTATTCGACCAACGGCACAGCGTCACATTATGTAAGGCTTGAATCTTTATGTGTAAATGTCTTGCCCCTTCCTAACAAGGAACCACAATTCCTCTTACATCCACCCGATAACCTTTTCACTATCCCGACAGAGCTGTCCCTGGTTCCACTTCAAATACGTACGAAGTAAATGACATGGGACTTATAGTCATATGTATTCCACCAATTCCATTTGGCACGTCATTTTCATATGTCTTGTATCTCTGTTCTTCCCTTGCAAGAAAACTGATACTTCCACAGATTTAAGAGAAGTTCTCCCCTGTGGCATGAAATAGCTTTTCAGGCAGTAAGTCAGTCAGTTAAAAGATAAAGCGTAGGTGTTGAGTACTTTGTGTTGATAGTTTTGTAGTCTCAGGCGTCTAATTACACTTGAATTTTTTGCAGCTGGATGAAGGAGATCCACTTGTGTGTAACGGTGAGCTAGCAGGAATTATGTCTCACTCCTTCAACTGCGGTAAAAACAAAAAACCGAGTGTCTACACTGAAGTGTACCAATACAGAGACTGGATAGGTTCGACAACAGAATCAATTAACTCTGCCAAAGTGACCAGTCTGAGCAGTTACATAACTATAGCCATGCCAGTTGGACTTGTATCTTACTGGAAGAGCAGAGCGTAAGGCGAACAGCTGCAGCTGTAAGACTCAGGTGTTACAAAATTTGTATCAACCCACACAGAGAGACAACAGACCCACTGATGAAGAAAACATAGGATAAATACAATAGTTCCCTTGAAATAACGTACAGAGTGGCCCAAAATTGGGTTACACGTTTAGAAACATGTATACTATGATGAGCTGTTAATTTCTTCATTTCTTACACAATTTACAAAAAATGGAAAGGAGATCCTCTATATTCATTTCTCAATAACGCGTGCAGCTGACTTAAACCGGTGTTAGAAGTTTAAATTTGAACATTCCCGTTAAAACGAGAAAATCTTTCGGTTAAATGACTTTCGGGCCGTTCTGTACTTGCAGTAAAATGCGCGGATGACAGTATCAAAGTGCTCAATCCCGCTCACGCCCCATACCGCAGCCTACAAGAACAGTTACTTACAGAAACGCCGAAACCTTGGACACCTAATATATCATACACAAATAAAACTCGCAAATCGCTCTCACACTATTCGCAATTTTTACACTTAGTAATCATAATAAATTTTTAACGACAGCAAATCAGAAAAATCATGAAGTGGCTACAAAGTAGCCAAGAGAAGAGGCCTGTTTTCATTCAGTAAGACATATGCGGCATTTCTAAGTTCAACAAAATACGCAGTGTACGTATAAGGTATGATTGTGGTGTGTTCGCGTAGTGGTTACACCTCCTCGGCTATCGTAACATCCTGATACCATTTCACTCGGAAGAAAGCGCGTTTATGGCAAATTAATGTCGCCGGCAACAACAAAACTTGCTTAGGTCTTCACTTAAAGTGCCTCATATTTTGGGCCAATTTTAACCAAATTTGGACTTTCTCAACAGATTTTCATAAAAGTCGGCAATAACAAATTTCACTTAAATCTGTCCAGTGGCAGCCACAATGGTATATGCCGACAGAAGGACGGACAGACGGACGGGCATAATAAAGGTAATATGCGCTTTTCACGACTATGCGAACGCGCCTAGAAACCAGAATATCACAGCATAGTGGCGCCGTAGTTGCAATTGTTATAAACATATGTTTATTGTTAAAATATTAACAGCCTGCACAGTTCTACTATAAGGTAATTACACAGGTAAAATATACCGACATACAAATAAATATTATCCATTTCCACCATAAATACACATGTCTGAGCCATAATACTATGCCTTTTTCAATCAACGTATTACATAAAATGTATTTATAAATGTATCATAACGTAACTATCTCTCTAAGCAGGTTTGTAGTATTTTAATATTTATGTATTACTAGTTGTACCCGTGTGAAGAATTCGCACGTAGGAACAATAAAACCTTTAATCAAAAAAATGTATTTATATTTTTGAAACATTAAAGCCCTTCTCGTTATACAGTGTTTGATCTTTCTAAAAATGCCTATCTTGAAAAGATCCGTTCGGTAGTTCAGTAGATCACGGTTTAGCAAACAAACGTTATCATAATAATATATGATGATAATGGTGGTGATGATGATGGTGATGATGATGATGATGATAATGATGACGATGATGACATTGTCTTTTTATACAACACAAGAATAAATGGCTCATGTAAAGCATTTAATTTTGAGTGGAGTATAAAATCGTTCTGTAATTATCCTTCATACACATAGAATGACCGATTGGTGAATTACAAACGTGCACTTGAAGAAGATTCACGAATCGAAACGAGTTTTATAAACACACGTTACATAAAACTGTGTATGAGTGATGCAGTGTCTGCTGGAACCCCACTTGACGTTGAAAGAGCTGATAGGTGAATTCAACGTTCTTTTCATCACAAAACTACTTCCTACATCATCGCAGTTATTTAAACCTCTTTCTCGCTGATTCGAAATAGCGAAAAGTTAGAACAGAAATGAAGCTCTGCATTACAGAAGAAAAAACATCGATAAGTGCCTTCAAGGTTACGACGCCATGCAATCTATTCATATCTAACAGACCACACGATATAACTTCCCAGAAAACAATTATCTTCATAGCTACTCTAGCGATAACTTCAGATTTCACTTAACATTCGTATAGTTAAACTTCATTCGCTCTTATTTCAAATCTGGTACAAACAAAACAGCACCGAATAGGTGATAATCTTCAGTAGTAATTTGGCTGTTATTGGTGTATAGCTGGATATAACGTCACGCAACGTAAAGTTTGTATTAGAAGAGGGGTGGCCAAACTTGCTTCACGTAAGAGCCACATACGATAAACTTCAGATGTTTGAGAGCCGCAAGACATCAACAGATATTATACACACGTTTCTATTGTTATATGCACATTTTGTAACAAAAATTTTTAAATATATTTACTCACCATGAACATTAAACTTAAGTTTTAATCCAGTGAAATCAGTTTATACCCGGAAAATAATTATAAAGGTCGAACATTTTTTATTTAACTTTTTATGAATTGTAATGCAAAAAGGAGCTCAGCCAACATATTTCCGCGAGCCGCACATTATATGTCAAAGAGCCGCATGTGGCTCGCGAGCCGCGGTTTGGCACCCCTGTATTAGAACGTAATGCCGTATACCTAAAACTCCTCTCTCTCTTTACACACACAAATTATGTATCTTTATACAGATTGAAAAGTAATATATCAACTTACGATACTAGAAGAGAAGTCACAATGGAGTCCTTCCTTCAATGTCTGTCGGATTCAGTGCTTGAGAGAAAATGTTCGTCGTTGTCTTCGCCGTCGCTGGAAGTCTGTTCACCACTATCATGATTATTAGTCAGTAGACAGCACAATATCACTGTGATAATCCTCGTCTCATACCCTCAATTCTTTCGCGTATAATAAGCCCCACTGCACTTGTCCAGCTCTCTCAAGTCACAACTGCTAATGCCGTAGCAGCCTGCTCAGGCATTTCAAGAAACGTGAAGGTTTGTTTTGTATTGCTACACAACCCTTCATTTGACTCCAAAACAGTTCAATGACATTCAGGTTGCTCTACACGGTGGCAGTATTTCAAGAGCTGAACATTTCCAGCGTTCCTGGCAAGATTGTCAGTAACACATTTGTCTGGATTATTGTATGCATGAAAACGTTTTGGTCTTATAAACCAAAATTTAAAATTACTTTAAGCAAACAAGAGAGGCAATATACATATAAAGTAACAGTGAGTCGCGTAACCATTGTTGCCGTGGAAAAGTAATAAGTATTATATATTCTGAGTGTGTCTGTAGCCTTAGTTATCCAGCATTCAAAGCGAATGAGCCCAATTATGTTGTCAGCTGTGGCCTGTCTGGCTCTACCAAATTTTTCCACTTTATCTCATAAAAGGCACCATTTTCGGAAAAAACCTGTTATGGAACATATTTGTCTTTTTTATTTTCTCTGAAAATTTGTCTAAAACAATCCTCATTCTAAGAAGAATTCAGCGAGAAATTGTCATAAATGTATATATGGCTTCATTTAAATTACCCGTTATTTTTGTCAGATTTTAACAAAACTTGAATTTATTCGACAGATTTTCGAAAAACTGAAATATAAAACTTCATGAAAATCCGTCCAGTGGGAGCCGAGTTGTTCTATGCGTATGGACGTACAGAGAGACATGACGAAGCCAATAGTCGTTTTTCGCAATTTTGCGAAAGTGCCTAAAAATTCGTCTTACGAATTTAGTAATTCAACAAATTCTTCTTTGCGCTACGTGTTGGGACGACGACACAAGCTAGAGCTATGAAACGGACTGTTAACCCTATAATTACAAACCTTGGCTCCAAATTTGGCAGAAGTGATTCGAAAAGTTCAGAGAAAACTTTGCTCTCTTGATAATCAACGATATTTTTCGAGTCAGAATTTGGCAAGCACCCCTCAAAATAAATCACTGTCCACTGTAAAGGATAAATAAACATCTTCCTTTGCTGCAGGTTTTTACATTTAGGCAGAGAGGCCTGAAATAAAATCCTGTTTTGTGTCCCACCCTTGTTGTTACCAAAATTTTCGATGCGGTATGTACTTCATTTAAATGTGAGTTTCAGACCACACTGCACATTTCACAAAACTGTCGCACTATCTCAGCACAAGTTTTATTCTGTCTTCTCTTTCCGTGAGTTATAATTATATCGCTTTCATTCGCTTCCGCGCACTGAGAACACTTTACATGTAAAACTTCAGTCCGACGTTAGTTCTGTTCTGTAGTATCCGAGAGTACTAAATAAGAAAGCTCAAAACTCTCAGCATTTCACCGCTATTGTTTTGTTTATGTTTCACTAACTTAGATGGTCTTGCTGCTACTGCAGCTGCTTGATGCACTGCGCAGACCAAGCACGCAGTCAGAGAGCAAGAACACATCGCAGTGAAACGTGCAACGGTACGGTATATTCATTCTGTATAGTCACGGCAGTTTCTATTAATTCTGTTTTATTTCGCGTGCCTTACAGATGGCTCAAACGAGAAATTGAAGGTAAAATGTGGGGATACCTTTCTGTCTCGCATTAGTGTTTTCGACCAGGAACCAATAGAATTACTTATAAAGCACTCTTGTTTTTTTTTTTAATCCGATTTGAAGACAGAGTGATTTGACTTTGGTTAAGAATCTGACCGATCTTAAATAATATATCCAGTTACACTGGGTGGCCCCTACATTACGCAGTAATCGTCAGCATTTATTCTGTAGCATATTCTGAATTCAGATTATTATTTATAATGCTACAAATATGCTCTTCACGATAATGGTCAGTGAACGTTCACTAAAACATGAGATATAAAGGGCATATATGAAGACTCGAATTAATAATAAAAGAAAATAGAGGACTCAGGACAAGCAGCCCGCATATTAGATTATAAATATTGTAGCAAAATTTAGAATGGTTAATGATAGAATTGAATTTAAAAAAAGTCTATCATAAATAACTAGGCCTACGTTCTGGCGCAACAGTCAGTGTTACAACCACAACGTGGAGCGGAATGTTTCTCAGCAGACATTGGGCAAGTCTGTAGTTAAAGTCCGAATATCAGAAAATTTTAATCATATCTACATCATAAAATAAGGGGGCATGCGATGGCGCAGTTGGTTGAGGCACTGCGCTACAAGCCGGAAGGTCACGGGTTCTATTCCCGATGGTGACATAATCCTTCCGGCCGCAATATGGTCCTGGGGTCGACTCAGCCTCTAACAGAAATGAGTATCAGGAATATTTCTTGGGAGGTAAAGGAGGCCGGTGCGTAGGGCTGACAAACTTACCACCTTCAAGTGTTGATTGTCTAGAAATTCTGGGACTCTCAACCTCCTGGAAGCCTCAATGGCCTGTCCAGGGATTGATATGCATTTTACATCATAAAACAAACATTGATAATACAAGCTTACAACCTCCCCTGAAGAATTCGTACATTCTTGGTCAATTCTGTAAACACATTTCATTACTGCACTCTTTTATTTATTACAATCGAATATTTTGTTTTAAATTATTGCGTCTGAGCAGATGGCTTTACAGATGCCGATTGTTTGGGAGATGGCCGAGATCTTTGCTTGACTTACCCTATTATATCAACACAAAAAGTATTTTTTTATTTCATTTATAACAATTAAACAAATGTTTCCATGTACACAATTTTATGTTGTATAAGCCTTTCAGCCTTGTGCGACCATAATCTATAAACTCATAACAATGCCTTCATCTCATCTAAATCTAACTATGATACCTTCAACAGTAAACTTACTGGAATAGTACAATCTATTTTAAGTTAAGAGTTATGTCAAAATTTCTCAATACACATCATACTAATATATTTAAAATCTCAAATGTTTTAAATCTTTAAATTATGTGTTCACTCCGAAGACATTAGGTGGAAATTCGGGCTTTTTTTTTTTTTGTAACCTCGGTAATGGAATTCCGGGTTCATTAAATGAGCGGAATTTTTTTACTGCCTGAAAGCACTTAGCTTCTCAGGACACTCTTTCCATGGGCATTCTAATGTAGACTGGCACTGAAAACTTTGCGCCTCGTTGCTTTATTATTTCCTATAATTTATGCCTCCTATAAACATTTAATGGGCTATCTTAGTCACGCACTGCTTCTGCACACATCCACATACCCAGTTATTACATCGAATATACAAAACTTTCTAGTTTTATACTAACAGGAAAAATTGTTTTTTTTTTAATAAAAATGTAAACATCATGAAAGCATTCATTACTTCCATGGCTGTTAAATGCAGACATCTCTCATATACAAGGAGGTGACAACGTTAAAAACTATTGACGGTTTAGAGATTCTTGCTGGAAGAAGAATCAGTTGTAAGGCAGACAACATATATTTTGTACTAAAACAGGTCCCTGCCGATAGGGTAGGACACTGCCTGCTCCAAAAAGTGATGGGAACCATTTCTGTTACAGTGGCATGCACGATGGATATATATGTATATATACGTATATACAGACTAATGTAAAATGCGTATCACGAGAGTAGCCTGGTGTCAACTAATCTAAAGTTCGACGAAAAGAAAGATATAAAGTTGCCAAAATAATTTTCTTAATATTTAACCGGAAACTTCAGAAACTAAATTCTGACCAATTGTTAGTCTCCCAAAATACTCCTTTAAGAAGCACTTGCTAAGTAAAAGAAATGCAAAAGCGAAATTTCGTCTTGTTACGAACACCGTTCATTTAATGTTACTAAGAAAATGTAGAAAACTACAAGGCATAGATATTCGCTCGAATTACATATCCAGAGAACATTCAGGTACGCAGTCCACATACTTACCGCCGTTTGTATTCGATTAACTCGAACAACCTCTCGCTGTTACCTGCTCTAGAAAACTGAGAGCGACGTTAAAATTTTGGGCAGCTTATTTTGTGGGGGCGCTCTGATATTCTTTTTTCTTCCTCTGAGGCAGACTCCAGAACTTCTTGTCTTTCCCGAAATGAGCTGCGTCCTGAAGGGTTTCCGGAAGCTTCTCGTACAATGTTTCCGGCAGAAAACTTGCACAGATGGCGCCTACAATACACAGAGCACTGAGGATCGCATACGGGTACCTCGGGTCAGCAACCGTTCCCTGGAAAAACAACCAAAACTATTTTTTCGGAGGACAAAGGATCACGGGATTAAGAGAGTATAGTTTCTGGCACTGGCACAAATTAAAGTTATAAAAAGGTCTAACATATGATTAATTCATTACACAGAATTAAGCTGGGTTAGTGCAATGAGTAAAATCAATATGATAATAGAAGCTATATTGAAATATCACATCAATCACATATAAATTTTTATTGTTTTCAGAATTTAGTATACATTACGACACGTTTCAGCCGATGTGGCCATCTTCAGTTAATACACAATACATACAAAATATTTTGGAGGTTATAAGCAACATAAAGTTCTACAGAAAGAAATAAGATCTAATTTTTACATAAAGAATAAAAATATATAAGGGTTTGTGTTATTGATGTAAATTTTAAAGTTGTACGTATTTCAGCTGTTTTAAAGTTCTATCTTTTACTCATTTAAGGTTACTTTATGTAAAGTACTTGATTATTGTACATAATTTTATTTTTGAATATTTTGTTCATTTATTATGTTCATGGTTTTAAAATTTTCTTTTCTAGAGCATAGACTGGTTGAAGGATTAGAATTGCAGAATATCTGTACAGCACGTTTGAAAATTTGTAAGTTATGAACTTCTTTTTATGGTGAATCTGGAAATTCTTTTTATAGAAATTTATATTGCTAATATGCTCCCAAATATTTAGTATATATTGTGTATTATATGAAGATGGCCAGATCGGCCGGAACATGTAGCAGTGAATAATAAATTCTGCATGCAATAAAAATGTATTTGTAACTGACTGGTTATTTCAATATTGTTTTTATGTTATCAAAACGGGATGTTTAGAATAAAGGTTATGGTGCCCGAAGTTTGCGGATTTGCCTGTAGTTACTTCTGCACGACATTTGTTGTTACTTTCACGGATCTTTCATTACATATTATTCAATATTAATGGTGATGGTTGAGACAGAATCCATAATTTTAAGAGCACTAAGCTAGTGAGATAGCCATCACGAAATTAAGGCAGCCCTTCTATAGCGCTTAAAACATTGCGTCTTGACACTAACCTTCGCCACTTACCTTAGTAAGTGATTCTAAAAAAAAAAGCAGTCCATTAGTTCCTCACATAGGCAAAGCCTTTCAACCATTTTATTGAAACAGAATGTTTATTTCCTTCTTTAGAAAATCCAGCCACTGGTACATGTCCTGAGCCACACGAATCCAGACCACACCCTCCCATTCTATTGCCGTACAATCATTCCTAATGTTATTCTTCCACATACGGTTAGCTCTCCCAAGTACTTCTTTCTTCAGGTTTTTAAAAAACGTGTGTTATAAATTCTTCTACAAGCTACATGCACCAATGCTCTCAATTTCGTTGATTTGATAATTATACTCGTAGTAACAACTGAAAACGAGTTCCAATTATGAAGCTCCTAATTAGGCAACTTTCTCCATCCTCCTGTTATTTCCTCTCTCTTAGGTCCAGATTTTACTCTCAGGACTTTTCTTCTAACAACCTCAAATAAATATTCTTTTATTAATGCGAAATATTTCGTTGCCATACAAGCATCAGGAAAATTAATGGTTTTGTATGAGTTTTAGAATAAGAGTTACTAGAAAATTCAACGGCATGGCCGTGCCATGGCTCATGCGATTAGTCGCCGGCCTCTCACCGCGGAGGCCCGGTTTCGATCCCGGGTCAGTCCATGTAGGATTTGTGGTGGACAAAGTGGCACTTGGACAGGTTTTTCCCCGAGTACTTCGGTTTTCCCCTGTCAGTTTCATTCCACTGGTGCTCCATTACTTGGATCTTCATCATCACAAGGTTGCACAATAAGCCTTAAGGCTACGGTGCGTTCGTAACTTCTGCTGCAGGGACCTTCTCCCCACCCCCAAAAGAAACGGCATAACAACAAATCACCTAAAGACTTGAGTAGAACCGACTCCGGAAACACCGTACTAACAGTGCTTTAGACCATAGACAGAGGCAAAAAATGTACTGGTATAAATAATAGTAATGGAAAGAAAGCTGACTGTGTGCATAACCGAACTGTAATTTCATTACAATTTGTCAGCCTTGTGAAGTTAAATCGTTCTGCTATACTGATAAGTACTGTAAGTTGTTTATATCGCGAGGAAGTCGCCACACTACATTAGGAATGAAAATAATATGAACTCATATTTCTGCAACTTCTCAAACCGAAATAATCTGCAATAAAATGGAAGGAAAATGTATGTAGTTAAACAAGGTACATTTACGTTTCAAATTATCCACGTTTTCAAGCTACATATGTGTACATTATTATAGTTATGCAGGTTTAAAAACTTTTGAGTTCAAACTCAAAACACTTCAATAAATCTTACAATTTGCAACTTGAACTCTTAACACGTATATGCTTTCTGACCTCAGAGTCGTCCCCGCGCCATCGTTATGTTGTGAGATGTGGCAAAACGTACATATTCCTCACATGAACATTCAGAACAAAATACTTTAAATACATTTAATGCCGACGCACTATTATCAAAACTAAACGTGTATTAACCGTCACGGTCCGCTCTTTTCTTCGTCAGCTTTCCCCAATCCTCGCAATTTAAAATTAATTGTGGAAATATGAATCCGTCCAGCATTTAGCAGAACCTCTGTGTCAGGCCACTGTAAATAACACAGCACGAAACAATGACAATATAGAGGATATTCCCAAACGCGATTCAAAACCGTGAACCTATTATTCAAGTGAAACAAGACCGTAAGCCGTTGTAATATCGGAATCTTATGCAAATTTGGTCATCGTAGTCGTGTTCTTCGCTGATTGTCACGTACTGGAACTTGCGGCATTTTCCGATTCAAAATCACTGCATTTTCTTGTGTGGTATGAAGCGTTACTATTGTTTGTACCAGTATAGACACAAGCAATTAAGGAACCGAAAAATGTGTTATGATTCTCACGTTAAGGTATGCATACTGATGTAAAAAAGCCTTTCATTACATCTAAAAATGCAGTTCAATTAGGCTGACACCATGAAAGAAAACACACTGTAGAGACAAGAAAAAAAAAGTAATGTTTATAATCTTTAAAATGGTTGTAATGGTAATTTGTTTTCGAAATTTATCGACTTTCATAAATGCAGTTTTTGGGTTTAAGGCCTGGTCACTTAATACTGAAAAGTTTCACAGAGATTTAAAACTGTGTTTGACTTGATTTGTTAAAAAAATGCGTTATTCGTTACGCCGAAAATTCCTCCTCTTCAGTTACTCTCTCTCTCTCTCTCTATATATATATATATATATACATATATATACATATATATATATATAAGTGACTGCAGCATAATTTTGGGACTGAAATAATTGTGAAGGGTATTTATTGTCTATATACTACAGACTGTTAGAGTACCAGGTAGACAATGTATGGTCCCAGCGCTCCCAGTCCGTTTGCAAAGAGGAATCCAACAGAAGTGCCTGTTTGACGAAGACAAGTCGGGTACAACTCCATGCATTGCAGGTAGGAACTGTAGGCTGCCACAGTAAGGGCGAACTTTGCCACAAGAACGAAGGCAATCAGCAGCCACAACAGATGTTGGTCTGGAAAAAAGAGTAATTGGGCTCTTACTGGTTACAGTTGTGAATGGGGTATTTTGATTGTCGGTGTCATGTTTCGCTCTAATCGATAAGGTAAAAGTTTCGAATGCATTATATGAAGAAAATGTGATGACTGCAATGAAACTGAAAACTTGGACTTTAAATTTAAAATGTAACCTACTGTACACTTAAATAAAGAAAGCCTGAATATCTGAAAACCAGGTGGAATATTTTGCCTTTGTTCTGGTACAGGGAATGTATAAAATCGGACGGATCATGAACTGAAGTATACAAAATAATAAAACAATTAGAAAACTTCCTACATACTGTGAAGTATAACAAGATCTTGAATAATTATCCTCAGAAAGTGGAGGTGTTCCGAATCAGAAACACTTAATACGTGGCTTATTGTTCTCATTGGCTGCTCAGAGGAACTACTGGCTGAAGAGTGCACCTCCTGTATGTAGCAGGTTGGCTAAAGCAGCATTTAGGGAGGCATTCGTTTTTAGGCGCGTTCGCAAAATCTCGAAAAGCAACTTTTGCCTTCGTCATGTTTGCCTGTCTGTCTGTCTGTCTGTCTGACCGTCCGTCCGCCCGCATGAAACAACTCGGCACCCAATGGACGGATTTTCATGAAATTTGATATTTGAGTATTTTTGTAAAATCTGTTGAAAAAAAATTTAAGTCTCATTAAAATCTGACCAGAATAACGGGTACTTTAGATGGAGACGTATGCATATTTACGATATCTCCTTACTTCTTCTTAAAATGAAAGATGTTTCCGGCAATGTTGTAGAGAAAATCAAAACACACATTTTATGTTCAATAAATTTCTTCTGAAAGTCGTGCAGTTTATGAGATAATGTGGATAAATTTGGTAGAGCCGGATAGGCCACATGACAGTATAATAAGCGCATGCGCTGTGCATGCTGGATAACTAAGGCTACAGACACACAGTCATAATATTTAATACTTATCGCTTGTACACGGCAACAATTGTTACTCGAACGTGCCTCAATGTTACATTTATTCATGTAAGTGCATTGCGTGTCTTGTTATAATCAGGCCTGGGTATCAATTACTTTAGTTTTCCGTGATTTGTCTCATATTATCCCGAATAATTATAAAATAGCACAATAAAATATTGATATTTCCTCTTGTAACCACACCACTGCTACGTTGTCTACAATGGGGCATGTTGTAACGAAGAGAGACTATCCTGCCGCCTAACATAAGCCCCTCTAGTACGGCAACAGAATGTTGGGGTTATAAGAGGAAAGGTCCTAAAACAGTCCACGAATCATCATCGTGTATTGTAGTGCCAAAGTACCAGCTTTTCAGAGTAATCCGCTGTTTCCATCTTCACGTTAGAAGAGCAGAAATAGAAACAGGTTAGAATTACAGAGTATGTTACATGCACCTACCAACCAAAATAAACGACGTCACATAACACAAGACCATTACTTTCAAGTTTTCTTTATCCTTCCCGGTGAGAAATTTACGTAGTTTTGCATTTATATAAAATGGCTTTCAAGAATATATTTTTTATACATTACTTTTAACCTTAAATTTTATAAAATAAACTGATGTGATGTCACTCACGGATGACTGTGAAAAGACATGCCAGCTGAAACACTGCTGCTAGCACGAAAGCTGCGGCTTGACTCCAGCGTCGTCCCAATCTGTCACACACAGCCCTTCCTATCAGGAAACCTGGCAACTCGATCAGCGCTTGCAAGAGAAAGTTCAGAAACGGGTTTCCTGACATACCAGCCACGCTCAGAACAATTGTGTAATAAAGGATCTGTGTGAGAGTTCTGAAAAATAAATTGGCAGTGCATTATTAGGTAGAAGTGGTGCACCGCTTTAAAGTATAGAACGGCCTACAGTTAGATACAAATGTTAAGTAATGGTATTACTGCAGAACAGCCTGGAGTTTACACCATTATCAACGTTGTGTCATGATGAATGCACAAACTTCACACACTTAGAGAGGGCTGAGAATTTGTAAAGGCTGCAAATGAGCTGCATAATGACAGTCAATGGCTCTTAGACTACACAGGCATGTACATCGAGTTATGACCCACAGGCAGGAGACGGCAGTCAGCTATTTACACCTGCGTATTATTACTCTGAGGCACGCAGTAAATTTCCCCTGAACCGTCATGTGACTTATAAATGAATTATTTGTACTTAATAGAAATAAGGGAAGCTTAACTGTATTAATTGTTTATCGTGTGTGTACTACAATAATATCAAATCTATTATATACATTGAGCATAAACATGATTATATTTTCATAAAAATATTTCCTACATGTTTCATTCGAGTTCGGCCATCTTCATCGACCTGGAAATAGGGTTATTATAGTTCTGGTATCAGTATGTCCATGTGTGTATAAATTTCAGTGTGTCGTAAGCATTAAAATGTAAAAGTACATATTGTGTAAAATCAGTAACATAATACAAAGCACAAACATTGTAAAAACACAATTTACAATAACACAAGAAATTCTGCACCACAAAGCCAGAAAACTGTTAGCTTATTTATTTACATCATCTACATTGCATGAAAGCACCCAACAGTGTCGCGATTTCCATATCACTAAGCCTGTTCCCTAAAGATGGTCGAACTCGGCCGAAACCTGTAGGAAATATTTTTTGAAAATAGATCTTTTTTGAGATCAGTAAATATTTGATGGTATTGAATTGGTATTAGTGGTAAGGGAAGTTAGATTAAAATTAACTCACATAAAGCAGGGTTCTATTTTTAAATTACTGCATAATTGTAAAAACACTAACGTTAGATCGAACGGGTGTCTACTGACAGATGTCCCCTCCCCACTCCTCACAAAAAGAGATGTGCCCCATCAAATACCGAACATTATAATATTAGACCACGCTTGTTACCTATCTTAGAATCCTCCTCCGAAGAAAATAAAGACATTTAAAGTAATTCAGTGTAAGTTGTTAATTTGTCTGTTGACGATATACAAGTACAATAATGAATGAAAGATTAGATTTAATAGAGTTACTTGTCTTTGTGCTTCGGCTACATACATCGAGATGGCGGCAGCGCTACAAACATGTGTGGCGTTTGCACTTAGAGATGGTTGTGGTGTCTTTGGCTGCCACTAAATCAGAAATTCAACTATCTTGTACGAAAGACAATGGCAGTTAAAGAGCTTTAAGTTGTTACGCGTGGTATATTAGAGAGGTAAACACCTCTTCTCTAGTAAAGCAGAGTAAAGACACAAAGTTTTCTTGTGCCTAATCAATATGCCAAAAAAAATCACTTTTACCTTCACGCTCTGGCTCTTTTACCAAGAAAGGAAGAATCTGATCCCAATTTAACAACAGGTTGGACGGCCTCACGACGTGACGTCGTTGTCGTGCTGAAGACGAACTCTCGACTGTACCAAAAAATTAATCAGACCGTCTGGCCCATTGTCACATATGCGATTGATACATGCTTCAAAAGTCACCCTACCTGAGTCGGCAGTCCTGGTTTGAACGAGGCAGGCAGACGTCTGAATTAATTCTCAAATTCGAAAATACTAAGAATATCTCGTGCACTTGAATGACACTGCTTATTTACTTACAGATTTAAGAGGTAAAATTTAAAGTTGTCCATGTTCACGCCATGAAAAGGTACAGAGGTCGTGAATGTATAGTTACACTCACTCTTAAACTCGGCACTAGATTGAGGCGAGTGATCAATCTCACGCACCGGCCGCTTTATCCCCCAGATAAAGTTCCCCGTTACCCATTCAATAAGAAGCTGCGTGGGAAACTGTTCAGCTCCATTCCAAAATTTCATTATTGTACTGGTAAATCTCCAGTTTCCTTATCCTGAGCCACTTAAATCCAGCTCACACCCTCGTACCACATTTTTCTGTGGTTCTTTTCAACATTATTTTTCTACCTACTCATAATTCCCCGAAGCCATAATTTACAATAGTTGTGTGTTCCAGTTAGTGTGGTCTATTCCTTCCTTCTGCCAACAGAACATCACTGAACCTAACTTCCCTTGTACCAACTTCAAAGCTACATTTGTTTTCGCTTTCTTACAACGAGAAGGAAAGGAGGACCGTGATCTTTATCAGCTGCCGGTTTGTGAACAAACTCGCCACACCATATACTTTCTCCTTCCTCCCAGCCAGTTTCTTCAGCTGCATGAGAGCATTGTCAGGCACTGTAGTTCTATTCCTCTTAGCGATGCGTTTCAATATTTCAAGACATTTCTTGGATTTGCCTTTTGCTGCAAGCCATCTTGGAGATTCCGGAAATGTTCTGCAAAATAAGAACAACATATAGAATGACTAAAAAATCAGAAGTGGTTATGTGACAGGAAATTCCTAATTGTAACTACGAGTAGGCGCCGATCCCAGTGGCCGCGCGGTCTAAGGCGTGGGTCTGCGGCCGCTCGCTTGCTGGGATTATGGGTTTGAATCCCACCGGGGTATGAACGTCTGTCTCTTGTGAGTGTTGTGTGTTGTCAGGTAGAGGTCTCTGCGTCGTGCTGATCACTCGTCCAGAAGAGTCCTACCAAATGTGGTGTGTCTGAGTGTGATCGTGAAGCCTCGATAATGAGAAGGCTCTGGCCCACTGGGGTTGTTGCGCCATGGAAAAATAACTACGAATAGGCGTGTATACCAATGTCATATTCAGCTGTTATGAAGATGTATGAGATATAGTCTTTGAACAATAAACAGTCACAACAAGAATTCAGTATATACTTAACGCTGCAAGCACGTTAATTTACATGCTTGTCCCGATGGTTTCATACAGCTGGAATTCATGCAAGCTGCCGTCTTTGCTATTCATATCGTCTACGCGACGCAGAAAGCAGCAGAATGGCCTGCATGAGTTCTAATGGCGCAAAGTAACCAGCAACCTTTTATGCAAAAGTCCTTTGGGACCCGTTGATTACACCAAACCTCGATGTAACCAATAAACCATGACGTCAATCGGTCGCTGCTACAATGCAAGGTCAGACATCCCTTCAGACAATTTCTTGTTATTCGAGTTACAAAATACCCAGTCTGAAGTTATGGTATAGTGTTACACATCACTGTGCATTTGATTACATAATCAATAATAATTAACCAAAAAATATGATTTTTGGGGCACAAATCCCTAATTGCCTATATTCCAGCTGCTATAAATTTCGGCCCAATTTGGACCAATACAAAGAGCACCAATAAGTCGATAACTCAAAAGATTATGCAACTTCTTTCGAATTATAAACTTATTGGTACTTCTTGACAATGAACAGGAGTGGGCCGAAAAATGTAGATCGTAAAATATGGACAATTAGAAGTTATTTCTCCCCAAAATGTATCTGTCGATTAATTATTATTGATTTTAGTCTAAAGTTAATTTAATCTGCACAAACACACCAGGAATATTTGAATTGCCTGCTTTGTCCTTCACCTCATGAAAGTCCATCCGGGCTTCGAACTCCAGAGGAAGTCGTTAGAACCCCTTTAGCCCTCCGAAATAATGGATCATACAGGAGTGAGCATAATTATATACTGTCAACCCTCGATACAGCGCTATCCTCCCTCATCCCCCACGAATTTCTCTAAACAAAAGTTCCCAACCGTAATGAATTTCGATTTACCGCACCCTCGATATCCTACCACAAAGTGCGGTGAGCAGACAGTGGTGCAGTATCGGGATTTGACTGTATATCGTACGTACTATACAAATCAGCGACAACCCTGCTCCCTTAAGAAGTTTTGCTTCCGGACTTTTTATGCTTAAGTGAAAGGTAACTTGCTTTATCTACACAATACGTAGTCGCATTACAAAATTTATATCCAACAAAGCAACAAGTAAATCTGTCAAACACAACATATGTTTTGTAAAGTAACCGGCAACTAGGCCTACATGCTTCGGTACTTTAGCAAGCCATCACTAGGTTGTACAGTAATATAGATAGGTGTAAATTTATAAGAGCATAGTCAAAATTACTCAAGAATGATGGTTGTAAGAGATTTAAGATCTTATCTCGAATAATTTTGGCCATGGTCCTGCAAATTTGCAGCTTTCTATATTCTTGTATAGCCTGATGATGGCTTTCTAAAAAGACGAAACACGTAGCTGTTGGTTCTGTTGCAAATGTAAGTTGAATTTCACGGGTATCATTATTGCTTTTATATACTAACACAAAGGAAAGAGTCGCGTCAAAAAATGGTATCTGTTATCGGTTCTTATTTTTTATTTCACTGTAATGAACGGCAGTGTCCATAGCTTTACGAAATACTCTGTTTTTGAGATCTGCGATCTTTTGGGATTTCACGCAGTGTAGAGTCCCAACAGAGTCCAGATCTCACTTACATCGCGACGGAAGCCTGAAATCACGCATTCTCCATTTGTCTTCATTCGCCCCTCTCTACTTGCAATACGTAATCTCTTAAGAGAAATCTTTCTTTTCGAAAAAAATAGCTATTACAGATTTAACTTCTGAAATTACCGATCCATTTAGACATTTGGTACGACTCCATGGATGGGGGATCGGTCGAGTGTAAAGCCTCTAAAGACACACGACATCATAACAGAAAAATACAGGAATATATCAAAGCAACGAGAAAGAGTCGAAACTCTCCTCCGAATGTTCTGATATTCCAATAAATTACGGTTTTATTTAGCACAGATAATTTTACTATGTTTCATAGTTTGTTGTGTTTAGAGTACGTCCTATTCATGTCGACTGATTTATTTATTGCTCTTTGCCTATACTATTTACCCGCAGTGTTTATGGACATGGAATTGTTTGTTGACGCCAAATGGAATGTAAAGGATGCAGGAGGAAGCAGATAGCGTCTGTTCTAATACTCTCATAATTTCAAAGGACGGACTGAAGAAATATACGAAAAGCAAACCCCGGACATCCCGAACACAAAGAAGTAATGCAAACACTAGGTAACAAAGTTCAAGTTGATTTTCTGTAAAAACAAAAACTTGTATCGTACTAGTCAGTAGTTGAAAACTCACGGTGTTCTGTCTTATCAGCTTATTAGTATCTTCAACTGTGTGTAAATTTTAATGCAACGGTACGTACATCTGGGTATATGTGACCACAGTTTGTCATTTTAATAAACATATCAGTTACATCAGGTTGAAACTTGAGTATGTACTAGGCCATGGGGTTTCTCCTTGCAAAGCCGTACATTACTAACACCACTACTGACTCATTCAACCAAGTCTTGTTAATATGGACAGCCGTCAGTGCAGAAACAAGTGTAAACACTTACTTGTCAGCTTCTATTGTCTCCAGTATTTACCAATTACAATGTTCATCTTGTTTAGCACTTACAAATTAATTGTAGTGACAGCTATTAATTCAGTGTAATACTATTCCAGTGTACATGAATGTGAAGCTGCGTCGCTGGGTAAATGGTTCCCGGCATTTCGAATGAAGTGTTACCTTCACATTTCAAGGGCTCAAGACACGTGCACAATCCGATTCTTCATGAAACTTGAAACCTTAAAGTGCCAAGGCGAGATGATCGTACAAGACATTCCATATATTCCGATTGCAATGTCATAGCATATGCGCAGAAACCATATTTCGTCTTTGGGCTAAATGACGACTACGTGTATTTCGGCAGCGGGTGACTTTTCGATCGGCTATTGACAGCCAAGTTGTGCGCATCAGCCTGCAGCGTATATACCAGAGCTGGAAGGGCTTTGTTCCGCATTAGTGTGGACGTTACTGACTACCCACTCCATTCTCTTGTTTCCCCTTCAATTCTCCTCCGTCGTGTGTCTGTGTGCCATCACACAGTAATATCGTAACAGTCTACTTACTCAGCGACGCAGCGTCGTTTCGCTGGAGACTGAAATCCCCTATTACACTGCTGTTAAAACGTCAAATCTCGGAACATTCTTGTCACTAGTCATAAGTTGTTTGGTGTTACAGTTCTGCCAATGGATAGGCTACATTACATACAAGAGAAGTTGATACTGACCTGAAGGAAAGGAACACAATAGCACAAGGCACAGATGTTAGTATCATGAAGAGCTTCCACTCTCCGCCCGTCGCCCAAGCAATCATAGGCATCACGCACATCCCAGATGTCCAGCCCACAAATTGCAACATTGCTATCAGAGCCCTCTGTGAAGCAGACGATATTTCCATACCTGCAATACAGCTCACAACGTTAATTTCTTTGGAAATTTTAAAGAGTAAATTTCGAAAACAATCCATAGATTCAAAAACGTGCATATGTGCGTGTAGAGGGCAAGAGCTTGCTTCAATCTACAACATAAAATACTATTACTGTATGCTGTTCTTGGGCCCATCAAATCCAACATATTAAACAATAAGTCCGACATAATACTTGACAAGTAAGGTGTCGAGTCATTCCAAGTGGGCGTTATAAAATGTAAGAAATGCAATGTAACAGGATTGATAAATTAGAAGAACGCGCTAAAATAAAAGTGAAATCAGGACCCAAATATTTGTTACATATAAAAAGTACAAATAATATTAATCAACTAAGTTTTTATAAAATTATACCACGATTTTAAAGGTACCAAGAATTGAACACTTTGTCGTACAATAATGACTTTGTAAAATGGGAAATATTAATCACATTTTGTATTAATCTAAATTTCTATATATTAAAATGACATAATGTCTATAATTGACATATAAGTTTTTATTATTATGGGTACGTAAACTGCTTTAATTTTTGTTTCAGTTTTGTTTCGTGCTTTGTTTTTGTCGTACTTTTCTACGATTTGCATCGTTTTGGTGCACAAGTGCTGACTTCTAATTGACCAATAGGATAATGAGTTAGCATTTAAATTAATTGATTAATTAATCCAGAATTGAATTAGACTGGAATTATTAACAGGATTCCCAATGCTACTCAAAGTTTAGTCTGCTTATTTTCAAAGTATGTCTTTTTAAATGTAAAACTACTGTAAAATTACAAATTATGCAGCAAGTTATTTTTAATTGCCTAACATCTTCCAATTTTTTCAGCAAAGCTATATGACAAACAGCTTCCTAATGTCTTCCTAAAATGAGACATTATTCAATGCCAGCCTTACTTACATCCCATCCCCAGTTTCTGTCAAGGGACTTTTTTAAATTTCTCGGAAGTCAATACGATATGTTTTTATCCCCAGATTTCACTGCGTATGGGAATGCAAAAGAAGTGCAAATTAAATTAAAATCCTCCTGCATTTTCTTCGCCACCACGAAACAGTCATCATTTCATTCCATATTTTTAACATTACTACAATATGAAAAAAAATATCGTTTTCTGGCAACGGTCCATTTACGCCTTCTTGCGAATACAAATTGGCTTTATTTAAAACATTCTCCCTTGATTTGTCTTTTACAGGTGTCGCACGTTTAAACTACCTAAAATCACTTTTTGTAGTGTATAAAGGAAAGTATTACCCTTATAAACGCGTGAAAATTCGAGATTTTAGGTTCTCATAGCGGTGGGGGTAAAGATTTAAGTCTTCTGGGATGTGACGCCGTGTCAACTGGTAAATAGTTGTCGACGTTTCGGAGAATCTTTCTGCCTCCGGTTTCACTGTATAAGCAGTGCATTAGTCAAATATTTGTACCCTAAAAATTAAAGTAGCAATGGGGACAGCAAGCTCCTACAAGACCTCCGTAACTACCACTTGATATTGGGCCACATAGCGGAAGTCTTGTATCTTAAAATATTAATATTAAGAAATTCAGAATTTAAGAAAACACACTTGTACCCAAATAAGTTTTGAAACTACTACCGGTATTATATATTTTATACTTTACTGCCACACTGGGTATGGTTTCCGCATGAAACTAGCGCTGTTAATCACATAGTAATAGAACGTGCCTTATCTCTCAGGAGTATCTATTACTACTAGTTCTTATTACGATTCCTCTAGTAAAACTACCTTTCTGTAAGCAGGTTACACAGAATTAAAAGCAAAGCCTTCTTCGTTGAATTTTTTCCACCTCAAATTCAAAGATAATATTTCTGCTACTCCACCTATAATGAGCGGAGACTGGAAGACGACAGCTACGGGTAGATTGGCCACGAAATTTGCCACAAGAAACACGCTGTAGAAGCTGGCGGTGTAGGCTGAGGCGCATCTTCCGACGACAAGAGTTACCACTCCAAGGAACAGTACTGGGCGTCGACCGATCCTGAAGCAAAACACGGTATTACGCTGTCGTATAATGTTACCTCTCCCTGTATGCTACATAAAGCTTAAAATCACTTCGCATTCATGATTTATCACAATAAGTTTCCGTAGTGGTAAATAGAAACACTGTCTGATGTCACATAACAATGAATGTAATAACAATATGTGTTTGTTTCTTGCATGCTTTTAGAAGCAAATGTAGGTAAAACTAAGTAAATAGATCTCGTCATAAGGTTGCCTACATTGTAACACGTATAACGTAATATTGAGGTGCGTTAGCGTAAACAGTGTTGCCGTGGACAAGCAATAAGTATTAAACATTATGAGTGAGCGTTAGTATTGTTGTCGTAGTTACCCGGCATGCAAATCGCAACTCTTCTGCGCCGTATTATATTATCGTCTGCGACCTATCTGGCTGTACCATATTTTTCCACATTATCTCATAAACGGCAGGATTTTTTGGAAAAAGGTTATTGAATACATAGTGTATGTTTTGATTTTGTCTGCACCGTTTTTCTGAAATATGTTTCATTCTGAGAAGCACTGAGTGAGATATTATTATAAATGTACATAGGTCTTCGTGTTAACTACCCACTATTCTTGTCACGTGTTAATCAAACTTGAATTTTCTCGACGTTTTCGAAAAATGCTGAAAACACTTCATAAAAATCCGTTCAGTGTCAGCCGTGTTGTTTCATGCAGATGGACAGAGGGATGGACGGACAGACAGACAGACATGACGAAGCTAATATTCGCTTTTCGCAATTTTGCGAACGCGCCTAAAAATAGCTAAGAAATCTTTGGAGGGGAAAGTTCAAATATTTGATAACAAAACTTAAAATACCAAATTCCATTGGCGAAGAAATTAACAGCTTGTGAAAATTGATACTTTATAAGCGTTGTTATTGAAGTATCAAGTCTTCTGGGATAATATGCTGTGCAGTTAGGCGAGTAGTTCCCGACGTTTCGGAGAATGGTCGTTCCTTCATTTTGTGGCTCAAGCAGTCCAAGAAGAAGGAACTACTCACCCGGCACCAAGGCGAAATATTCAGAAGACCTGAGTCTTGAGATTAAGAATGTATTAAATTCCAGGAATTCTTTTTTTTTATTCTGCTCAGAATCTCGCCGCTTTCGGGAAATCGATGTTCTAATTGAGCTTCACGAAAAGCAAATTTTATATAGCCCAATATAAACCAAAATGAAACTCGTGGACAATCTTGAACATATAGCCCCTGCCAGTTTCTTTCGAAAGTATTTGCAGTAAACGCTAATGAAAGAATGAAGTAGCTGCATGACATCTCTATTCTGTGTTCATTTCCAGACTTTCTACGATAAGGCACAATATGCATAAGTGATCTCTTCTCAGTTTTAGCCAAATTTCTTCCACAAAAGAATAAATTGAAATTTCGAGGCCAGCATGCTTTTTGTGTGCCTGTATTTTTATGAGATTATATGCGTTTGTGCGTGAGCGTATAACACACTTCGACTTTTTTTAACCAGTGGAAGGTCTTTATGTAAACCTCATACATAATAACTACTAATCCACTGGAGGTCACACCGGCGCCTTGCTTTTCATTCGCCTTCGCAAAATTGCGAAAAGCGACTATTAGCTTCGTCACGTTTGTCTGTCTGTCCGTCCACATGGAACAACTCGGCACCCGCCAGGACAATTTTTCATAAATATTGATATTTGAATATGTTTCGAAAATGTGTCGAGAAAATTCAAGTTTCATTAAAATACGACAAGAGTAAAGGATACTGTACACTACTGCCACCGGGTGAAAACCCAATTGCAGTAAATAATAATAATAATAATAATAATAATAATAATAATAAGACCTATGTACATGTATGACATCTCGCTGAATTCTTCTTAGGATGAGCAATGTTTCAAACAAAAGTTGTAGAGAAAATTAAAAGACATTTTATGGTCAATATTTTTTTCCCCAAAATCATGCCGTTCATGAGTTAATGTGGAAAATATATGGTAGAGCCAGACAGACCACAGATGACAACATAATATGGGGCATGCGCTTTGCATGCTGGATAACTAGGGCTACAGATACACATTCAGAATATGAAATATGTCTACTTATTGCTTTTCCACGGCAACAATGTTTACGCGAACGCGTCTCAATGTTACGTTATATGTACATTGCCTGTTCTGTTCTTTCCTAAATATAGTAGTAATAAAAGGACGAAGGCGCAAATTTGTGAGACGGTAGCGACAGCAGTGACAGTTATTTTAAAGTCTTAAATTAATGTATAATAATAAATCTTTGAGGAGCTAATGCACCTTTTATTACGGTAATAAATTTGTAAAATGCAAAGCAACACGGCAGGCGTCCAACAATTTCGATATTTTCCGGTTTGATGACGATAACCAATGGTGATCGGAGCAAGGCATGTGTATTGTGGTAAGGAGAGAGAGCACGGACATGTCTACAGACTTCTGAAAATACCCATGTAAGTTAACAAAACAACATAGGGATGAAGTAAATGTTTATATTAATATGCGACAAATTTAACGAACACTGTATGGCCACTTAAATAATGAACATAAAATTAATAAACTTGCTGGACTAGAAATCTGTCCGTTACGAAACTGCACTTTGTAAGATTTGATCGCAAATCGTCAACTCCCATATGGCCAGAATAGAGGCAGACAGTCCACTTACATGTCACCGAGTTGCCCAAAGACGAGTGTGCCCACAACCTCTCCTACCCTGGAGACGAGCAAAGTATTAGGCACGTACACCTCCTTGTCGCAGACCCAGTCTTCCTGCGATGGTGCCGTCAGTGAGTACCAGTCGGTGTCGTATTCCCAGCCGAATTGACAGCTCACTGCAATTGTGCATGTGGTTACAGTCAACATCTACTAAATGCATGGTACGGTGCCTTTTCTGAGAAGTGCTTTCAGTTGTTCAGCGGGTCAGGATAATAGCAGCTTTTAGGAAACTGTGATAGTCATTATCGTGTTCACAAAATTCGTCATTAAACACTCGCCTGCGCCGGTCGAATCCAGTTCACAGTTCAACATAAGACATCTATGAATTCCATTTCACTATTCGGCTACAGATTACAACGAACAGACATTATATGCGGTAGGTTATGTACACAGGTTACTGGACTCTTCCTATCGTCCTGTTATTAGTTAGAATCATTGGGTGTTTCCGCCATCAGGTAAAAACAATATAAATAGATATACTCTGTGTCGTCCACTGGACTGAACTAATCTTTATTCAGTGACCCAGGAGTGTTTAGTTCTTTATTATTTTGTCTTATAACAGAAGGACAGGCTACCTCCGAAATACTGTGTATTTCTCATCAAAAACAAGATAGTGTGTCACATAAATGACACATATTCATCACATTTGTTGTATTATGACTCCCTTCTTCCATGACAAAGAATTATTCTATGTCAGTTGTCTTTGTGAACGAGTGATCAGCTCGTCGCAGAGGTCGCTACCTACACAACACACAACAAATACAAGAGATGAACATGCATGCCTTCAGCGGGATTCGAAACCTTGATCCCAGCAACCAAGAAGCTGCAGATCTACGCCTTAGACCGCACGGCCACCAGTATCGGCTATTAAACAAATAGTACTTTATAGTAGATCTTACCGGTCTCCTTGTAGTCAGTGTTAAGTTGCTGCAGTGTTTGCATATCCAGTGGTACAGTGAGGTTGTACATGCTGCATTTACTGAACGAGTCTTCCGCAATTCCACCCCTGAAATTTATAAATAATTTAACTAAAAAATTTGGAATCAAGTAGGGTTTACAACTTTGCAACCCTGTCTCTAAAACGGATGTTGTTACAATACTAACTTATACATATGAGGTTCCGCCTATAAGGTCATTGAAGTAGTGTCATTAACGTACATGTACCCACATACACGGTATGTTCTGTAACAAGGCCCAGGTGATGATTACGTACAGCTGTTACTAACTGCTTGAAGGGACTAAGTACAAACGTGAAAGAAAACATTCAACTCCGGGCATCAGTTCGATAGCGTAAGGTCCTCAGTACGAGAGATTGCTAACCAAGGAAAGGAGATATTCCTTGTGACTGATTATCCCGCTGGTCCATCAAGACAAATATGGTCATTTTCCGACGATGACGAAATGTGTTGTGTCTATGAGGTATTGTTCGTACTTGGTGTATCTAACGATAGCTCAGACTACACAGCGTCGACTGGCGAACTGGAGAAGGGTGCGGGAAAAAAGTGGCAGTGATCGAATTTAACACAAATGAACACACCGCCCAAAGCGGATTTGCTCAGCGCGCTTTTGGAATTACGCTGATAAACATACTGTATGGGGCAAAAACTGTGGAGTGTTGAAAAAATTTAAATTCACGCGGAAGAACGCAGGTTGTTACTCATTCAACCGCCGCGGAAGCTGGCAATATCAATTAACCAAGCACTATGCAAACGTTCAGTGTCCAAAAATGTACGTATTTTAAACCTTTGGGCGGGGGAATCCATAAGTGTCCGCGCTCACGCAAACATATTTTTTTCCCAAAAAAAAAAAAAGCTTCCACAGCTCAGTTTTGCTAACATGCCGTAATCTCTTTCCCTAACCCAGTCACTGTACGAGGGGTTACTGTATTCTTTTGGCACTTACCTCAGACGTTTGAGAAGCAATCTTATAAATCGGTTCTCCCTTATGACGCAGTAGTATTCCGCGATTTGTGGTGACATCTGATAACAACACATACTTCATGAGGACTTTACCTTGGAAGTGTGAGACTCTTCCATTCCTCTAGTGTGTAGTTGGTTTCATTTCTGCCGGGTACGTGGCACCAGTGGTTTGGCAGAGTAACAGCTAACATAATGTTGAACGTTGGCATGGCAACAGTAAGGATGAACGCCATGTTGAATATTAGGTTAAACCGGGACTGAAACTTCCCATCCATCCCAATGTGCTCCATGAGTGCTTCGAAAATGTCTTCTTCTTCATTCTGTCCTTTCAATTTAGCTTGTTCCATTGTTGCAGATTATAGTGATTCCCGGAATTTAAACTGGAAAAAGACAAAAGATGTTCAAGTGCAATCCTTCGTGAAAGAAGTAATTTGAACTGCCATTAACAATTCTATATTCTGAACATGGATACAAAAATTTAATGTTATTACGACCAAAGCATAGCACTATCTGTCCTTAGGACTACTCAGCCGACATGGCTTAAAATTTCAACTTTTTTCATTAATCTTATAAAGTCAGGCCACCATTACGTCTTTTATTACCGATTAAACAACGCGATATCGAAATTATTCATGGAATATCGGTATTTAATTTTACATCGATTACTGTCACTGACATGTAAGTTGCAAACAGACTGGAATAACGCACACCTATGTCACCACTATTTTGACACTTAAATAGAGACATCTCACAAACTTGTTAGTAATTATTGGCCATGTTTGATTCATTATTTATTTGTCCATAGTCGAAAAAATAATATTCGCCATATTGTACAAATTAAAATTATGTGGAAACTATGTTTATTTCGTAATTGACATTAGTTAACTTCTCTAGGATATGTGCATACACATATATGAATGAAAACCCGATCTTATATTTGTTCTACAGCGTATTTAGCAGTGAAATTTAATACAATAACTAACAAACTAGACAGTCCTAGTAGCCGCTCGCTTGCTGGGATTGCGGGTTGGAATCCCAGGCATGGATGTTTGTCTTTTGTGAGTGTTATGTGTTGAAGGGAGAGGTCTCTACGACGGGCCGATCACTCGTCCAGGGAAGTCCTACCAAGTGCGAGTGTAATTGACTGTGATCACAACTAACATTAACCCTCTACACCTAAAATAGTTAGGTAGAAAAAGGCTGGACTAAGAAAGAAAGAAAGAAATAACAAACTTAAACATTATAAGTTGAAAACCTAGAGCTTCTATTCAAAAATTACGTAAACGAAAGTGCCTGGATTTTGTGATCTTCGAATTCAAAATGGAGAAAATCTTGATATAATTTTTCCTTTTTTAAGGGACCCTCTGGTGATGCAACGAAGTAATAGGGCGAAACAAAATGTGAATCCTCTCATATGCGTCCTGTAAAAGCAGTAGATGGGATAGCGTAGTCGGTACAACGACTAGGTAGGGGGTGGACAGCTGAGGAACTGCTGGTCGATTCCTAGCCGGAGCAAGGGATTTTTCTTTTCTTCAAAGAGTCCAAATCGGCTCTGGAGCCCACCCAGCCTCCTATTCAGTGAGTACCGGTAACCGATCGGAGTGTGAAGCTGATCACTCCTCTCATCCAGTGTCTAGGTTAGGAATAAGTTTATATGTATCTCCTCCACTACCCTGTATGACTTCATGGCGTGCACAGGGAAAACTCATTTCACTCTACATCTTAGGTAAACTTTTCTTGGAGCAACAGCTCCTAGTGGGCCAGGGCCTCCTCATTATCGAGGCTTCACGATCACATTCAGTTAGACACACCACATCGGTAGGTCTCCTCTGGACGTGTGATCAGCCCGATGCAGAGACCTCTATCTGACAACACACAATACAAGAGACAGACATCCATGGCCCCGGCGGGATTTGAACCCACAGTCCCAGGAAGCGAGCGGACGCGCAAAGCCTTAGACGGCGTGGCCATTGGGATCGGCCCTTAGGTAAACACTGTATCAAAATTCTTTTTCATTCCAGTTATGTGCCTTATTGCATGGTGCTTAGAAACCTACGTACATTGTTTCTCCCGGGCTTAACATTTATTAGTGCACAAACGTTACTCCACGAGAAGCTACCCTCTTTATCGACCTGCTGATTACTCTACTCAATATTTTGACCTGCCGATGAAACCATGCATCATCCTATTCGCCACCCCCAACCCTCCCCGTTTAAGATTTCCTAAATATAACTACATATATTATCTTACACATTTTCCTTTCCAGCTTTAAGGCTGGAATTTTCGATTGATTAAAAGTAATAACAATTGGAAACACTAACTAACTAAATGATTAACTGACTAATTAATTCAACGGAGCGAGAACTTCCTCAGCTAGTTAAGAATCTTCCCACATTTTTGGAATCCCATTGTTCATTAATGTAATAACAACAGCCCAACTCTTGTCTCCATCCTTACTCACAGGAATTCAGTACACGCCCTCCCACGTCATTTCTTTAAGATCCGCTTTAAGACTAGCCTCCAATCTATGCCTACATTTTCCAAGTGGTTTCTTTCCTCCAGATTTCCCCACCAGATTCAGGTATATATTTATGTTCTCAAACATACGTGCCACATACCCTGCCCATCTTATCCTCCTTTATTTGATCATGTGAATAATATTTGGTGATAACAGATCATTTCTCCAGCTTCCAGTTACTTCCACTTGGAAAACTTATAATTTGTAATGTGAAAGCAATTCATTTTTACTGCGAGAATTTTATTTATTTCAGGTTGTACTTACTGAGTTCCAGGTGACTATGTATATTCCCAGTCCTTCACAAATCTTCCGTTCTTCAAGTCACAATTTATACAGTCGATGTACTTGTCTTGGTCTAAGATTAATCGCAATATTTAAGAACAGCTACTACATTTTCCTCTATTTTTCATTCACACAACTACATTCACCATACACTTGGACCTGAATCTTAGTTGCTTCGACTGCCACAAAATTAAGTTCATTTTGCACAATAATCTTTTGTCTTGTGTAATTGTTCAAGATACGTTATCATCTGCATTTAGATATAAGAGACAACTCTGAAAGTATGTAAACAATATAATACTTAGACTCATTATCTTACATCACACAATAATCGCTTACCACACTTCAACTCATTGTTCCTTTTAGTCTAGTTCTAGTTCCATGGTTCTCATGTGAATGGAGATGAGATTAGTGCCAAGGGATTTGTGCAGCTCTATATTTACAGCTGTCTAGAGCCTCAGTTTGTAACCATTAACACACATTGCATACGAAGTTTTAATACACAGTGAGATACAGTCTCTCTCACAATTCTTGTACTTGGATAATAAGGGAAAAGTGTTTCGTTAATATTCCGTGAAAGCTAGAACATATTATATTTAAAATTAATGACACGTACTAGGCAGATATTAACCCAGAACTGCCTTAAGTAGTAAGAAATTTCTTCAGCTGCTGTGGCACCGAAGTTTCAAGACGCTGTATACACAGTCATTTCACTTGTAACAACTGCAGTGACGTGGGACTTATGATGAAATAATCGCTGTCAATTTGAAAAGAGACAGTGTCTAGGGGTGGCTTAATAATCAAGGACGAAACGCTTTAGTGTTGCGTCTCATGGAATGTTTCGCATCTTCGTCTTGTCTCTTCTTCCCGCACAAAACACAGACACATTCAGTAGACACATACAGTGCTGTTAGCTACCCGCCCATGCCTAACAGCGTCAATAGTTTTAGGTGCGATCGCAAAATTGAGAAAAGCGACTATTACCTCCGTCATGTCTGTCTGTCTAGCCGTCTGTTTGCGTAGAAGAACTCAGCTCCCACTAGACAGATTTTAATGGAATTTGATATTTTAGGAATTTTCGAAAATATATCGAGAAATTTCAAGTTTTATTAAAATCTGACAAGAATAACGGACACTTTACAGCAATACCTAAGTACATTTATGATAATATCTCGCTGAATTCTTCATAGAATAAGAAATATTTCAGACAAAAGTTGTAGACGGGATCAAAATACACATTTTATGTTCAATAAATGTTTTTCGAAAATCGTGCTGTTTAGCCCTATGAGATAACGTGGAAAAATATGGTAGAGCCATACATGCCACAGATGACAATATAATAGGTGCAGAAACGATGAGATTTGCATGCCGGGTAACTAAGGCAAGAATAAACACACTCATAGTATTTAATACTTTCAACTTTTCCACGGTAACAATGGTTACACGAAAGCGCCTCAATATTACGTCATACGTATATTGACTGTCTTGTTGGATTTTAACTTAAGGCACAGAACAGTACTTAACTGTTATTTGCAATGTACTAACCATGTTATTATTTCATATAGTAAGGAGTTTTATCTCCGCCTCTCAGGAATTAACCGGAGTCGCCTACGGTCCTTATTAGCATATTGAAAAAAAACCATGTGGCACATACAGGTAAGATACATCTATCGCTGTATGTAAGGTAAGTGGCTATAATAAGGCCACTACCTTTTTAAAAAGTAATTCTCAACGTTACACACTACACGTTTACAAATATAATTGACTGTGTTGCCGTGCTGAGTCACGTAATGGATGAGGTACCTATTTATGCTGTTATAAAATGGGCCGGCGTCTGTTCGAGATAAAAATAAAAGTATGAAAAACATGGATTCGCGTTACAAGCAAAATTTTGGGATTTCATTAAATATTGCTGATTTAAAAAAGGGATCAATAATAATACGTAGATATCCTTCGTGTGTAAAGCGAGGGGGTACAAGTGTTGTTCAAGAGAATTATTTGAACATTTATCGGTAGAACTTAACTATTTGGAAGAGAATGAAGGGGAGGTAAAGTGTTGTGCCTGCCGTATATGTAGTAGCTATTTTTCGGCGGATCCCGCTTGGTGATTCAGCTGAGCTGTGCAAGTAGTTCCGCAGGTATCAGGTGGGCCGGTGGTAGCGGGATCTGAACCCGGCCATCTTTTGTTATTTCCCTATTCCTTGTACTTGGCCCTGGGCCATTGGGAAGTTTTACCTGCGCTGGCAAATTCCCTCGCTCTCTTGCCGAGATGGGTTTCCGAGAGAGTTGCTGAGAAGCGCTGTTACCCAGAGGACTGTGGTATTGGAACGGCATCAGGCGGGGCCATCTTGAGTGTTTGCCGGATTTTCTCTGTTTTTTTTTCTGTGGTTTTCCTGTACTCTTGGATTTTTTTACTTGGTTTCCCGAACCCTGCCCCAGACTGGCTCCCTCTTCCCGGAAAGAGGTGGATAGTTAGGTACAAGTTAGAAGTTACGAAGAAATTGTGTTGAATCGTTTGTCTAAATCATTACCATTATATTTAGGGTCATTCTTTTCTGTGTACACACTTTTTTGTTTTGTTTCTCTTATGAGATGTAGTAAGTAGATTTTGACCTATGTGGACCGTGTTCTTCCTCGGTTATATCTCTGTATTTTAAGGGCCCAATTCTTAGATCTATTTTTTAAATCTCTATCTTCGTTTTACTCTTATGTTTCTTGTATTAAAGTTATGTTAGTCAGATCTAGGCGTCTTATTTAGATAGGGATCCCTCTCCCCGGACCACCATCCTACTGGGCCTGCCAAAGCGTGGCGTGGTACCGCTAAGGTTACGTTAGCGGTAACCTTGGCGGGGCCATAACAGTGTAATGTCGTTAGATTCTACGTATTAATAGCTATACTAACGTGGTTATTACTTCTAAATACGCATGGAGTGCCAGCATTAATCGATAATTTAATTCACCACTTACTTCTTCTTCAATAAAAGCACTGTTTTACTATAAAAATATACATATTAGGGATATACGAGTATATTCCCATAAAGGACTTAGTTGCGAATTTTCTTCAAATTATCACTAATATCAACTTCAATTTCACGTGATTTTAAGTCAAACCCAACAAATGCACAAGATAATTAACGAGTATAAAATGTATTTACAACACCTACATATGTTTCGGCAAATAAATCGCCATCCTCAGGGGGTATCTATCAAAGAATTACTAGTACGTACTGCATCCAAATACACTATATGTTGTTTTAAGTAGAAGTATTTATGCAGCTTACAATTTTAAAATGTATAGGTGCATAAAACTAAAAATTAAGAGCAATAATGCATTTTGTCTCAAGTAATGATTATAAATAAATATATATGTCTTATGAGAGTATAAAATATATACTAACAGTTTTTCATGAATAGATATCATAATTTAAAAACATTATAATGGTTTTTAAAAAACTGGTTATTGGCCATGCATACAAGCGTGTGGTTTATCTATTGTCGATCCCGTCCTGTAGCGCTGTGTATTTCGTGTGCGATGCAGTACACCATACCCCATCACACTCGTAGTGAAGTTGTTGTCTACCTCCTTTGTTTGTCAACGCGTAACAATATTGGTTCCAAGGATAGATAACTTTAAGTAGTCCATTTGCCGTTTTAAACAAAAACGCTCTGATTTTTTGTTCCAGATCAAAATCAGCAATGGCTGTTAATTGGTATGCTGCTAGTGGTGAAGTTCTTCCTCACACTCGGAGATTACTGTGTTTGCTTGCATTGCGTGGAGCTGTACCCCACCTGTCTTCTTCAAACTGGCTCGTCAGTTACCTACGTCATTTCACATGGAACAGGTTCATTGGCACCGTTCATCCATTACCTGGTAATTAAAAAATCTTAATAAAAACAATGAATGTTTAGCAGTATTTCTTTATAAAATTTCATTAAATCTGTTGTCTTTCTTCTAATGCAAGTCCTGTGAAATTCAGGCATGACTCTAACACATTAATTCCTGTTGTTTTTAATAAAATAAGCTGTTCCATTCATGCAGTCCTCTACTGTACTAAACAATCAGCTTGGACACGAGAGAATAACAAGTCCTTTCCTTGGTCCGTTTAAATATTCCCGTATATGAGGCGCATTGCTACTTTGTAAAATGAAATAATTATAATCTAAACGGTTATGTCGGTTACGTTTGTAGGTCTTCAGTCCTAGCTCAGAATATTTACGTGGTCACAAACACTTGGTTATAAAGAGAGTATATCCTGTCCTTGGAAAGTAATTTCGTTGGATGTTTGGTATTTGTACCCAAAAAGACTCCGTCACTTAGACAGAAGGTCTTTACGACATGGGTTAGTCACGTTGGCATAGGACCGCGTTGATGGGGGTAATCCTGTAGTCCTCCAGGCAGTGCTCGAGGCTGTTGAGTTATAGGACTACAGGTAGCTGAGAGAGCAGCGTGTGTTGGCGCTACGTGGTTATGATGGCCGTGTCATTCGTGTAGAGAGTTTAAAAAGGTTGCCGGAAGGTGTTGGCATGTCGTTGACGTACAGACTGAAGGAGACGTGGACAAAAGTTAGCCCTGAACCACTCCAGCCCGCATGCCATGACGAGACAATGCCACTAAGTGGAAGAAAGTCGGAAACGTCCGTGAATAGAGTTAGGATGGTATTGTTCTCACCAGGAAGAGTGGGAACTTGAGGAAGATTAGCATTTAGAGAAGACCGTCGAAGGCCCTGGCCAAATGCAGCCAAAAATCTATTACCCTCTTTTCGTTGAAGTTCCTCTTGACGGCTCTGACGAGATGGACCAGCTGCAATGCTTGTTGTGACAACGGCCCTTCACGCAGCAGGCCGCACTCGCTTAGGTCACTAAACATCCTAGTGAGCAGGATCTTGTGCAAGAAAGTAGACAGAATGAAGGCAGAATGACTTCAATGCTTATATCACAAGAGCGAGTTTCTCCTTGATTGGTTTATTTACCCAGCCCCGCTTTCAAGGAGAACTGAAATAAAGTAGAAACTTATATCATTACCTATATTTGGTAGAAAAATATCACCTAGAAGTCGTACGATATAAAATGTCCAAGCCTCACATGGTGTAACATATCTTGCATTCCAAACTTCCACAATCAGAGTTGGAAACTATTATTATAGTGCTCAGAAATCTGTTTGCAAAACAACACTGTGCGTCTTGTACTTTCAGGGAACGGTGGCCGATCCGAGGTACCCGCATGCTATCCTCAGTTCCCTGTGTGTGGTAGCAATAAACTGTGCAAGTCTTTTACCGGAAACGACGAAACAGAAGCTTCCGGAAACAATTCAGGACGTAGCTCATTTCGGAAAGGGCCAGAAGTTTTGGAGTCTCCCACTGAAAAAGAACACATATTATAAGACCGTACTCACCAAATAGATATATATATTTTAAAGTCGTCACGTTCACAGAGAACATATTGACAGGTTGTTAAATATAAAATTAAAGAAAAAGGTAGTTACCATCTGCAAAGACCACCTTCATTCCCGCTAGCTTCATATTTAATCCACAAGACAAACAATTAAATTCACACACTACGAAAAACACTGATTAATTTACTATGACATTTATCTGAGTGGTGCTCATCATCAGAAAGTAAATGTTCTATCCCCATACAGTTACGACCTGAAAATTGGCTACCGTTAAGACAACAACGGTTAAAAGACAGATTTTCATTTACCTTCTTACCAAACAACGTGTACGTATTGAAGGCATCGCCTGTGCTGAAGATTAAACCTGACAATACAACGCCACCACCGCGGTACATTTACCATGTAGGACATAAAACTATAAACACCACAACCCCTCTTCACAACTAGAAGCACAAAGTGAAAATGGCCTATAATAACAGTTTTTAGAACATTACGATATCTGAAAAGACATCAGCCGAAAATTTGGGATTTAGGAGGACTTGATATGTTTATTATCCGACCAATGTACACTTTTATTCACTATTAATTTGTGAAACACAGTCCTAAATATTTCTAACCTTATCCCGGTTCAACTTCAGCGACTTCGATATTTTAAATTACACAAATTTTTCCATCAATGGTAAAATTTACACAGGTTAAAATTGTAAAATCTGAATAATATGAATTAAGTTATACACTGGTTAAGATGATAAAAAGTGAATAAATGTAGCAGCTGTTTGTTTCGGTGTTACAAACCAAGGCTTACACATGTTAAAATATTAAAAGCTGAATAATCTTTGCTGTTATGATACCCTGAAACATAACAATATCTAAGATAAAATTGATAGTCTTATTTAAGTTAACTTGATTTTTTAGTAGGTAGAAAGTTTTTACTATTTTAACCAGTGTAAAATTGTAACATTGATGTAAAAAATATGTGTAATTTAAAATACTGAAGTCCCTGAAGATACACCAGGATAAGTTTCGAAACATGAAGGACTGTGCTTCACAAATTAATAATGAATAAAAGTGTACATTCGTCGGACAATAAACATAGAAAAGAAAAATGTACGGAATAAATAATATTAAGTTTATTAACGCCAGACAGGCAAAAGAGATCTATCAATACAAGAACATCAAAGAAAAAATACACAAGACTAATACAGCTTTATGGTACAATAACATCTGCCGACTACAGCATTTTAACACCAAGTATATTTTAATAAAAGTGAATGGACACAACAAGCAGAGTCATAATACATTAAAAATAACAATTCGAACAATGATAAATCAAGAATTGAAATACTTATACGTTCAAAAACAAAAACCGAATAAACAATTATACCAAATCCGCGTGATCTTTGCAGACAAATGGCAAAAGAATTGGCAATATATAAATCTAATATTGATGAAAAAATTCAATACTATAGCGAAAAAGAGTACACAAATCTTAACAAAAAACTAGATGTCTTACAAAATAAGAATAATAGAGCTACTAGTTCCAATAATAAACCAGAAAATAAGTTTTATACCAGAGTGGATAATCTGACAAAAATTATTTTGCTAAAGAAGAGATGGATATTCTGAATTTAGGTTTTCAATACATAATCGAAAAACCTATAATAAATAATTTATTCAACATAGCCATTGAAACAGAGGATGCTATAATACTACTAGATATAAATATAGAACATGCTTATCGACTTCAAGCGACCAAAAAACTAAACCATATTAGGAATTCATGTACATCATATAGCTATGTACATAAAAGACAGTTGTACACCATCAACAACTTAAAGAACAAATTAATTTCAAATAATATAAAACTAGCACAAGCAGATAAAGGTAGAACGATAGTTGTTGTAGATAACAGTGTATACGTGGATAAAGTAAATAACTTTCTAACAACTAACCAATTCTCAACACTTCTAAAGGACCCTACCGAAAAATACCAAAAACAACTACAGAAAATATTACAACAAAGGGATAAGATTATTGATAAACATAAAATCAAATATCTAAACCAAAACAAACCTAAACCCCAAACACTGAACTCACAACTAAAATTACATAAACCGAATATCCCGATTCGACCTGTCGTATAACATCAACGTTCCTACATACAAAGTAGCAACATTTCTCACCAAGATACACAATAATCATCTACACCTTAACAACCAATATGTAGTCAATAATTCAACAAACCTAGCCCATGATCTTGTAGAATTTCAAATCAATGACAATCATAGATTTATTTGTAAACCCTCCTATCCAAGAGGTACTAAATATTATCGATCAATGACTTCAATATACAACTGTGGATCCTACAACCAAAATTCGAATACCACAACTAATGAAAACAGTTCTATCTCAAAACTACTTTAAATTTGACAAAAATATATACCAACCACCAAAAGAGATAGCAATGGTCTCTCCCATTTCAAGTACAATTGCAGAAATATTCTTAAAATACTACGGAAATATGTTCATTAAACACTTTTTTGAATTTAAAAATATAATATATTATTCCAGATACGTAGATGACATTTTTATCATATATGACAATACGATAACACATTCAGATAGTTTGACCAACAGTGTGAATAATACACACAAAGACATCATCTTCAAATCCACACCCGAGACTAGCAATCAAATAAACTTCCTAGATCTGCTTATCTTACGAAACGAATCTTCGATTGAAATCAACATCTATAGAAATCCCACCACCTCAGACACAACCACTAACTTCTTTTCAAACTACCTAATAGAACACAAACTCGCAGCATACAGATACTACCTCACACGCATGAACTCACTACCTATATCCACCACCCGAAAACAAAAAGAATGGAATAGCATAAAACACATAGCAAAAACCAACAATTTCCTTCACACAAAAACTAAATCGATCTATACGAAAGAAATTTAACGACCTACAATACATAATAATAAACAAACCAGACCCAAAAAATGGACTGTGTTTACATACTGTCATCCATCCATTCGTCATATTAACAATATATTTAAGAACACCAAAATAAGCATTGCATTACGTAGCACCAATACTATTCATGATTTATTGAAATTCACAAAAACGACACAACAGATCTATACACAAAAAGTGGAATCTATAAATTGTCATGTACTACGTTTGAACGTTCGTATGTGGGACAAACTGGCAAACCTAAAACAAAGATATAAGGAACATATCAGATACATCCAGAACAACGACCCACAATCAACCTACGCAGCACATATTAATTATCAATAACCTACACGAATATGGAAATATCAATGACAACATGCCCATGTTACAACAAACAAATAAAGACCCATACATGAATAACTTAGACCAATTCTACATTTAAAAATTTGCATACAATAAAAGACTGATACCGGAACAAAATATAGGAGACTCCAACATAATATTCCGCTTTATCTACGACATTCAAAAAAATCACTCCACCGCTTGACATAGACATACCTAACTACCGGTTTCATCACTCGATAGCCAGTACTGTTCTCACCACCCAATAGTCAAACTACCAACTCCAATACACAGGTATGTACAACGTTGACTTCTTCAACTTACGTTCTTCTACCTACTAAAAAATCACATTAACTTAAATAAGACTATCAATTTTATCTTAGATGTTGTTATGTTTCAAGGTATCATAACAGCAAAGATTATTCAGCTTTTAACATTTTAGCCTGTGTAAGACTTGGTTTGTAACACCGAAACAAACAGCTGCTACATATATTCACTTTTTATCATCTTAACCGGTGTATAACTCAATTCATATTATTCAGTTTTTACTATTTTAACCAGTGTAAAATTGTACCATTGATGTAAAAAATATGTGTAATTTAAAATACTGAAGTCTCTGAAGATGAACCGGGATAAGGTTCGAAACATGTAGAAATGTGTTTCACAAATTAATGGTGAATAAATGTGTACAATCGTCGGACAATAAACATAGAAAAGAAAATGTACGGAATGAATAATATTGAGGACTTGATGCTCACGTTTGTGGATAGTAGAAGAATTAGTCGTGCCCAGAAGTGACTGTTGGACGATGAGCACAACCTCATACGTAATACAAGCTTTGTATGTCCATATAATGTTGCCACAAAATAGCTCTTCGCAGTGTTTTGATTTCGTAGCCCTTTGGAAATTGCTTTCCTAGAGAATGACCGCCTGTTAGCAGATGCGCGCTGCGCGACTATGGGCGCAACTGTTCGACACGAAGTACTTTCAAGACCCTTGCCCATTTCTTTTTTGTATTCATAAAATATACTCATCTATCCAAAAACAAGTACGAGCACTTGTAGTACATACACACAGCAATTACTCACTTCGACTGTTCCACAGTAACCGTCTCTCTGACGCGGATACAGAGCGGATTGACAATGAAAAAGACTCTCCAGTAAAAACCCCAGCACAGACTGCATGTACCTGCATCACATTTCATAATGGTCAAGTCTGTCGCCGATTCTTTCAGACTCATACAGACAAGAGTCTCTGACTCAATTCAAGAAACAGGAATACGTAAACCACGACCTCTTACTATGCAGGTATGACGGGTAACCATTCCCATTGTTACAAGGACGGAAAATATACGGCCGTGTTACACATGACTTTGCAGACTGATGCACAGACCGTCTGATAAACTTATCTGAAATGGCTTTACTGGCACAGAAAGTGCACTTCGCCTGCCTTAGTGACTAGCAGTGTGTCATGCAAGTCTCATGCAAGCCTGAAAAGGCTTATTGCTTTCCAGATGAGTTATAATTCATTAAATGGACACTGTGCTTATATTCCTGAAATTGCACAGGCCTGATTATCGCACTACATTGTAGTTCTGAACATGCCGTACAGAAAAAAACTCAAAATTTCATGCAATCTGGACGTCATTACCTAGAACTCTAATATTGTTTAACGTAGTGTTCTATTCAAATTCGAATTTTGAAGCGTATATTACACGAAATACTAGGTTAACGAAGCCTGTATAGTGGCTCGGTTATAGATTGGACAATCCACTGCTCCAAACCTGAAAGGGGCATCAATTTTTCTTTTCCTCAAAACGTCCAGACCGGCTCTGGGGCCCACCCAGTCGCCAATACAGTGGGTAATGGGAATTTCTCTTGGGTATAAAGCGGCCTGGACGTGAATCTAACCACTCACCTCCACCTACCTCCCTCTATATGCCTTCAAGAAGTGGAAAGGGCCAAGTAAAGGTAAAGTTCTCACTAGAACAGGCCACGAAGGCCCAGAAGAGGAGTAGAGGTATATCTCTACTCTTTCTTTAACCTAGTTCCTATGACGCTTAGGTCACGTATACAACACGAAGGTTTTCTCAGAGCATTCCCGCTCAGTAAAAGAACCCAATTCGCTACATTAGGTTAGCGAAGTCTGTATAGTGACTCGGCTATAGATTGGACAATCCACTGCTCCAAACCTGACAGGGTCATCAATTTTTCTTTTCCTCAAAACGTCCAGACCGGCTCTGGGGCCCACCCAGTCGCCAATACAGTGGGTAACGGGGATTTTTCTTGGGTATAAAGCGGCCTGGACGTGAATCTAACCACTCACCTCCACCTACCTCCCTCTATATGCCTTCATGACGTAAGAGGTCAAGTAAAGGTAAAAATCTCCCTAGAACAGGCCACGAAGGCCAAGAGGAGGAGTAGAGGTATACCTCTACTCTTTCTTTAACACTGGCACTAGATGGGGTGGGTGGTTAACTCCACGCCCCGGCCACTTTCCCCCCCCCTTTCCCCCCCGGGAAAGAGACCAGGTACCCCTTGTATAGGAGGATGGGTGGGCCCCAGGGTCGGACTGAACGGCTGCGAAATATCTCGCCCCCATAGGATTCGATCCTCGGACCGTCCAGCCCGTAGCGAGTCGCTATACCGACTGCGGTATCCCTGCCAATTTCATTTTTTTTAAGTATGTATGTACACTAATAATGAAGTTTAGCATTATTGTGTTCTAGCTCAATGTAGGTGCTGGGATTATGTAATCGGTATAGCGATTCGCTATAAGCCGGAAGGGTCACGGTTCGAATGCCGGTGGGGGCAACAAATGTTCTCTTCTCCACGCCCTTCAAGAATGGCTCACCCTCATCTAGAGCAGAGGTTTAGAATGAGTAGAGCTATACCTCTATTCCCCCTCTGTGCCTGCACGCCATGTTACTCCAAGATCTTTACCTTTATCTTAATCCTTCCCACGCGTTTGATTGCATCATCCTCAACATAATTTGAATACATATCAACTATACGAGACTCCGAAATTAATGTTCATTTTCTGTGAATGAGAACTTCACGGTAGTCTTTGTTATTCACTTCAGCAAAGAGCTCTATATTCGGGAAATATTTCTAAGTAAACAGTTTTGATGTGAGTTAGAGTTCCTTTGTATTTTGCATGAAGTGGATGTCAGCACGCCACTCATATCACCTTCTGAGAAACACAAAATGATACACACTTCTGAAAATTACTGTCCTATTGCTGTTAGCGTGTGTTTTCTACGAAGGTCAATTCTTCACGCAGGCACCAACGTCCATAGCAATAAACCTATCGACAACGTCTACCCGAAGCCAATAGGAGTGTACTTAAAGTGTTTTCCTAATAAAAGTGTTCGATCTACTGCATGGAGTTGCTTCGATTATACATTTTTACGATCTATGTCTCCTGTTAAATTGGGGGACGTCCGATTTCGTTCACGGTTTATTGCAGGGTTCAATATCATGTCCAATTTCTTTCATGAGATAAGCAGCTAGTTCTCAAGCCCCTTTTATGGTATATCCGTTTTCGTTCACGGCTATTGTTCATGTTTGCATCCCCTTCAACAGCGCCGATCCCAATGGCCGCACGGTCAAGTTGTGGATCTGCGGCCGCTCTCTTGCTGGGACTGTGGCTTCGAATCCCGCCAGGGGCATGGATATCTCTCGTCAAGAGGAGTCCTACCGAGTGCGGTGTGTCTAAGTGCGATCTTGAAGCCTCGACAATGAGGAGGCCCTGGCCCCTATGGGCTGTTGCGCCATGAAAAATATTCCCGTCAATAAAAAACAATACCAAGGTGTCCAGGTATGCGGTTGCCAAATCATACTTGGTCAGCTTGAATGACGTAACCTTTGTCCATTTGTTGGCTGGTATTAGACTTATGCTAAAATGCACGGTACATAAAATATAAAATAAGGCTACATTGCTTGATAAAAAATGGTCATATTAGTACAATGTTTTAATACAGGACTTCTCATTCAATTCAGTCAACTTCATTTCAAACATGCACACGAACTTTTTACCTCCCGAGGGGTAAGGGATTGACCGTGTGCGAAATCGTATACTATACCTGCTGGCCGTGAACGAATTTGGATATGACCTTTTTCCTCTCGAAGAGTAGGCCATAAACCGTGTACGAAATTGGACATGCCCCAATACTTTTCCTCTATTACAATGTACGTTTATTCATCAGTACTTGACACAAAGATAAGCTGCGCGTTTAGCTAAACAGCTTCACAAGTGATGTATATACTTTCTCCAACTGTAGTGTCTCGCAACAGAAAGCTAAATGCGAGCGATCGGAATAAGTTTACAGTGGCTTCATATTAAAAAAAAAAGTCTTCTAATGAGTTATAATTTTACAATATTCTGCACTAAATGTTTTGTACTTTTATTTCAGGTCACTTGTGCAGACAGAAGTGGAAGTGGAAGCGTCACTATCATCGTACAGCTTTGGAACTTCGAAAAACAAAAAGCCGCCAAGCAACATTACTGATAAAGGCTGTAAGAATTTTAAAAATAACGAAGTGTAACGTTTCCCTATTTTCTGACGAAGAAACGCGACACTCAATTGTTTCTTCCCTTGCAAGTTTATCACAGGATATACACAGCAATAACCGTATACATATCAAAGGCAGAGTCTAATACAATTATAATACAACATAGCAACAGTATTGACACTACTGCACATTCATCATCTCATGCCTCCAGTGATTGTTACTCCTCAGTCAGCAAACATATAATAACTGCTTCTTATTCCAAAATTATCTTATTGTTCACCAATCAACAACATGCAATTAACTGAAATCAGTCCGTCCTTGCGCGGAATTTATATGTGGTGTATGTGGATTTCCATGGTATTCTAGGTTAAAAGGCTAATGCCAGCTATGAGGGCACTCCAAATTATACACATTGCTTCTTTCAATTTTTTGTTATCGATCCGTGGCGTGGGCGAGGCGGCCGTGGTTCAGGCGGACAAGCTAAAATCGTGGCCCAGGTGGACAGAGTGTAAATTAGCGTGGTTCAGGGGCGGACAGTGAAACTGATCCCTTTTTATCTCCTACATAAATAAGATAAGAATACGAAAGTTATACAAGTTACTCAAGTCCATTATCTGCAAACTTTCCCTCGCACATTTCTTTTTCCCAAGCTTGGGACTAGTCAATGTCCTCATGACATGCAGACAAGAAGCTTTGTTAGTCAGTTAATCATATAATATTTTCATTATTTCATATTTATATACAATAAGTGCACATCATAAGGCTTCGTCACACAATCTGTCATTAACACATTTCTCTGTTTGCTATTCATAATTATTCCCATACACAATATCTGCAGATCATAAGTCTTTGTCATACAATCTGGAATTAACACATTTTTCTGTTCATTATTTATAATTATTCACATACACGATAACTGCAGACCATAAGTATTTGTCACACAATCTGGCATTAACACATTATTCAAATGTATTTATATAACTTAACGTTTTGGGACATTTGTACAGATCATTTGATTTGTCGTATTCTCCCATAATTCTTTCAATTCTCTGGTCTTGTTTTACTTAAGTCTTTATTTCGTTTCTGGTCAGCCAGTCCAAGTTCCTTTGATTTCATTTGCCAAGATACCAACTCCGCTTCTTCTTTTAATTTCTGTACCAGCAAAAAAACTTTATGCTGTTCAGTTTGGAATTCCAACCCTCGACTGCACTGTTGTTCCTTTGCCGATGCTGATGTATGTTCCACTTCTCGATGGGAACATTCTGATTCTTCATCTATTGCTCGAAAAAGTAATCGAGAAATAAGGTTAATTTCTCATTCTGTGGAACACTTTCCATGATCATAAGCCAACCTTCTTCTACTTTGTAGATACGTAGGTATGCCAAAGTAGCACACATTCTGCAAACTATTCGGACTTGTTCATTTTCCTGAATCATCGGTGTGATCGATTCGAAGAAAGCTGGGGTTATTTGCCAGACGTAAAACTTCTTCCGAAAATACAATTTTCGAACTGTCTTCTGGATTTTGTTCAGTACCCGGAACTTTTCGCCGTTCTTTACACAGTCGAATCTTAACATTCTCGTATTTTGGTATTTCCCTTACCATGTCATACCCTTTCGCGTGTCTGACAGTTCTTCCTTATAGACTGTATGTACAGGCACAGACACGTCTTCCCTAGCTCTCTTTATTCAGTTTTCCAATTTTACTTTAACCTCCATTCCAGCTAGGTTCGTAACGCAACTATGGTCCGTTTTATTAACGATTTTATACAGTAAAGTAGTTTTCAGCTTCCCTTTGCACTTACCGCACTTGTCTTTAATACACACCCAACACATCAACTTCGAATTTTTCCGATGAATTCGATACTGATATCCGCCAAAAATCAAGGACGGTTTTCCCATTCTAGTAGAAACTACTGCAATTTCACCAGCCAAGATTCCATATTGACTCGCGCAGGCATAAGTTGTTTATTGTTTCAAAACCACATACCAAATGATTAAGGCAAGATGGCGGGGAACCCATAGTTTAAGGTATCCATTCTTATGCAGTTATTGGTCAGGACGTTATCTGAAAGTCCGTTGACCGAAGGTCATTTTTGCTATACAAGTGCAGTTCGCCGGAATGCAGACACCTACAGGCAGCTTATAATTTCTGGGAATGTGTGTGTAGAGGCACCCGCGTTCCGGCCGACGCCAGGTAAAGAACTGGAGGAAATATTTAGCCTAGACAGAAATCCGCCTCCATAGAGCAGGGTCCTTCTTGAGAGGCTAACAGGTCCTCAGCTAGTCAAGAAATTCCCCGCATGTAATGAACCCGAAGTTCATTACCGCACTCACAAGAGTTCGCCACCTGTCCCTATCCTGAGCCATATAAATCCAGTCCATGCCACCATCCCACTTCTTGAAGATCCATTTTAATATTATCCTCCCATCTACGCCTGGGTCTTCCAAGTGGTCTGCTTCCCTCAGGTCTCCCCACCAAAATCCAGTATGCACCTCTCCCCTCACCCATACCTGCTGCATGCCCCACCCACCTCATTCTTCTTGATTTGATCACCCGAATAATATTTGGTGAGGAGTACAGATCTTTAAGGTCCTCTTTATGTAGTTTTCTCCACTCTCCTGTTACCACGTCCCTCTCAGCCCCAAATATCCTCCTCAGCATCCTATTCTCGAACACCCTCAGCCTATGTTCCTCCCTCAGTGTGAGAGACCAAGTCTCACACCCATACAAAACAACAAGCAAAGTTTTACTTCTGTATATCTTAATCTTTGTATTTTTGGATAGCAACCTGAAAGACAAAGATCCTGCACCAAATGATGGCAAGCATTCCCCGGTTTCAATCTGCTCTTAATTTCTTCATTAATGGAATTTCGATGCGCTAGGGTTCTTCCCAAATATTTCAACTGTTCCACCCTTTCAAAGGGTATTATCTATCTTTATGTTTTGATTTTGTACTGCATTCTGATCTCTAACCAAGTACACAGGTGTGCAGGTATTTCTTGTATTCTTTCACATCCTCTTCCTTTTAAGAAGTATGTCCGCCTGGCCCACGGCCGCTACAGCCACGTAACCGTATCCTCTTCCTAATCAACAAATATGTCTGCCTCAACCACGACGTGGCCGCTTGGCCCACTGTCCGCCAGGCCCACGGCCGCTACAGCCACGGCACTCATCTATCGCTGTTCTACAATTACCTCTTACGTAACGCGTTTTGTGTTGGTGTGTTGTTATTATTATTATTATTCAGTGTCTTGCGTTCTATTTCATTTGCCTTTGTTCGCTCATTGCCGGCTTATTATCTGTCTCAACTGAATGATAACGTATGCTTTAGTGTCCATTATATGCAAGGTATGATATCAGATGATAAACGAAACGACGACTCAAAACAACAAAATTCACCACGCGAGGAATACAGAAAGCTAAAAACCTCCAGGCTGAAGGTAAAATGTTACTGTAGCTGGTAGCAAGAACTCACAGCAACTACATTCCAACAGTGACAAATTAGTTCTGGGTAAGGTGTTCATATAAACAGTGACGGTGGTAAGTATCTGACGTACCAAATGACATGATCAAGTTTCGCATAAACTGTTGGCAGTAAACATGGGGCTTAGGCCGAAACTTTTGAGCGTTTTAAACGCTCGGAATTTAAACATTCTAACACCTGACACAAGGGGCCTCAAACTCAAACCGACAGCGGGAATGTTCCGTAATTAAAAAAATTATGGCAGCCCGCACGTCACCTTCAACAGCAGGATATTAAATGTCTTGTTTAAAATTAACGCAATATTAAGAATACCCATTCTTCATCCCCTCTTTATTATCACTATTATTACTCAATATTTTATTTTATTCAAAATGTAATCAGGCGGCTCTCTCTTCATTAATGTATGTTGTACACTCACTACATATACTTCCAAGGCCATTTATCCAGTACAACAATTCCTTTAGTAAATTATTATAGAAAATATTTCGGGTTTTATGCTATTAATATTACCAGGCTACTAATTGGTCATTTCTATTCTCGGTGAGATATTACAAATTGCAATTGTCACTTTGTCAAATGACCGGCTTTTCGTCTTATTGTTGTTTATAAGGGAAAGAACTGTTCACACACGTACCTGCCGCCGAAAATTGCAATCACTCTTAATCCAAAGGACCTCAGCACCGGAGAATTTTATTTTGGCACGTAGGAATAAATCTTGCAAATTCTCATTCAGAAACTTATGGCAAAGTTTAGTATCGCATTACAAATTAATTCCATTTACAGATTTTAGGCAGCCCTCTTAACATCTGCTTTTAAAGGTAAAGCAAACAACAAAAATTCTGGTTCCATAATTTTGAAGTCCTGGAATCTTTCGTCGAAATCTTCTAGAATCAAAATAATGCACTAGAAATATTCTTGATTACGCTGAGGATAAATAACGTCAAGTGTCAAAGTGTGAAAAGTGAAAAAGGTTATGCAGTTTGGATCGGTTTTCCGATAGTCTCAGCTTGCATTTGAAGGCCTTGATATCGTCGTACATCTCGGTAAGGAACATTTTAATCTTTAGCTCGTTGTTAAGATTATCCAAATGACCAGTAACATCTATAAGAAACGCTAGATTTGTCATCCATCCTTCTTCATTCAGTTCTTCAATATTTGTCCTTTTCCAAAAATGATATATTTCATTAAGAAAGTCAAAAAATGCTTTCAAAAGAGACCCCGAATTAACCACCTTATATTAGCATCATGTATTTTATCGACATATTCTTTAACTACTTCTTCCAATAATTATAAAAATTTACGACAATAAAGGGCATTTAAACCAACAAAATTCACAGTTCTAATAACAGTTATCATTACACGATTCGTTTTCAAATATGTGCACGCAAGCCTTCTTGATGAAGAGTAAGCGGAGACGAAAAAAATAAATCGATACCACATTTTTTTAGTTTTCTTCTCAATTTTGCTGCAACGCCATTTTCTTTGTCAATCATCGCCGGAACCCCGTCACCAACAAAGTACACTACTTTTTCCAAAGTAGCTCAAATTTTTAAGAAGGTTAGAAATTGGGATGAAAATTCATCAGCACCTGTTTTTTCCTTCATAGGGGCCAGTTCTAAAAGACCCTCCACTAATTTAAAGTCTTCATTAACACCTCCAATAAAACACCAAACTGTGCCATACCTTATATAATGTCTGTGCGTTCCTCACTTGCAGTTGAATACACAACATTTCTGCGCTTTTTACGGTGACGCTGCATATCTCCTGTCAAGTCATTCACTATTTCGACAACCGTATCTGCTGACAGACTGATATTTTAAAAAATCTGTTGTTTCTCGGGACAGAGTATTTTTACTCCCTTCGTCATACACCCTTTCACATACCAATAAAATATACGTTTCTCCCTTTTTCTTGAAATACAATTACACGCCCCTCTTTTCTAATTTCCTTCGCTTTACTTCAGACACAGAAATCGTAAAATCGTATTATATATTACACATTTTGCAAATCACAAGTAGACTGCTAGAACTGCAGAGTAAACACTCCCCTCGAACACAACTGCTCGTAAAGGACACTATCAGACTGAAAATCTTTTACGTTGAAATGGCGTTGCATTCTGTAGTTACAGGTACTAGATACCCGTGTCATCAGAATAAGGGCCATTCAGTTTACAATAACCGACAGCAGCCCTGAGTACTATGGTGGGCCGGGATAGCGTATTCGGTATAGCGATTCGCTACTGGCTGGACGATCCGGGGATCGAGTAGTTCGCTACGAGTAACCGAAGTGGAAGGTGGTGTTTGGTGTGTTTGATTTGTAAGCAGTGCAGTGAGTGTAATCAGGAGTTCACAAAATGTGTGAACGCAAGAATACCATGGTTTGTACATTTGACCGCGACAGTCCAAGAATTACGGCACTTGAGATACATGATTGGATTCATGAGAAAATGGAGATTCCGGGGCAGGAGGTCCAGATAATAGACTGATGGCACCAAACGACAGGTATACATAAAGGTTAAGAATTCGGCGTTATTAGATGACATTATCACGAGCACAAAAGGGACCTTACCATACGCGCTTAAGAAAGGGGTCATATCTAAAGTCAGAATTTTCGCAGCCTTCCAGACCGGCCCTGGGGCCCACCTATAGAATGGGTAACGGGTCTCTTTCCCTGGGGTGCGTGGAGTTGACCACCCTCCCCCATCTAGTGCCAGGGTTAAAGAAAGAGTAAGTTAAACTTCTACTCCCTCTCTGGGCCTTCATGGCCTGTTCTAGGTAGAAATTTACCTGAGTACTATGACCATATCCTCTAACACAGTATGTGGAAGACGTATTTAATGTTGTAACTAGGAAGGAAAGCTTCTCCTACAGATGTAACTACTAAATGCACGAGCGACAGATTGATAGGTATTTTAAAAACATGCGTCTCCTCTCTTTGATGGTAATGAAATCTGAACCTGAAAAGCAGAAAGTGTAAGCCAGTTTTATCATATTTGAGATTATACACCATTTTTCTTAGACGAATGTGTTACTTAGTGCTGTTTAATCCTTGGTCCAGCAACAATGGGGCAGTATTTGGACTTATGAATATCTGCATCTGAAAGAGCTTGAATTTCTAAAAAAAAAAATGACATATTATCTCAAATATGATAAATTTGGACTTACACGCGTATACAATTGTTCACGCAGTACTATACCGGATATATATACTTACGCAAATTAAATCAGAAAGTAATTATTACTGTCAATATTAATTAATATTCTGTGCCCAATTATATTTGCACAATATTGAGATTTTCAGAGAGTGGAGCTTACAGGAGCAATGATGTTGCCGTCACAGCATTAGCCTCTAAAGTACTGTATACAGCTAAGTAACATAGATACAGCTGCAAAGTACTTATCTACCTATAGCACTACCATTGCTTGTCATACGACACCATGCGCAACACACTTCCATCATACTTACGCACGCTTAGTTTAAAAAATATTACATCTTAAAGTACTAAGTGTATTTGTGCGCAAATTATACTCCTTCCTCTATAACAAGAATTCTGTGTATTTACATTGAGATGAAAAGAGGTTTAATGGTATAATTTCCACCTACATAATACAAGACAGAGTCCATTAACTGTTGTAATCTCGATCAAGTACATAAAAACACATATAATGACAAAACGCTCTTACTGTATGCAGCATTGATTCAATTTAGTAAGGTACAGTTCTCCCTAGAACAGGCCACGAAGGCCCAGAGGGGGAGTAGAGGTATAGCACTACCCTTTCTTTCACCTCGGTGCTAGATGGGGTGGGTGGTCAACGCCACGCCCCGGCCGCTTTACCCCCGGGAAAGAGACCCAGTACCCATTGTATAGGAGACTGGGTAGGCCCCAGGGTCGGTCTGGACGGGTGCTGAAAATCTCGTCCCCACCGGGATTCGATCCCCGGACCGTCCAGCCCGTAGCTAGTCGCTATACCGACTACGCTATCCCGGCCCACGATTCAATTTAGTAATGGTCCGATACTGACGATGGGTGTCTACAATAATCCTCTCTATGCTTGTAAATTTCGGATCACAAACAGAAATCGATATGCAGTACTTTATTGCTGTTCCGTGCGCAACAATGTCCAGACATGTAATTGGCAATAGACTCAAAAAAATTACAGCCTAATTTCGTAAGGATAATGACAAATGAAACATAAGTATGGAATACTGGTGTCGAGTGAACCCAAATAAATGCACCCGTTTGTCGTACATAGTGTATAATTAAATTACTCCATCAATATAACATTTTACCGAAATATCAGCCTGTCGTACAGGTCCTTCCTTCAGGATAAAATATATTAACATTCTCTTGCTGTTACCTAGTTGCAGTTGCAGACACGATCCCATTCCACAGCAATGAAACAAACAGGGCTGAAGGGAGAGAATGACGAAGGAGATATTTTCGAAGGGCTCATGGAGCACATTGGAATGGACGGAAAGTTTCAGGCACGGTTCAACTTAATATTCAACATGGGGTTCGCCCTTGCAGGTGCCATGTGTGTCAACAACATTTTCTTAGCGCTTACCAAACCAAACCACTGGTGCCACGTTCCGGGCAGAAATGAAACTAACTACACAGAAGCGGAATGGAGGAGCCTCACAATTCCGAGGTAAAGTTCTTCATACTGTTTCATCCTAGGCATTTAAGTTGGATGCAGGGGTACTGGGGCAGGTATTTCTCCTATTAAATTCATTTTCCGATTCCAATTACCATTCCATCCTGGGTGGTAGCTAGCGGGGAGAGTGGTTTGGTCGCCCTACGCGGAAAAATTAATACTTTTAAAAAATTGACTTTCTGTGCTCAAAAAAATTTTAAAATTTTCAACCAAATAAAAGGAAATTCAGCACGTAATTGCTAATTTTGTCAAGTTCATAATATCTGTTAGGGGAGGCCATTGTAATCACTCGCCCCCGGCACCAATAAAACTAGCTACGCCACTGACTCCCATTCATCTGCCATCCCGAGCTTCTACTACAACAGGCCCAGTAATCTGCAGGAGTACCAAAAGACTCACAGTCACCCTCACCCCACCCAAGGAATAAATACAAATAATAACAGTACCAGCTGCCCATCAGACAGTTAAGGATCTTGTATATACTCAGCAGTACATACGCGTCTCCTAAAGGCATTCCAGGCTTCAAATATCAGCCTGGGCAGCGACTTATCCTAACACTTGTCGTAGTTCTCCACACATACTCTTCAGGAAAATACCTGTAGAGTAACTTAAGTTAGGCCAACAACGCTTCCTTCTACATTCTTCTTAATTCCTTATTCATTAATCGTCCTCTCCTTCGACGCTACACTACCTGAGCAAATTGAGGCTTCATTAAATGACCAAGAACACTTAATTTTCATCGGATAATGACACAACATGTTACGTCATCGCCTTAATGTCTTATATTTTCAAATAACTTTCGGTATTTATAATAGAATAGTCTCGCACACAGAATATCACTGTTGAATTGTTAGAAATATGTTTCTTACGTATGACGTCATGGAATGGCTTCTCTGGGAATGGCGACAAGTCATTCCCAGAGAAGCCCTTCATTAATTTACGCAAACTTTTCGCACTGAGGCTAGAATGTTACCAGCCCTTCGAAACCATCATAGACATACTGTTGACGAGCATGTCAAGAATTTTTGCATATTAATCAATGGGTAAACGCTTTTTGAAATATAGAAAACTTGCCAATTACGGAACAGCAAGGGACCGATTACTTACTTGCCGCAGGCAGGTACCGTTTCACATTGGTCCAAAATTTTGGATACTCGGGGCTCCAGATCCTAGGGACTCTAAAAGTTTCCCGCTAAAGTTAGGTTTTTCTTATGCCTTGTTTCATTTTAAGACAGGTTTCACTGTACTATTCTACAGAATTTACAGGCAGAGCCCTAAATGAACATGAGAAGAGGATGATAAAAGCTATTTTAAAAGGCTACGTAGTAAAACTGAGGACGGGATAGCGTAGTCGGAATAGCGACTCACCGCTACGGTCTTCATAATCCGGGTATCGAATCCAGGTAGTTGCAATATATTTTTTCCTTACCAAAAACCTTCCAGACCGGCCCCAAGTCCCACCCAGCCTCTCATACAATGATTACCGGGGCTATTTCCCTGGGTCAAAGTGGCCGAGGCATGGAGTTGACCACCCGCCCTTTTCTAGCCCTTTCTACCTAGGTAGTAAAATGTTCAAGTGTTCTACTGGCTCCATGTAATTTAATTTAATGTATTTCAATGTAAATATAAAATTACAGGGCATTTTTAAATTTCAGAGTTGAAGAGACTTTCAGTAAGTGCAGAATGTACAACCTGAGTGTACCACTGGACATAGAGTTACTGCAAAGATGGCACAACACAACATTTAATGAAACAGGTAAAACTGAGTTATACACAAGCTTAAGTCAATACTGGCCTCGTTTCAATATTTTTAAAATTTTTATTTTATAGCTATATTTAATACACACGATGTTTTAGTAGTTTGTTACAAAACTCAGTTCAACGTGTTTGTCGCAATTAAATTTAAAAATAAATCACAGTAATTGTGACGTTGTTTAGTAATTAGTTCGAATAGTTCCTCAAATCAATTCTTTTAGCCCTTTTTATCTTTCAGTTGACTCACTTTATTTAGTGTGGTTCATTGGTAAGACTGTTTATTTAGATTAGTTATATGCTTCGGTTAATTCAATCACCATTTCAATAATATTATTAATTTATTAACTGCAACAGGCAGATTCCTTCATGACAAGCTGAGAGTCGATCAAATGCTTAAAACAAGCTGCTACATTTATTCACTTTTTATCATCTTAACCAGTGTATAACTCGATTGTAAAATTCATATTTTTCAGTTATTACTATTTTAACCAGTGTAAAATTGTACCATTGATTTAAAAATATGTGTAATTTAAAATACTGAAGATAAACCGGGATAAGATTCGAAACATGTAGGACTGTGTTTCACAAATTAATAGTGAATAAAGGTGTACATTCGTCGGGCAATAAACATAGAAAAGAAAATGTACGGAGTGAATAATATTAAACGCAATTTCATATTGTGTTTCGTTGTGCTGATTCACAACAAACCTTTACATTTCCCGTTTATATGTATATCTAAATAGCGCCTTTTCATATTGCCTGTCGCCTGCATGTTCTTAGTGTTTCTAATGTAACACTATGCGATACATGTCGCTTCGGCTCTAATTATCCTAACAACTTTGAGACAAGCGTAAATATCACTAGAGTATAATACCTATGCAAACTGTAATTTGGAAACGACTAAAATTTATAAGAACTTTGTCTTCAGCTAGTCACATCGAATCCACATCACAATTTCATAAACTAGCATTTTAAACACATTCGACAAAGCATTTCTTTCTATATCCATCTGGTATTCTAAGTGACATGTATTCCCAGAATCTTCGTAGTCAAATTTCTATGTACGTATATCCCTTGCCAGTCCCATGACATCTATAGATTCAGACACCAAAAGCCCCTCCATTTCAATGACGTGGTACATTCACAATTACGACATTTGCCGTTTTGAATTATGGATTCAAACTTCCAACAGCGTCATCCGTAAGAACACAAGGTTGACAATTCCGTTTGCCAAGAGTATCCTTCAAATAATTACCCTTACAATACACCAATGAAATTAACTAAAGAATTAGTCTTTCGAACGACAATTTTAATCCTGCTCTTCTGTAAACATGGGTCTCTTTCTAATTATTCTCTTAATTGCACATGCTTCCCCCCCCTCCCTCCATTCGTTTGCTTTACTTTAACACAATCGGTCACCACAGCACACTTAAAAATATTGTCAACCTTCTCAGTTTTGTGTTTTGTTTAAAGATAAGGGAAATATATCTCAATCTGAAATTTCCAGTGCTGCTTCTAAAAGGCGGGGGAGTGGAGAAGTGAATAGAACTTGTATTCCGCTATCTCACGTGACCATTAACATAACATTTAAAAACGGGTCCGAGCAAACATATTAACATTGAACCTAAGTATGTCGTATCTCTGTTTTTTGCATACTATGGTATAAACATAATTTGTCTGGGCGTAACTTTAAAAGAATTTTAAGGAAAACACTTGGAATGGAGTTTAATTTGTTTTGCCATGCTACACTTTTCAGATTCACGCCATATACACTTTGTTTTCTATTAATCACCCCATAATTTCCTCAACGTATTATTAGGAGGCAAACTAAACATTCAGAATTTACATTTATAAAGATGCGTGCCTCGTCATTTTTCATAACTCTGCCGCATGCCAAACACACAGAACATTCATCGCTTTTGATCTCGGAAGTTGCAGCTCGGATACCGTAAAAGTACCAGCATTTTCTTAAGGCCGAGCAGGACGTAAGATAAAGACACAAGTAGTGATATGACGTCCACTGTTACTGCACCACACACTAAAGACATTAGTCATATTTCAGTAATATCAGACATAAAATAACTCAATTCATTATCGAAGGACAATACGTTCTTGGAATCAGGACACATAACACTACCTACCCTCACACATTATCTAACTCTATTTTGAAAATCCCATATGGGAAGACGTAAGCAGCTGTTGGATGACCTTAAGGAAAAGAAAAGATACTGGAAATTGAAAGAGGAAGCACTAGATCGCACCCTGTGGAGATCTAGCTTTGGAAGAGGCTACGGACCTGTCGTAAGACAGACTACAGAATGAATATGGGATAGCCGACAAGAAGCGATCCACAAATTTCATGTCTTCGCGTAAAGTGAAATGCACTCCTTCGTAAAGAAAAGTATTTTACGAGGGTCTCCGCGAGCAATTTACTTAGATTTAACGTTTAGCTAGAGCTAAAGAAACATAAAAGTATGTATGGGCTTAGGAGCTCTACATATCTGGAAACTCTTCAGGGCATTTTGGAATGTCGGAATTCTTAGGCAGGTTAAAAACTCAAGAGAATCTACAGGGTTGGTGCAAAGTTATGTGACTGCATAGGGAACATTCAGTCCAGTAAAAACCAAAATATTAAAAACTAAACTTATATGAACAGCATGTGGGATCGTGTGTTTTATTCGAAAGTCCATAGGTAGGGCCTAAAGACCGGATTTGTCATCAGAAAAAAATTCCCGTTCTTTAAAAAAACAGGGAAAATTTAGTGACCTGCTGACCAACCTCCAACAAATTTCAACAAAGTCCTGGCACCATGCATGGAGTAGATCATTACCATAACCACATGCACAATTACAGTGAGCTGTCAATTCGGCTGGGAATACGACACCGACTGGTACTCACTGACGGCACCATCGCAGGAAGACTGGGTCTGCGACAAGGAGGTGTACGTGCCTAACGCTTTGTTCGTGTCCAGCATAGGAGACGGAGTAGGCACACTCGTCTTTGGGCAACTCGGTGACATGTAAGTGGACTGCTTATGTTTCTTACAATCACACGAGTGTTAGAAAATTTCCAAGACTTAGTTACTTAGTCATTAATAGATAGTAAACTTTAAAATGCAAAAGTAACAAACACATGTGAGGTTTTATCTGTCCGTCAGTCTCTCAGTTGCCCTTACTTAAGAAGATTTCATTTGAATTCTTATTTACAAGCCACATTAAGAGTTTTCTTTGTAGCCTGATTTTAGTTCGTATGGGATTGCTATAAAAATACTTTGTATTGCGCTTAAGTAAATAACTGCTTTCCAAAAAAATTCGTATCATAAAACCTGGAACCCAAACTTGACCACCACATCACTAAGACACATGGCAACAGAAGTGGGCCCACATGATCCTAGCATGCGTTGTACCCAAAGCCACTGCATAGTCGGCTGAGGAATGACATTACGTAAGAATCACTCCGCCTTACAGCAACACAGAACTAACAACACAGGCTATCACTCATCCAAAGACAATCAGATAAGCAATATTGAATGCCAAGTTTTGCCATACATTTTAATATTATTTTACATAAGGATATATTATTAATATTCTATTGTTGGTAATCATATCCGGATATTTAGTACACTTTCTTTTATCTCCGCTTTTTGTTTCTTATTTTCAGCAAAGTATGTAATGAGCGTATTGTGTAACGTGGTATCCTTGAAGACGGCCGATAATGCCAAAATTTGGAGTTTTTAAATAAATAATTTAGGTATTTGTGTAAAATGTACATTGTTGGTTTTATTGTTTGACTAATTAGTAGTACAAGGTAGTAATACATTACAAAATTGCGGCAACTCATTATATTGTGACGTTGTAGATATTCAGAGGATGAATATTAGTTAAAGTATAACACATCTGGCAGAATTTAGCGTTGTGATGAAGCAAAGCCATAATATGTGAGGAATATTTGTAATTTGTTTTCAAAGCATTACTATGTGAAGTTGGAAAAAGCGATACGCGAATAAAGATTCTGTGGTTTTTGCATTTCATTTCTTAAAACTTCTTCTTCCAAAATAAAATAGAATGTAATTCAAAGCGCCGTAAGAGCCGTTTTTATACACCTAGATGTATTTCGAAGCTTCTGTGTTCATAAGCTGCCCCCAAAGAGGAACATCGTGCATTTAAAAAAAGCTCTGTGTGTTTTTAATCATTTGCTAGTACAGAGACAGATAATACTTACTCACTCGGTCATGTATTCTGTGTGCTTCAGGATCGGGCGACGCGCAGTACTGTTCATTGGAGTGTTCATTATTGTCCTTGGAAGATGTGCCTCAGCCTTCACCGCCGGCTACTACAGCTTGTTCGTGGTGGCTAATTGCTTGGCCAGTCTAGGCATATCTGCCATCCTCGGGGCCCCTTATATTATAGGTATTGTAGCTGAAATTTCTGGTTCGATTTTCTTTTGTGGAAAATTAGGCAATTTAGCAGGTTTACTTTTTAAGTTCCTTGCTGGAGGGATATGTAAATATAGTATAAAATAAGATCCTGTTTTGCCGCGGAACACAGATTGAACGTAAGATATTACTGAACAAACACTTTCGAAAGAGCGTTATGGAATATAAAATGTGTTTTGATTTTATAAACACGTTTTGTCAAAATATTTCTCATTATAAGAAGAATTCAAAGAGATAGTATCATATATACACTTAGGTTTTCACGTAAACTACTCGTCATTCTTGTCAAATTCAATAAAACTTGAATCTTCTCGACAGATTATAGAAAAATACTCAACTATCAAATTTCTTAAAAATTCGTCCAGTGGGAGTCGAGTTGGTCCATGCGGATGGACAGACAAATAGACATGACGAAGCTAATAGTCGCATTTCGCAATTTGCGAACGCGCGTGTAAAACGGAAAAGGCAATTAGAGAATTGTGAAGGTACCTTACTCCATCAGACCACACGTTTTAAACATTATGCAAAATATACCGGCTTTTTCGAAGAACATTCAACTGCTGCTGAAATATATGATTTTGTTGTACTTCATAAAATACTTGATGATTTTACGGTTGCGAAATGAGTAACCTACATAATATTATTCATTCTGTACATTTTATCTCTATATTTATAGTCCGACAAATGTACAATTTAATCACATTAACTGTGTGCCACCGTCCTACATGTTTCGAACCCTTAATACGGGTTCATCCTCAGGGACTCATCAACCTTAAATAACACCAATGGTAGTGACGACCATGTTGAATTTCCTGCCCGGCAAGTGGATCGTAATTCCGCAAACAGAAACACATCTCTTAGATACAGATGGACTCTGCCAGGCCCGCACCACCAGTAGATCGCAAGTACCATGTTGCCCACTACAAAGAGTTTTGTTGCCCGCGGACAAATTTGAAATGAGTCACAATCTTTTAACCATTTACCTGGAAAAGCCGAAACAGAGTGCCAAAGATGTTTAAAAATTTACGGGCTGTTTATTTATGGAAACATACGCTACATTATTAATTAACTTTGTAAAAATGTGCTAAAAAGTGACAGCCTAGCCTATGTTCTCAATTCAATTTCTTGTAACTTTTCCTATTATTATACTATATTTTATTGCACAAGATGTATAGAAGTGTACAGGGGAAAAATTACACACGTACTTATTCATTCTTCCTTCGGCGTATTGAAGTTCATGTGTAACGCATGTACAAATTTTTCCAATGTTGCCAGCACCACATGAAAGCCTGAGGAGGCCTGGTCTATGCCATATTCCCCGCTGTCCCTTATCAGAAAGTACATATTTATTTCTAGGTAATATTTATTTAAGCAAAATATAAATCAGTAGAATGAATACCTGTGTATATGGATTACATATAGGGCATATTACTCTATAAGACGTATGGCTTGGGCGTTAATTTTAGGGCAGATGAAAAAACAGTTTACAGCAATTTGGTCTATAAATGCATATATCAAATGATGAAAGAACTGTCTCAGTGAGAGGTGTTACAGCTATTGAAATGTCGTCTACTTCAAGAAGGACAAAAATAGCAATGTACCAGTTTATTGGCTTTACGTTTGGTTGCTGCACGCTGTCACTGATCGCCTGGGCAACTGGTGGCGAGTGGAAACTCTTTATGGTATTAACAACTCTACCGTGCGCTGCTGTCTTTCTTGCCTTCAGGTCAGTGCCACGTTTTTCCAAAATAGAGTAATAGTAAAGAAAATCGTATATTGTAACAATCATAGCTGTGTATGATTATGTTTGCACTGCTGACTATCTATAAACATGAGTACGATTGAGCCCTTTTATAACCACACTGCAGATAGTCCATATTAACATTTCATCAAACTTTGAAAAATTATAATTTTATATTGTGTTTGAGTAAAATAACTGTTTCGGGATGGGTGTGGCTTTAAAGTCCCATGGAATTATTTTATTGCAAATTTCCCTCTAAGCTTATTGCTTAACAATAGTGGGCACCATTACGATAGCCCCTTGAGTAAATACACACATAGGCCAGCGATGCTGCCACTGTTGGAGATATCCGTAGCAATCCTCTGAGAATAAACCTCAGCATTTCCATCATATTGCTCTGTACGTCCTCACTGCCCTCGAACTTTATCCTTCAAAGTGAACTTCAACTTTGGAAACAGCCAAAATGCATGGCAGCAACAATGTTGAATAACGGTGTGTCAAATTCCAGTAATGCCACAAGTACAAACAGTTCGGCGACCATTCAAACCTCTTCTACGCACAGTGTCACTAAACCTGTCAATACTTCCACACAATAAGCCTGACTGACTGACTGGCTGACTCTTTGGTCTTGTCTTAAAAGACAAGATTCCATTAATCTTGTATCATTTTCATTATATTTCTATGCGTTCGGACGATCGATTTTTCAACGACTTCCACGTACACTAGACAAAATTTAAAATGTTTGTACCACGAGAAAACGCTTGACTTCTTCGCCAATTTCGTGCCACGTTCTTCAGACCGCACTGTACATGTCTCACTTGCACACATCTCAAGTTGCACTTAACAATTAATGTTACTTTGCTGTTATTCCGATTAGTCATTTTCCGACGACAGATGCATGAGCATTCCTCTTACTTCAACCACAACAGTGACACAACTGACGTTACCTTCTTAAGGACGCAGCTTTCCCACGTCGAAATAAGAACGGATATAATTTTGACATCGCCCAGCCTTATGTGACACGCCGGTTAAACCAACGATTGGTGATGCTGACAATTCGACACCGCTCAACGTTGAAGGAAAAGCGAAGTCCTTCCACCCAGCTCCTTCTTACATGAAGGATTAAGAGCAAAGATAAATGTTACGGTGGGTGGAAATGCCGAAGAGAGCTTGCACGATCAACTCCATTTTCCGAAGGAGCACAGTGTATCGTAGAACACAAATACCAGTGGTTGTTACAAATCGTAATTACCCGCTGCTTAAAGAATTTGTGCTTGAGGGGGTTAGACGCACGATGGCTATAATCTGTTATCTGCCTATATTTAAGAGGTTACAAAGCCGATGCCGTCGTGTGAAAAACGATATGACAGAGTTAACACTGTCCCACTATCTGTGTGGTGGTCAGATTTCTACAAACGAACGTGAAACTACCATGTTTTGTAAACATCATTCATTCTGTAGTCTGTCTTACGACAGGTCCGTAGCCTCTTCCAAAGCGAGTTCTCCACAGGGTGCGATCTAGTGCTTCCTCTTTCAATTTCCAGTATCGCTTCTTTTCCTTAAGGTCATCCAGTAGCTGCTTACGTCTTCTCCCTCGTCGTCCCGTCATTTCTATCCTTCCTTCTAACTTTCCTTCAATCACGTGTTTCAGAAGGCAGTTTCTACGCAAGATGTGACCAATCCAGTTAGCCTTTCTTCTTTTTATTGTATGTAGGATATTCCTCTCCTCCTTGACTCTGTGTAATACTTCTTCATTTCTCACACGATCGGTCCAACTGATCTTCTCCATTCTTCTCCAGCACCACATTTCAAAACTTTCCAGATACTTCTGATCTGCTTTCCGAAGTGTCCACGTTTCAGCACCATACAAAGCTATGCTCCAAATGTAGCACTTTACTAGTTTCTTCCTTAAATTTAATTCCAGTTTGCTGGTGAAAAGATTTTTCTTCTTGTTGAATGCTGCTTTTGCCATGGCAATTCTGGATTTAATTTCACGTGTACACCTTGCATCACTTGTTATCATGCTACCCAAATAATTGAAATATTCCACATTCTCCAATTGTTTTTGATCTATCATAATTTTCATTGGGGATGGTTGCCTTGAGATTTTCATTACTTTAGTTTTTCCCACATTCATTTCCATTCCATAGCGTCTTCCAATTTCAATTAGTCTATCAATCATGCCCTGTAGCACCATTTCTTCCCTAGCCAGTAGCACAAGGTCATCTGCATATTTCACAGTGCGAATTACTTGTCCTCCTATTTTGAAGTCTCCAAACCCTTCAAGAGCTTCCTTGGTAAGGTATTCGCTGTATAAGTTGAACAGAATCGGTGACAAGCAGCAACCTTGTCTAACTCCTCTTCCAATCTTCACACTTCTCGTCTCCCCTTGGTCCAGTCGTATTTTGACACTCTGTTCCATGTACAATTTGCTGATCAATCTTCTTTCGCGCCAGTCTATCCCAATTCCTTTTAGGATTTGCATTAATTTGGTCCAGTTGACACGGTCAAATGCCTTCTGCCAGTCTATGAAGCAAGCACACAATTCCTCATCTATGACCAAAGTTCGTTCTGATATTATTCTCAGCATCCCAATTGCATCCCTAGTTCCTTTTCCTCTTCTAAATCCAAACTGATCTTCTCCAAGTGCATCTTCAATTTTCCTCTCAATCCTTCTTTTAAGTATCCTCGCTACTATCTTTGCTGCATGAGCGATGATGCTGATTGTGCGATGGTCGCTGCATTTTGTAGCTTTGGGCTTCTTCTTTAAGGCAATCATTGTAACTTCAATAAAATCTCTGGGCCATTCTCCAGTTACATACATGCTGTTGATCATCTGTGTCATTAGCCTTAGACCACCTTCTCCCAACAATTTGAGTACATCCCCAGGTACATCATCATCTCCTGTAGCCTTCTTATCCCTCATCTCCTTGATAGCTTTTTCCACTTCACTTTGCAAAATATGAGGGCCTCTCTCATCTTCATCTACTTCATCTTCAGGTTCGACGTCTAGATGTTCTGGTCGATTAGCTCGATCGTAGAGCTCTGTGATATAATTCTCCCAAATTTGCAGTACTCTTCTCTGATTTATTATTATATTGCCTTGAGAGTCTTCGATGCCAATGTTTTGAATCCCATGGTTTTCTTTCCAACCTAGTTCCTTTGTCTTCATGTACATTAAATCATAACGTCCTATTCTTTGAAATTCTATGATCTCGTCGCATATGCTCTCCAGATATTCCTTCTTGGCGTTGTCCGTGGCTCTTTTCAACTCATTCCTCAGTCTTCTGTAGTTCTTCCGACCTTCTTCATTGTTGATATTCTTCCATTTCCTTCGTTCATCCATTTTACTGATCATCTCCTGTGTAATCCATGGCTTTCTTGCTCTCCTCTCGACTTTTCCAACCAAACCACTCATAGTATCTAACACACATTTCTTGATATTGTTCCACTGCACTTCCACATTCCCACTTTCACATTTGATTGCACCAAGCTGTTCTTCTAGTCTATCGTGTACTACCTGTCGTTGAGCATATAGCTTCTCCAAATCCCATCTTGGTTTTTTCTTGTGGAACCTCATGATCTTCTTCAATCTGGTGCAGATCTTTGCAACCAGTAAATTGTGGTCAGAGTCAATATCTGCTCCAGGCAGTGTCTGCACATCCTTCACACTGTTCCTGAATCGTTGTTTCACTAGTACATAGTCCAGCTGATTGTAAACAACGATGTATAAAAGACGATAATGATGGCAGGCTATATGTGGAATACGACCAAATCTCAGGAGAGAATGTTATATCTACAATACAGAGTAACTGCCGTAGATGTGGAGGTAACCAGATTTCAATTCAAGCTTTGATTAATTGGAATAAAGCAATTGCTTGCGTACAAAATAGAGCTGGGTTGTGACCGAAACGATGGCATCCCCTCGCTGATAACAGCACCCAGACGTTGCTAACAAGGCACTGTTTTAATACTTACAGAACAAATTTTTCCGTTGTGAAACAAAGTGGTTGCAGGGAAACATGACCACATTAGAGGCCAAGCCTACCTCAGCCAAACAACCAACCAAAAATCCAACAATCCGCACACCCGAAACTTCCATCAGGCAGGCCATTGAAATGACAATGTACATAGAGTGCTGGTTATATATAAAACTTTTATATATATCTGCAATAGAAGGTTGACTCGGCGCCTTATAAGGCACGGCTGTCACCTCTCGAAACAGTCGCCTATCTAGCCAAGGAACACCCCATCTATAGCTTAAATTTGTCACAACCATTGGCATGTTCTCACGTGGACATCCGGACAAGCAAAAGGCAAACTTATCTACTTGCTATGCCCTACACTGTCACCTTCTTTGTGGAAGAGTATGGCAGCTCGGCCCACGAGGAGGAACGATGGAAGAGTTCTGCAATTTGCAGTTGGGAAGGGTCATGGATAATTATGCAAGATGATAGAACTGAGCTACGTTATCAGTAACCTCGGCGTCATCTGTTGCCTGAAACAGAATCCTCTTACGTCGGATTCTGTCCAAACATATTTAAGAAAAGTCTGCAATCGGCCTCTGACTTTTTCTTCTCGTCTGCACCAATATGTGCACTACAGCTGCCACTCTTTTAAATGCACTGACTATATCATTTCTATTCTCTTTACAGTCGGCCACTTGTCCGGCGATAAATGTATAATTAAAAAAACGTTGATGCAGATATTAATACTTCAACCATTTCTTGTATTTTTCTTACTCTGCAGGGTATTCCCAGAGTCTCCACGATGGCTAGCAGCAAAGGGAAAGCCAGAGAAATGTCTTCAAATACTGAATTCCATGGCCAAGATGAATGGAACAGCTCTACCTGACAACGCTTTAACACAGCTTAAAAAAACTGGCCGGAAGAAGGGAGAAAACGTATGGAGTGGCGAGTTTGTTCGGAAATCGTCGGATGATTAGGAACATGGCCCTCATCACTTTGGCCGTGTAAGAACAAAAAAAAATCACGTACGCAAAGCACAGCAAAAGGTTCGGTTAAGGGATATTTTAGTGGTGAATGTGAACCCAACACTGCTAATAACACACAGAAAATACCTGTAATGTTTCCTCTTTTGAAGTGTCCGAACTATGTTTTCTCTCATTAAGGAAGGTACTGGCAGGATAATTGAGAAAATTCTTCGGGGAACATGTAGATGCACATTATCAGAAGGGCAGACGAAATTACATAACAAGGAACTTCACAGTTTTTAGTTTTCAACATATGTTATTAGGATCGTGAGGTCAAGGAGATGATCTCCTTACGGAATTTCAATGTGGGATATGAGAAATCCCAAAAAGTTTTGAGTCGGGAGAGGAAAGGTCTGACACAAATGTGTTTTATTATTACTATTATTATTATTATTATTATTATTGCTCCCACTGTTTCTCTTGTTGTTATTGTTTTGTTACTGCTGTTTTTTGTTGTTGTCTAGATAGTACAGATTTTTTTGTGGGACTGAATTTAGATTTAAGCAGGCCACGATAAATCTCATTGGAGGCCCCTTCTCAAAAATGTAATATCATGTCTACTTTGTTATGTGAAATGCTTAGTTTTAAGCAAGCTTAACTTCGAGCTGAGTTATTCGTTCAGGTACTTAAAAACAATATACGTATAAAAGATAACGTCGCATAGGCCTACTGAAAAACAGACTGAGTTTGCTAATGCATCTAAAGTTCATATTATTTTAATGATTTATTTCAAGACATGCAGATATCACAAAACTCGCAAGTCGTCATTAGTTTTGTCAAATATGAGGATTGATTCAACTATTTATTTTCTCTGGTTATGGTTACATAGTTGGACGAATGGACTTTAAACTTGCAACTACTTACAATGAAAACACGGTTCATCAGTCACATACAAATTTCTCTTTATCAGTCACACGCAAATTTCTGTCTAATTTTTATTTCATAATCAGTTGATACCACAGCATATTACGGCGTCTTTCACTAAGTCATATTTGCCCAACTGTTGACTAGAAGATCGGATTCGTTTCCCGACACAGTTTGCTTTGTTTTCTCCGTTAACACATTCCTGTCAGGTCTGGTGACCATTCGCCAGGTTATCCAAATTACAGCGCAGATTTCTCCTCTTCCGGTAAGCAACCACAATTTAGGACAGCTAAACGCCTTTATCTAATTCCGAACATGAATGATACTTGTCAATATGCTGCTTAGGTGCACGGAAAAACAAATGTCTTCCCTTTTTTTCAGATCAATATGGCAGCTCATATACTACACAATTTTTCTCAGCATAACTGGATTGTCAGGTAACCCGTTTCTCAACTTTGCCTTGCAAGCCCTCGTACAGCTGCCGGCTTTCCCGATAGGCAATGCTGTGTGCAACAGGTTGGGAAGACGCTGGTGCCAAATAGGAAGTTCCTTTCTTACAGCATTCTTCCTGCTGGCGTGCCTTGTCACAGTCGTACGTGAGTATTATGACATCATTTCTATACTATAACCACTTGGCTATTACATCACTTGAGTGTTATAACATCATTTGAGTATCATAACACCAATCGAGTAACATAATATCTCTTGGGCCCTAGAAAACATATGAGTACTGTACGTTACTTGAAAATTATAACATTACTCCAGTATTATACCACCACTTGAGTATTGTAATGTTTGAATACCATATCAGTTGAGTATGAATATCATCTGGGCGCTACATCACTTGAGTACTAAAATATCACTTGAGTATTATAATTTGAATATCGTAACATTACTTCGTCTCATTTCCAAACGTTTAATAATAAAGCATGATATTTATAAAGTACAGTTTGATTGACAGTGTTCGTAGACCTCAAACTTCACTTCTCGAAGAAACACCTTGAATTTACCAGTACTGTGAGGGTGGGCTGAAACGTTTTGTCTCCTGTCATATTTTTTATTAGAGTAATGAAAACCTGACAAAACCGGCTCCACGCAGTCACGTGATATTCCCCTCCATCAAACGCAACCTTAAACCCACAGCTATCCATAAATTCGGTTCAGTGCCAGTTGAAATGGAAGACTGTGAGGACGTGCGTTTCAAACAACGTGCCGTTATCTAATTCTTGACTGCAAAAGAAATTCCTCTCTTCGACGTTCATAGCCGTAAGCAGGCAGCGTATTGGGATAAATGTGTTGATGTAAGCACAGTTAGGCGTTGGGTACGGCTGTTTAAGCAAAAAGAATTGGAGGAAACAGTGGTTTCGGTAGAAAGAAAAAAAATTTTTTAGGACGGAATTCAAAAACTTGTTAAACGTTGGCAAAAGTTGGAGGACATTATGTGGAAAAGTGACTATGCACAGTTGTAAATAAAGGTTAAATGTATATTATTTTTTGTTTCACTTAAATATCTCCCTTCCTTCATTTTCTATTTAGCTGGAGGCAAAACTTTTCAGCCTGTTTTCGTAGTACGTTCAGAAATGCAGAGCTACCGGAATAATTACATTAACAGAAGAACAGAAAAAGCTACGATATTAATATTCCAGAATTTTTATTCTTGGATGTTACGACCACTGGCTATTTAACACTGCTTATGAACTGAAGGAAATTTTTAGGTTCTAAAGGCGTGAGGGCATGACAAATTTCGGGGGACTTCAATGGATACAGATTGAAATTATGACGGCCTATTTCAATGTCCTCTCTCACCATTCGTTTGTGTAGGCTAAGGAAAATTATGAAGTACAGCTTCGACCGTGAACACTTCCCCTGCTGAATTCGCATCGGACGCCAGCCCAATATATTTCAGACACCTTAACGCTTGAGCAAGCATGATATATAACAACACTTCAGCAATTTATTCTGCAGCTGTACTGTTCCGGCATATTATAGGCTACAAAATGTGACTCACATCGACAAGTAACACCTATAATATTTTCCGCTTTGAGCTCCCCCACACAGATATAAATAGAACGTTCAAATTTTCGTGTATATCCTAGTATGTAAAAAATGGGCTAACAGTTTAGCTTGAAATCCTTATTTCATTACAATCGATCTGATTTTGTTCAATCATTGAACTACAACTTTGCCATAATAGGACAACTGACATTCGGGCCATCACAGTTCTTCAATGTGCACGGCATACATAGCATATATTTAAATATTTAGCACTAGAACCTTTCAGTGTATTAATTTATTAGAACAATTACCATCTACATATAAATTTTAAAAATTTTTCACTTAAAGTATTCTATAAAATACGTGTTTTATACTCGTATACTATTCTATTTTGTTCACTTTTATTAAAATCACTTTTGAAATTCATGTCATTTTATCTCCCTGGTTTATGTATGCATATGACAGACATTTTGTTATATACATGCACGTTTATATAAATTAAAACTTTTACATACAAAGAGCACTCAGGTATATATACATATACAGCAATCCCTCTCTAAACGTGAGCGTTTGGTTCCACAATATCGGCTCGTAAGAGGGCACTAGTAGAAGCGACACTGAATTCCCCTTGCAGCACACGCATACATGCGTCATACTTGTTCCATGTGCTCGTAACTGGCCGCAAAGTGGTTTAGTTTAGGCACGTTTCTGGCGTACTTTATTAATCTGACACCATAACTTGCGAAGTGTGTGTCACAAGCAATATTTACTAATATATGAATAAATCATAAAATATAACAACGTCCAAATAAGTTGTAAAATTATAAAACTTTTTCTCTCCAAAATGTTTCGAACATTTACAAGGACATGTCACCGGATACTTGTTTAAGAACATAGATAGGATATATCAAATCATATATATATATATATACTCGGCTCTTAGGCTATTCTCAATTTATCTGTCCCTCTAATATTCTGCATTGGAGAGTAACGTGCATTGTCTCTTCAATTTCGAGCCTAAAAGTATCAATAATGGTAACAAAAGGTTAAAACATGACTCACAGTTCGTTTCCTGTTATTAAATCCTTATACGTTGTGGTATACCATGTGCGTATACAGACAGTGCTGTTACTTTCAGGCATCCAAATCATACCAACTGTATTCATACACGTTGCTCGTTGTTATATCAAAACCTTGTATAATGGCAGTTGACTGTGTTGTCGTGCTGAGTCACGTAATGGATGAGGTACCTGTTTTTGCTGTTATAAAATGGGCCGGCGTCTGTTCGAGATAAAAATAAATGTAGGAAAAAAATATATTCTCCTTATACTTAAACAAATTTTGGGATTTCATTATATATTGCTGATTTACAAAAGGTAACAATAATACAGTTTGTTTGTGTGTCACGAGCGGGTGTGCAAGTCTAGTAGATAATTGATTTAACCTTTATTGGTATTATTATAACCTTATTTGGAGCAGACAGAAAACAAGAGTATAATGTCGCTATATGTTACGTACAAATAGCTATATAAACGTGGGCATGGCTTCTACTTATGAATGGCATACCAGCGTAAATTGTAATTTAATTGGTTAATTATATTCACCAATTTCTTCTTCGTCAATTAAAGTACCGTGTTTGCTATTTAATTATATATATATATATGTACCTATTTTCTGAAGAATTCATATGCCAGCTTATTTCGCATTTCCAATTAGTTGTGCTTTGGTTTTGTCTAAGGGTCAGTAAGCGTGTCCATTGTTAAGAATCTGTACGGAACATGCAGAAGTTTTTGGTGAGTTCCGATGTGCCTGATGTATTCCTTGTAAAAAATACTAAGATTTCTGCCAGTTAATCCTGTACAAATTTAATTGCAGTTGTGACAAATTAGGTGGTGTATACCACTCTTAATGTAGGGCATGGTTTCTCAAACTGTGGTATGCGTACCACTACTGGCATGCTTACCACTCTTTACTGATATGGGGCCTTAAAAAAACCGAAACATAAAAATAATAAACATTTTAAGAAATAAATAACACATAAGTCACATATATTGTTAACAGGCAGCATTGCTGGCAACATTATATAACTCAATCCCGCTGTCAGCCAATTTTCGAATTTCAGTTATTTATTTAAATGAAACAAAATTACGGGTGGTAGACTGAAACTGTTAATTATGATTTAGTGGGAAGCTAGCGAAACATTTTGAGGGCCCCTGGCATAGAATTTATCACATTCATGTCTAGACAGATATTCCTGAATTACAGCTTCAATCCCATATGTTACCTTCAAATGTTACCTTTAAAGAGATTGACAATTTTCTCTCAATGTTATCCTTGTTAAGTAAACGGAATCCAGGTATCTTTAACATTCTACATTAGGTACAGAATTATTTATTTCGGGCAGCACGCGTGTCTAAATAGAATGCTGTTTTGGGGGGAAATACTTCCCTCAACCATGTTCATAATGGTATATATTTACTTCCGTTTTAGTGATATAGATACCCGTAGTTGTTTTCCCTAGTTCGCAGATCTGTATGCTATCAATTTATGTTCAATTGGATAGTTAGACCAGAGATACATTGTGCGAATATGATCATTATACCATCAAGATATCTGACGTAAAATATCAAGGCCTTGTTTTCTGTTATGTGTTTATTTATGAGCTCCACATAAACTGTTAATAATATTTTGGACATAAAACCTGAAAGTGGAGAGCCCAGAGTTACAAAGTTCTCTGGGTTGTAAAATTGTCCGTCAATTGGGAAAAAGTTTTGTTTTTTGAGAAAGGTCTGTAGGAAAATAATTATTTCTTAACTGACAACAGTACCTTTCCCATTGTAATGTAGAAATTCTCCAGTAAAAGTTACATTTCCCTTGAGCGGTATGTCTAAATACAAATTTTTAGGATCGACTGTGACAAATGTCGCATTAAAGTTGATAATGAGTTTTATCCAATATTGTGACATTGGTTTGGATTATTTACATAAGTATTACATTGTTTTTATCTTTTAATTTCATTCGTAAAAAGTTTGCTATCTTATGAGCGGGCACTCCTATATTATTTACCACGGATCGGGTGGGAGTATTATCTTTGTGAATTTTACGTTCAAATGGGGGTTGGTTGACTTATACGTAGAATTTAAAACTTTTTCCTGTTTAAGTATAATAGTTTGGCGAATTCTAGGGGCTTGCAATTGTCTATGTACGCTGTTTAATGTATCCTTCCAAGTCCTGTAATTCTCTGCCCGCAATTACGGTACTGACTTACATCACTCCAGTTTACCAGCTGTTGCAGTGGCATTCCCTTTATTTGCTTCAGCAACGCCAAAGATGTTCACTTCCAACTAGTGTTTCAGATTTTTAATCATGTAAACCAGTCTTCTGTAAAAAGTGTTGTTTCATTCGAATTTTCAGAAATGTTTGATTTTTTCCAAACATTCCGCGTCATGTTAAAACTTATAAAATATAATTTTGAATCACTTATACTTTCCATTGATTTCTTTATGCGCTTCGTGGCTAGTTACATGTTTATAAGGCTCTAGTTGTTTCACGTCTAGGTTCTGAACGGCGCACGTAAGTAAATGGAGAGGTTGAAAAGGTATTTACTCATTACCATTCTTCCAAATGTGAACCTAGTTAATAATATGTAGGCTTTAAGTCACTTCAAGTAAATTATAAGTTGAGACTATAATTCCGCAAATTTAAAGAGACTGTAGTAAGAGAATAATACTCGCATTATTGAACAACTAATCCCCCAAATAATCATCAGGTGACGATAACTTGCATTTACATTATTAAATATGACATTTATGTTTAGTAAGCAATACATATATTGAGCTTCAATTCTCATTAGCCATTTCAAACTTATAAGATAAAGAGTCTTAAGACATACACAGATATTGAGAATTTACATGCCATTAATAATTCACGGGTGATTCTGATAAAAATATTAGCATGATATTGAGCATATATATTTCCATACAATTCTCTAAATTTTAATTTTCTTTAAATTATCACAAACATCAACTTCCATTTCACTTATTTACGTGTGCTACACAAACGGTAGTAGCTTCAGCAGTTGTGTAATATGTCCCCTTGACAATGATCCAGAGATCGAAACATATCAGGCTTAGATGAGATGTGACGTTTTGTGCACTGCATGTCGTAATTTGATGACAAATATTCCAATTGTTCTTACATTTAAATTCGGATCCCCTGTTTCACTGAACTTCTTTTTCTAACTCCTTTGGTTTATGAACTCGTAACGATATTGGTTCCAGAGATAGGTAACTTTAAATTAGTCCATATGCAGTTTTAACCAACAACGCTATGATCTTTCCTTCCAGATCAATCACTGCAGAGGCTGATGGTTGGTTTGGTGCTAATGGTAAAGTTCCTCCTCAATGTGGGAATTTTCTCTGTTTGCTTGCATTGTTCGGAGCTGTACCCCACCTGTCTTCGGCAAACAGGCTTATCAGTTACCTACGTCATTTCACATGCCGCAGGTTCATTGGCACCGTTCATCCTTTACCTGGTAATTCAACAATTTTATAAAAACACTGAATGTTAAGATTATTTCTTTTTTAATTTGTCATTCAATCTATCGTCCTTCTAATGTAAGAAGAAAACTCTCATGAATGCCAGGCATGAATAGCACCTTAATTCCTAATGTTTTGGATACAATGATTTCTTCCGTGCATGCAGTCTCTCTACTACACTAAAAATCAGCTATCAAAAGCGGACACTTGAGAGAATGATAATTCTATGCCCCCTGGTCCATTTATATACTTCCGTACATGAGACGCATTTTTAGTCTGTAAAATGAAATAATTATAAACTACAGGGTTATGTCGGTTACGTTTGTAGGTCTTCAGTCGTAGCTCAGAAGACTGTCGTGGTCACAGACACTTGGTTACAAAAGAGAGCATATCCTTTCCTTGGAAAATAATTTGTTTTGGTATTTGTCAGGTGTTTCAACCCAAAACGACTCCGTCGCTTAGGCCGAAGGCCTTTACGACGTGGGTGAAGTCACGTTCGCTTAGAGTCACGTTCATGGCTGTGATGCTGTAGTCCTCTAGCCAGTGCTAGAGGCTCTTGAGATAAGACTACAGGTAGCTGAGAGAGCAGCGTCAGTTGGCACTGCGTGACTATGATGGCCGTGTCATCCGTGTAGAGAGCTTAAAAAGGTTGACGGAAGGTGCTGTCACGTCCACTACCACTGACGTACACACTGAAGAAAACGTAGGAAAAAGACGGCCCAGAGGCACTCCAGCCCGCATGCCATGACGAGGTGATGCCGCTGAGTGAATGAAGGTCAGAAACATCCGTGAAGAGAGGTAGGATGGTATTGTTCTCACCAGGTAGACTGGGAACTTCAGGAAGTTTAGGATTTAGAGAAGATTACCAATCCATACGGTATCGAAGACAGTGGTTGCATGCAGCAAAGAAGCTTTTATAAATTCTCTTCGTCGAAGTTCCTTTTGACTGTTCTGACGAGATGGGCCAGCTGCAAGGCCGTGTTGTGACAGAATAGTAAACAAACGGCTCGTCACGCAGCAACACGCTCTCACTTACTTTCTTACAAATCCTAGGGAGCAGGATTTTCTGCAGGAGGTTTCCAATCGTGTCAAGTGGACTTCGCGAGTTGATAATATGAAGGCAGCAAGGCTTCAATACGAAAATCATGCAAGAGTGTTTCTATCTTTCATTGGTTTGTTTATCCAGCCCCCGCCTCCTGTGGCAACCGAAGTAAAGTGTAAGCCTATATCAGTGTCACTTATACTTGATAGCAAAGTATCACCTAGACGTCTTACGATACAAAATGTCGAAGCCTCATAAAGTGTAGTGAATCGATTATTGCACAAACCTTAAACTATCTTTTACCAACCACAGCTAAAACTGTGTAGCACTCAGAAACGAGGTCGCAAAACAATACTGTGTGTTTTGTACTTCTAGGGAACGGTGGCCGATCCGAGGTACCCGTATGTCATCCTCAGTTCCTTGTGTGTGGTAACAATAATCTGTGCAAGTCTTCTACCGGAAACGACGAACCAGAAGCTTCCGGAAACACTTCAGGACGTAGCTCATTTCGGAAAGGGCCAGAAGTTTTGGAGTCTCCCTCAGAAGAAGAACAGAGACTATCAAAACGTCCCCACCTAATAGATATTTATAAAGTTACATGTTTTTAAAGTTGTCACTTTCTTAGAGAACATAACAAAGACTGGCTCTTAAAACAACAACTTACAAAATCGCGGTAAATATGAGCAACAGTCATATTTGAAACACAAGAGAAGTAACTTCACTTTATATTCACCATGCATCTTTGTCTTTATCTTTTAATAAAGAAAATAGTGACAATCTTGTCCTGGTGCATTTGTTGGTAGAAATAATCAATTATACAAGAGAAGTAATTAAATTTATATTCTAGGGCAATCATTGATTATTTACCTGTAATACGTACCTGAATTATGTTCATAACCAAGAAGTAGGCCCTAAGTGTTCCCTTCCCTTATAGTTGCGAGCTGACAATAGACTACCGTTACGACATTATCAGCTGGTTATACGAGAGGTTTTAAAGTTGCGCTCTTACAAAAAAAAGCCAACGTCTGAGTACACGTTTTGAATACAACGCTTCTGATAAAGATTAAACCCGACGGAATACAAGGCCATCCTCGCGATATATTTACTGTGAATGACATAAAAACACGAAAGCCACGACTTCTGCTTCTCACCTAGTGGCGCATCGTGAAGAAGGCCTAGAACAACAGTTTTCAAAAAATGACGACATCGTTGACAATTCCATCCCAAAGACAGACACCAGACCAAAATTCCAGGCTTAGGTGAATTTGATACTCATATTCATGGATAGCCTTAGAACTGTCCGTGTCCAGAGGTAACTGCTTGGACGCTGAGCACACCCTCGTGTGTAACACAAGCTTCATATGCTCGTAGTGTTTTGTGTAAACATAGCTCATTCGCAGGGTTTTGATTCCGTAGTCCTCCGCAAAATTGCATCCGTAGAGAATGACCGTCCGTAAAGAGATATGCGCTCCGCGAATAGTGGCCTGGGCCGATTGATTGTCACGAAGTGCTTCAAAGGTCCCCGGTCGGTCCCACATTTCATGCGATATTACGAGACCATGATGATGTCGACCAGGATAGAGCAGCGCGTATTAGCGTTCACCAGTACATACAGGCAGTTTCCAGGTTACGTAACACGTGACTTACGTAAACTCGGACTTAAGTAAAAAATTCTGGCCTACGGAAAATTTATTTGTTTCGTATTGTATTATGATATTTATAATATTGTATTATTAATATCGTAATTATTAAATATAGTTTACTTTGTGTGTTTCATACGAAAAATGTGACAAAACACTTTGATTATGTACACGAGCATTGTAAAAACGTATACATAACCGATGAGGTGTGATAAATAAGTGGGGGTTAGGTCAATTCCGACTTACGGAATTTTGGGGTTACGTAAATGTTTCAGGAACAGAACCCTTGCGTAACTCTGAAACTGCCTGTGCCGTATTACTACGGGCACCGAGGGTTAACAGCATGTCGCAGTAATTGTTTGTATACTCCATGATCATACGGTCACAATTTGAGCACTGGTTTCTCTTCACAGAAGGGTTTACCCACTTCATAGGACGTGTTCTTCGAAAACTAAATATCTAGGGCATACTTTTCAAGACATTTCGACTTGTTTTTTAACAAAGAATAATGCTAGGGTAGCTTGTGCGCGAATTTACTTTCACGTTGTATAGTCTAAGCTGCAGCTGCATGTGTCCCAAGGCCCCTTGTACATTACGAGAAAACGTACGGTGAGCGTTGGATATTATACATATTTCGTGCAGTTGTTATGCTTATTTAAGTTTATTTATACCAACTACTGCACGCCAGTTACATACATAATAATATAATAACCATGGCTCGACAGCCCTATACGGGCCTGGGCCGCCTCCTCTTTCCGAGGTTACGTGGTCTGCGCATTTGTGGCAGTTCGGAGACCAGCCGACCAGCTGTTCAACTCAATCCTGATGTGACCGCCAGAGCCATCTGGCAGGCAGTCAGGAGATTTGGGTGAGAAATGGCCGCTTGAATTTCGATGGGACCGGCGGCTTTACTTCCCTCCGAAGTGGTGCTCCGGATTTTTATCACCCTTAAAAAATCCATCGACCTCGGTCGGGATCGAACCCGCGAACCTTGGGTCCAGTGGCGAGCACGTTAACCACTAGTCCACCGAGATCGACGCGCCAATTACATATATTCAGTGTATATACTCCTACATGCTTCGAGTGAGAATGTCAGCCGAACATGTAGAAGTATATAGAATGAATTGGTGTGCAGTATTTGGTATAAACACACTTATATGAACGGTGAGCATATCCGTTAATAAGTTACTTAGGACGATATTTGGGTCTTAAACAGAGGAGGTAACTAGACGACGGAAAAAATAAAATATTGAAGCTTCATGATTTGTAGTAATCGTCAGTTATTATTATGACGGTCATGCCAATGAAGATGAGATGGGTGTGGCATGTGGTACGCATGGGGTGAAGAGAATTACATACAGGTTGCTGGTGGGAAATCCTAAAGAAAGGCGACCGGTTGTAAGAACTAGGCCTAGAGGAAAGGAACATTTTAAAATGGATTTTAAAAAAATAGGATGGGTGGGCGTGGACTGGATTCTTCTGCCCCCGGACAGGAAGAAATGGCGTACAATTGTGAACACGATAACGAAACTCCGGGTTTCATAAAACGTGTGAAATTTCGTGAGAAGCAAAAGACGTATTATATTACCAAGAAGAACTCTGCTCCATGGAATTAGTTTGTTGGGTTTTTTTAATTTTGTTCGTTTGTTCGTTCCTTCGTTCGTTAGTTACCTACATTATGAACGTCTTCAGGAACAAAAGGCATCTTCGACGAATTCCTGTATGTTAATATAATCACAAAATAAATTTTAAAATTCGAAACTCCACTTCTTTACAATATCTGACAAGACGAACCACCGCAACTCCGCGCCCCCGCCCCCCTTAAATCCACACTAATTCAATAATTAAAATGCCTAGACTATGCGAGAGAACTCACTGTAAAGTAGCCTCAATATTCACAGGCGCGGAATCTTCTTTAATGTTCATATTGCAAAGAACGTTTTAACTGTATAGTACGGGACTTACGGCCTAAATTGTATACTCGTATATAAGACGGCGCTTATCTTCAAAACCACAAAAACAAAGATCGCTTATATCAAATACATGTTTAGGCTTGTAAATAACACTGCAGTGCATATTTCGTGTTTGTCCCTATAACTCTGGCACGCTATTGACAGATTCCATGGAGTTCCGAGAACGATCTGACGTCAGTGACACATGTTTTTATTTAACGTTATCTGAACTGTCTCAATCAGTTTTCGAGTTTATTCCAAGTACAAATCAGTAATCACTATTTAAAACGTTTCCGTATAAGAGGTTATATTTCGACCAAATTGATTTGCATTTTGGATGCGATACAACAATTCAGATCGTTAAAAGCCGACTTCCTATTGGAAGTCCTATGAACATCATGTGGGAGTTATGGGAATTTGTGGGACATTCCGCATCAGATTTATCCTGCAAATAATAATTCCTGCAACGTCCTACTGAACGGAAAGGAATGAAAAATTTAATTTACTACTCAATGTAGAACCTTTGCTACACAATCAGTATGAAGTAATTGAAATTTTTATGAAGAGAAACAATATTACAAGCCGATAACTAGAGTTTCACATAGATGAATATTATTTTAACATTTGCCATAATGTTTACATTAGCTAAATTACAAACACAATTTCCCACCAGGACTTTGGCACCACACCTTTTGTGCTATACTAACAGGTGTACTGATACCAAACTGCAGCAATCCCTCCTGATCTAGAGAATTGGCAAGTGTGTTAGAATTTATCATCATCATCATCATCAGTATCATCATCATGAACAGTTAAGGTTTAGGTGAGCTAAGGCCTGTTCCTCTTGATATTGAAGATGATCTTGTTCTTTCCATCTTTGTTTTGGTTATTTAAAGTCATTATATAAGTACAACGATTTAAAATAGGTCAGCACTTCTGCCGCATGTACAGCAACAACTGGGAACTGACAACAACAATTCGTGAAGATATTACCGCTGTTTCACAGGAAGATAAACAGAAGACAATGTCTAACCTACTTTTACAGGTAGACAAATGTATTACCCACGAAGGAGGTCACCTGAGAGACATTATTTTCAGGAAATAGGACATCTGTGTATCTGTGTTAATTTCCAAATTTTTGTGAGTATTTTTATATCATTATCACCTGTGACATGACTACGCATTATTAAAATATAAAATGTGACACACTTTCTGCCGCACACTGTATTACTGCAAACTCTGACAAGTTCAGAGTACAACTTCCGATAGTGTGATCGTCTTAAAGGTCAATGAATGAGTGTGTAAATAACTGTTTATAAAATACTTTCTTTCAGTCACTCGCTCCGTGGCAAACAAAAACCAGCACTGTTTCCATCATTCTGTGTATTTATGTACGAGTATGTATGTATATTTGTACGTAATATTCTGCTCTTCAAATTGCAAGAAGACGCCACTTAGCACGCCGACTTTGGATATGAAGAGTGCATATATCTACAAACGATCCGTTAGCAAGTTTCGATGTGCGTTTACTGAAAAACTATAATTCTTTCGATAGAAAAATAAACGGTGATATTAGCACGCTGTTTTTACCAAGAGGTAAATTTGCAGTTGGTAAAATTCATTTGTAAATTATAGTAATATTAACGCCACATACAACAAATGCAATCACGCATAATCACTAAAGTTCAATAGCCTATACGCAAAACATACAGTGGGAGTAGCAAGCGTGGAGTCGCAGCGGAGAAATGTAAGTAGTTTGTGTCACTGTTACTTATAGTAAGGTGAACTACATCAAATAGGCATAAAGTAAAAATGCGACAACTTTACAGACAGAGCTCGAAAGAAAACCATCACAAAAACAAAAGAGTATAGCACATTATGTTGAAGTACAGAATAAACTGCACTACATACAGTTAGCATTGAATACACTGAAATCTTCATTCATTCATTCATTCTGTAGTCTGCCTTACGACAGGTTCATAGCCTCTTCCAAAGCGACTTCTCCACAGGGTGAGATCTGGTGCTTCTTCTTTCAGTTTCAAGTATTTCCTCTTTTCCTTAAGGTCATCCAGTAGCTGCTTGCGCCTTCTTCCTCGTCTTCCCGTCATTTCTGTCCTTCCCTCTAACTTCCCCTTCAACCGTGTGTTTTAGAAGGCAGTTTCTACGCAAGATGTGATCAATTCAGTTAGCCTTTATTCCTTTGATTGTATGTAGGATATTCCTCTCCTCCTTGACTCTATGTAACACTTCACGTCTCACATGAACGCACTGAGATCTTAACCTACAATAATTAACAACAAAATCAATTACACTAATACCCCATATAAAATACTGTAGAACGCGTTACATATAATAAAACGTTAAACAGTGCTTGGTTCTGTACAGATCCAAAGTATGAATGACAAATCTTTTGGAATCAAAAATGCTTCAAGATTCCACGAACATTAATGAGATTTAGATAGATATTTTGTGTAGGGTGCAGCAATAAAATGTGACGATTTTCAGATCGCTGTTTCGATGAAGTTGGTTGAACATAAGAAACATAAAAAATTATGGAGTATCAGCAGTAAAATATCATTTCATATTCCCCTTTTACTTCTTCAAAATTACTTCTATTAACTGATCTCCCTGGAATGCAATACATTCCATAATCGTGATTGGAAATTCACCATAATTGCACAAAGGCAAAAAACTTGCCACCTACTTTTCAGTACATTAGTTACAGTTGAGTTCTGAATATCATCACATTCTTTTGTGACACATTAAGAAACGAAATAGCAGGCCAGGGTAGAACTTAGAGCCACTGACAAAGGTCTGCCGCATAGTTATGGTTAATTTCCTATCACAATTACAGAAATGTACTGCACGCCAAAAAGATCACAGACGAGATGTAATTTTAAAAAATATAAAGGATATATTAAATTGTATTTTACTACTGATGCTCCGTAAGTATTTTATTTCTTTTATTCAAGATGATTTGTCAAAACAGCTATCTGAAAACCGTCGCATTCTATTGCCGCATCCTGTACTTCAAATAAGTTTCAAACGTACTTATCTTCAAAATATCTGCATACCACGGTGCCATCCACAGAAAAAGTCGAGGGTTTATGTAATGTTTTGCTTGATGGTACTTCAATCATGTAGCGGGTAGGTTATATATATATTCTAGTGTTAATATGCAAAACTGTAAGAGTAAAAATTCTGATATTAATTTAATATCGATTATTCACACTAATAATTAATACATAAGTCTACAAATCGTTTCCCATTGGCATTTCGTTACTTACCTCAGGGCACGTCTGGTAATCTGTAACTCCTTCTTTACTTTACAGTCACATTTCCTTCATTTTCTCTTACGTTACATAAGTCTAAATGATACCTTTGTTTCGATTAAAAGAAGGCAAGGTAAGAAGCGTGACACACCGCGTCACTAGGTAAGGGCAGCATTACACCCTTAAGATAAAGGAGGTACAATACTAAGAACGTCGCAAACCTCTCACACAGTGACACGGCGTCACAACCCAGAAAAACAGATTTTTCAAACACACCGCAGAGATAATCTCAAATTAAGAAGGCAAAATATGTTAGTGAAAATAAAAAAAAATGAATTGCCAATTTAGGAATTCTGAAAATTTACTCTGCCCATTTTAAAAACGTACGAATGAAGGATTAAGCAGCCTTTTAACAGGGACGACATTACGTCACATTCATGAAAACAGTGTGTGCAAATACGTACATATATCCCCCACACAATTCCGTTCCAGTGGCCGTATAACTCAGTGTCTGAGACATCGTACTGCATTTGTTCGTTGGTTACTGCATTAAGTATGCAAGAATTTAATTCCCGATTAAATTAAATTTTTCGGTGTCAACAATGTGAAAAAATTAATTCCCGATATTATATTGCATTGAACCGCCCAATAATCTGCTTTATGTTTCTTCCAGGAAAACTAATTAAAGAACAAGAAAAAAAATTGTCCACATGCCGAGATGGAACGTATGGAAACTGAACACGAGAAAGCTGAAGGGAACTTGTTTAACGATTTGATGGACTATATCGGAACGGAAGGGAAATTTCAGTCCAGATTCAACTATTTTGTACAACATGACCCTTATGGTGCTAGTTGCCATGCCAGCTTTAAATATCGTCTTAGCACTTACGTCACCTGATCACTGGTGCCACGTACCGGGAAGAAATGCAACTAATTATACAACATCAGAATGGAAGGAACTTACAATCCCAAAGTACAAGTTTCTTTTCTACCGAAAGGGAGTGCATATGCGTCTATATCTTTGCATGTTGCATTTCTCGACAGATACATCTGCATGCTTTATTCACAATTATTCATTGATTTTTAGATTTAAAACAAACGCTACACATTGCAAGTTTTATTCTCATTATTCTGATGCTACATTTAAAATTATGTTTAATGTTATTGTTAGTGATAATGTTATTATAATTATAATACCACTTAAAAGATAAGTTTTGGTTATAAATTTTAAACCTGCAGATAACTTTAAATTACAGGATACAGAATGAGGAAAATGTGGACACATTCAGTAAATGCAGCATGTATAATTTCACTCTCCCTGTTCATGCAAAAACACTGCTGGAGGCAAGCAACACTGGCTACAACAGCACAGGTGAGCTAACGTTCATGTATACCATTGACTTATTACAAGTAGTCATACAAAAATGTTAAACTTGCTGGAGACCCAACAAAGAACCGTGTGTAACATGTACAGGTATATCACGAAGAGTCATATCAACATCAGAACTCCATATTCTGTATTATTATTGTGTTCTTATTCATTATCACCTTTATGCAGGGTATTACAATTATATACCTGAAACAAGCCATGGTTCTAGGGTATATAGTTTTGCAGCTATTCTGTATCTACAATTTATGCTACACGTAATATTATATCCCATGTTAAATATTCTGTACTTTTACATTAGTACTTTTCTAAGTACGTGTGCAGTGCACAGTATGGCTGTTTTTTTGTAGTTTCTTGATTTCGTGCCTTCCTGATATCTTTCTCAGGTATTTTATGATTATAATTACCATCATCATCACCGGTGTCATAACAACAATGTTAGTGTTATTATTGTCATTATTATTATCATAGGGTCACCATCGTCATTATCATTACCATCATCATTAGTGTTACTAACTCCATAGGTCAGAGCCCTTCTTCAGTACCTAATACCTCCTTAGCAGGTCACTGATTTCCTTGCATTTTATGTAACCCGAAGGTTCATCACCGTGTTCACAACAGGCCGCAACTTGTCGCCATCCTGGGCTAAATTAAACCAGTCCACGCACTCCCGTCTTACTTCTGTAAGTTAATTTTAATGTTATCCACCCTTCTAAACCTAGGCCTTCCAAGAGGACTCCTTCTTCACGTTTACCCAATAAAATCCCCGTACGTTTTTATTCGCTCCATGCATGTCACACGCCTCGCCCATCTCATCATCCTTATTTCATCGCTCTAGTAATCTCTGGTGAAAAATGAACAGCACGAAGCCCAACATCATAACATTTCCTCCAGCCTCCTTTTGCTTCCTCCACTATAGACCCAAGTATTTTCCTCAGCACCCTATTCTTGAACACCGTCAGCCTATGTTCTTCCGTTAAAGTGCAAGACCCATTTTCACACCCATATAAAACAACAGTCACAATTGTACTTCTCTGTGAGTGTATATATATATATATTAGATAGCACTCGGCATGAAAAGACTTTCTGGATAAATGGTAGTAGTCAACTTCGAAAATGAATCTGATTGTTACTTCTTCACGCATGCAATTTTGATTGTTAATGTCTTTTCCAAATATTTAAAATTTGCCTCATTTTCAAAGGATTTCTTAGTTACCTTTAAGTTGTGACTTTTCCTTGCATTCTGTTCAAAAGAGATAAACAAATAAGTATACTTACTTCTATAAAACGCCCATTGTTTGCAACTAAGCAAATAATAAACCCTATGCTTTTATAGTATTTAGTTTTCATCCAGTAAGTTAACACCACCAGCACAGACCAGAAGTGATTTGACCCATCAGTTTCAATCCATCTGGTTTTCTTGGACCTTCTTAATGACACATTCTGAAGTTGGGCTCAAAAACAAAAGCGATTATTTAAAAAAATATCACTCTGTGCTGTGCATGTAATTGGCTTCTGTTTGTTAAGCTAGCATGTAAGTAAACATTATTATTATTATTATTATTATTAAATGCCACTTGGATGTTGACGCAGCACGTTAATAAACAATAAATGAATTTTATGACTGTCATCACCATTAGTATAATTGTTATCGTCCTTACCATCCCTGTATTATTAAAATTAGTAACAAATATTATGTTAATTTAATGAAAAAACTCAGGATCTAAGTATTATAAGTTTTAATTCCCTTCGTCTGTTCTTGGAAAATAACTAAAAATTTAAGAATAATTTAACTCATCTAGAATGAATGCCTTCCAAAATAATGCGCTTCGTTTCGAGTGTTATGGAATCCAGTCACAGTGATGTTAGTAACAGATGTACGGAATAATTACAGACACTTTTACTTTCGAGATGCAATTACTCATCTTTCTGTGAATGAGGAAAAGTTCCCATCTTAGAAACATAAAATGTGTTTCTCACAGTAAGCTGTCAACATGGCTGGGAGTACGACCGGACGTGGTACTTACAGAGTGCATCATCGCAGGAGGACTGGGTCTGCAGTAAAGAGCTACGCATCCCCAACATTTTATTCTTCGGCAAGGTGGGGGAAGTTCTGGGTGAAGTATTCATCGGTCAGCTCGGGGACACGTGAGTGGAACAGGACTATAAAACAACTCTAGTAGGATGATGGGCGAATGTTTCATGACAAACCGAAACCAAGTTGGCAAATATAACAGACAGACAGAAACAGTTTATATAATTAAAAAGTGAGTGGAGAGGAAGTATTACGTACCCTGCTTCTTTTCAAAATTTTACACATTCATTTGCGTACAGTCTGTCGCATAAAGGATTTGTCGACATTAAGATGCGATTAAGTAAGCACGGGTGATACGTCTTAATTTCTTCAGCAAAAAAGGTGCTCACGCGTATTCAAAATTAATGAAATTAGGCACAAAATCTTTCTTGAGAATTTAATATTCTCTCAGCCAGAAAATAAGTTCCTGCCTTTCATGGATCTTGAAATTTCATTAAGCAATTCACAGCAAAAGGCACGAGGACGTCTGTAAAATTCAGTATAATGTTATCTGACTGACATTTTAATGGCATTCCTCAGTACCTACGTGCAAATTCCGGGATAGTACATCAAATCAGGCCATGACTGTTTCCTTCCGAAATTTTCCAGTTTATTATTTAATAATAATTCCACCATGACATTTGTTGGAGTTCCTAACAGCACCCTTAAATAAATGGTAAGTAAACAAAACATCCTTCTCTTCCATTCCTTACGTCTCCTCCTCATAATTGAGTTAATTATTACGCTAGCAGCACCTATAACTTCCAAATTTATGACAAGCGTATTTTCAAAAATAAAAACATTTGGAAAAATCCCATAACTCTCGAGATCTGCGCTCTTTTAGAATTTTACGGAGCGTAGCATGGCAGTTCTTACCGACGTTTCGAGACAGCCTATGATCCCATCTTCAAGGGTCAAGCAGTCCAAGAAGAATGGACTTTATTTTAGACTTCCGCCGCGATGTTGATGAGATCTGCGCTCTTCTGGGATATTACTGCTTGACCCTTGCAGACGGGACCGATAGGTTGTCCCAAAACGTCGGTAATAAACTACCATCTACGCTGCCTAAAATCCCAAAAGAACGCAGATCTCATTTACGTTGAGGCGGAAGCTTGAAATCATGCATAGCTCTCGTCACGACAGTTCACTACACGGTGGGAAACGCAGTGCCGTCTATTGTCGATGTTGCTCCACATTGCCGGCAACACTGTAGAAACTAACTACAGTGGCAATAGGTTTCCATCACCACTGTTGAAAATATGCAGCAACATAATTACCAGTTACTGCTTAGCAGTGATCAAATTTGTTGCTCGTCCAAACGCACCACATCCAACAGTACATTACTATGAGTATGGGCACGCAACTGTGTGCTATTGGTTGGAAAGGTGACGTCCGGCCTATACTGTTGTATCATCTAATTATCGTGCAGAATTATTGATATTAGGCTTTGCTCTTTTTTCCAGTATCGGACGTCGTCCTGTGATGTTCCTGGGAGTTGCTCTGCTGGTGCTGGGACGGTGCGTCCTCGCGTTCTCAGCAAGTCTGTACCCAGTGTTCTTGACAGCCGTGGTCGTGACAAGCCTTCCTATGGGAGTCATCTTCCAGTCCCCTCTTATTATAGGTATTAAAGACGAAACAAGAGCCAGCGGTTAAACTGTTGAAGGGACAGGGTCAAGGTAAAAAATGTCCCTGTACACGCCATGCAAGCACATAGGGGGAGTTAAGATATACCTCCACTCATTTTAGCTGGGCACTAAATTGAGGTGAGTGGTCAGCCTCAAGATCCGGCCGATTAGCCCCCGGAAACGGATGAATAAGGGGCTGGGTGGCCCCCCGTGCCAATCTAGACGTTTTGGAAAACAGAGAAATGCATTGAGATCTGCGCTCTTTTGTGATATTACGCATCGTTGAGTGGTAGTTCCTTACCGACGTTTCGAGACAACCTATCGGTCTTGGATTTCTAGACCCTTGAAGATGAGACCGATATGTTGTCCCGAAACGTCAGTACAGAACTACCATTCAACTCTGCGTAATATTCGAGAAGAGCGAAGATCTCATCTACATCGCGGCGGAAGCCTGAAATCAAGCAGAGAAAGGTATTTCCCATGCCGGGATTCCAACCCCGGGTCATCTAACCTGTATCGCTTAAACGGCCATGAAATTATGACTTAAAGTATCACAAAATAAGCATCTGACTTTACTGTAACATCGTGATAGAAGAATTGGGACAGCGGGGAAGAAATTTTTGAAGTCAGTTGCAGAACACATCACGTGACTGACCATAAAACAAAGAAAGAAATAACAGAAGAACAAAATACACAAATTTAAATTAAATTACTACGAAGTATAAATGCAAGTGTACACAACATCTAATAATTAAGAACGAACAATACACTCTCCAAGTAAGTGAACGAGTACTTTCCGAAGAGCAAAAGAAACCTAGGTCTGCCAAGGAAAAGACGGACAGACCAACACCCATGAAGTCAGAACAAGCCTGCAATAGCTTATACCCTGTTGGTGATGATAATGATACAATAAATGGGTCATCAGATACGCGTATTCCTCTCTATTCACCACACGTGAACATCTAAATATAAAAGACTTCGATAAGCCGCGACATCTTGCTAGTACACTAATCACGGCCTACATGAGCGAGGTTCCATTCCCATCACGGACAGGGTTATTTGTCTTTATCACCCTGTAGCACACCCAGCCTCCTAACCAGTCGATACTGGGGCTCTTCTGCAAAACGCCTACTAAATTCGTTCTATCCGACCTATTACCAGTAGACAAGAAATAGCTAGCTGAACGAATTTTTATTGAATTTAATATTGGGGATCTCAGAAAAATGTCTTGATAAGTTCAAGTTTGTTTAAAATATGACATAAATAACAAACACTTTGCTTGGAAAGTTACATGCGTTTCGTGTGTTTGCCGAACGTGACTCGCTAAATGCATTTATCGTAGCAAAAAATATCTCGGACAAACGTTTTTGAGAAGAACGAAATAAAACTCCATGTCTAGTATGTTGTATGTGTTACGTAAGCCTTACTGTTTTCAAAATAATTACAGAAAATGTACGTTCTGTATATAGTCCCTGACTTTAAACTTGGGATCAGCCGACTGTGTCCAACACTCATCAATCACGGTGTAAACAGAATACAATGAGCATGAAGAACACTACAACCAGAGTACTGTATTTCAAGCCACTAACCAAGCAGTCTGTACACAGCCGGAAACAAATATTTTGAGCTGAGATCTACGCTCTTATGGAATATTAAGCAGCGTAGAGCGGTAATTCTGTACCGACGTTTCAAGAAAACCTATCGGCCCCATCTTTAAGGGTCAAGAAGTCCAAGACGAAAGGGCTTTCTTTTTGGATTGCTTGAGCCTTAAAGATGGGACAGATAGGTTGTCCCAAAACGTCAGTACAGAATTACCACTCTACGTTGCGTAATATTCCAGAAGAGTGTAGATCTCATCTACATCGCGGCGGAAGTCTAAAATCACGCAAACATCTCGAGCATCACGAGCACAAGCAAGAGCAGGAATAGTCTGGACGCACCTTAATGGCACTGGACCGCTTTCTTCTCCATCCTGCCCAAACAATCTTTTCTACTCTAGCCTTGCAGTCCGATGACAAATGATTTATGAACTTGACAAGCTTCTTTAAGGGACCATGAAACTAACCTTAGCTGAACATTGCATTCGGACCCCTAGATGCAGGCTGTGTTGCAGGTATGGAAGTGTCGTCTGTTCCACAAAGGTCGCACATAACTTTACTGCAGTGTGTGGGTTGGACTGCGGGGTTATGCCTCACACCTCTGGTCGCCTGGGCTGTCGGCGGGCAGTGGCAGATCTTTACGATTCTGACGACGCTCCCATGTGCTGCTGTGTTCTTTGCCTTCAGGTTGGTGTTCTGAGATCGGTATGTTTGTGTCTAATAAACCTTACCCATTCGAAAAAAAAACTCCTTCACAAAATGGCAATCGACTAGTGAACAATTCCACGTTTTACGGAATCCGAAGGTTTGTTGTTGTATTCATATCAGCCTTATCCTAACCCATGTTAAACCAATACACACTTTCACTCTTATATTTCCTGAATGTCTATTTAATATTATCTCCAATCTGCGCTTAAGGCTTCAAAGTGATCTCTCCGCTAAATCCTTTCAAACTAAAAATTTCTATGTATTTCTCAGCTCAAGATTAATTTTACAGTACCGCCAATTTCGTCTTCCTTACTTCACTTCCGTTATAACATCTGGTGGAGGGGACCAATTATTAAGCTCTCACTGTGTACCTTTCTCCCATTTTAATTTCACTTCTTCTGTTTGAGGTCTGAGTAATATCCTCAACAGCTATTTTTCTAACACTCAATCTACTTGCTTCCCCTACGGTAAGCGACCGGGGTACGCGGTGGCATAGTTGGTTGAGGCACTGCGCTATAAGTCGAAAGGTCGCGGGTTTATTGACTTAATCCTTCCGGCCGCACTATGGCCCTGGGGTCTACTCAGCCTCTAACAGAAATGAGTACCAGAAATATTTCCTGGGGGGTAAGGGCGGCCGCTGCGTAGGGCTGACAATCTTACCAACTTCATGTGCCGATTGTCTAGAAATTCTGGGAGCCTCAACCTCCTGGAATCCTCAGGGCCTGTCCACGCCTGTAATGGGACAGCTTTACCTTTTTTACGGTAAGCGACCCAGCTTCACGCCCATACAAGTAACAGAAAAAAATTACTTTTGTATGTGTGTACATATGTCTGTGTAGATCTAGACAGTGTATGGGAAAAGACAAAATTCCTAGCCGAATGGAAGCAACAATTTCCCCAGTTCAACATGCTCTTACGTATAATGGAATTGTTACCACCATTCCAAAATTGTTTCAACACTGGCGTGATTTCCAGGATACACATTATATCATGACTTTACCTTTAGTGTAACAGATTTTAAAGGTCTGTGATTAATTAATGGCCTTATGGTTCAGTTCAGTTCAATCGGCAATTACGTTTTCCCGGCAACACTTACTGTTGAGTTACGTCATGTTCTACACACACGTAGATATTAATAATTGCAAGCTGTGTGTCCGCGGGACACGAGACTAGAAGTGTTCTCAAGAGAGCCATACATCGTTGTTCTGAAGTTAACATCAAGGTAAAGATCAACCAGTAGCCTGCCGAGAGCAGAAATATAGCTCTACTCATTCTTAACCTCGGCGGTAGATAGGGGTGGGTGGTAAACGCCACGCCCCGGCCGCTTTAACCCCGCGAAAGGGCACCGGTACCCATTTTATAGGAGGCTGGATGGGCCCCAGGACCGGTCTGGACGGATATGGAGAAGAGAAAATCCCTTGCCCCACCGGGGTTCAAGCCCCCTTCGTCCAACCCTCAGCGAGTCTCTGTACCGAATACGTTATTCCGGCCGCTCTAGACTTAATATACTATGTAAATAACCTGCACTGTTCTTGCTTCAAGGGAAACAATCCCGCGCGTGAGTCTGTAAATAACAACTGTCAACTGTATAACGCGCTGCGCTAGGCAGCCAGTTCAATATTCCACTGCATATTGTCATCCTGTAGAAGAGATAGTAGGTTGTATGCAAAACAACTCTTGAATTACTACAGCTTTATCTCATAGCACAGGAGTTTACATACGAAACAGTGTTAAACAGAACGTCTATATTGTTCAGTATATAAAGCTATCAAAAGCGAAACTGACTAAATCCACTTTAAACAAGGAAATAAATTTTCAAAAAAACTTGTAGCCTTCAAAACGACAGGTGAGTGTTTACTTTTCAAACCTTCTTTATCCTATGTTGTGAAATCACTTTTAAGATGTATTGAATTCAAAATTCGCTTCATTATTTACTACGTAGGTTGCACTACAAAAATCGTTCAGTGTCAGTTGCTGAAGTCTTTTGCATATCATCCGCACATGTTCGGAATTCACGTGTCATAATAAGTGCAAATTCTGGCGAAAAAAGTCAAGGACTAATAAGTAATCAAATTTCTCATAAGTCTGTGTCTGCAAACAACATAATGATTTATCAGTTGTAGCTTGCATCGTTTTACTTTACAGAACGTTCCCGGAGTCTCCAAGATGGCTGGTAGCGAAAGGAAAGACAAAAAAATGTCTGAGTGTGTTGAAGCAAATTGCCAAAGAAAATGGGACATCTTTGCCTGACAACACTATGGAAATATTGAAAAAGCTGGAAAGAAGAAAGGAGAAAGTGTACGGTGTTGCAAGCCTGTTTTCCAACTGGAGGCTTATGCGGAACACAGTACTTATCTCTTCATGTGCGTAAGTGTTACAATCTGAGTAGTCAAATCGCCTATTGGCTACACGTTATTCACAACATTGACTCGGTGTCTTGCGTCTGGATTCATTCTCCATGACCCCACTAGAATTTCATGCACTAACACAAGCATAATAAAATTTTACCTTACGTTGTTTAGTGGAATAATAACGTCCTAAGTGGCCCTGTGTGCCTTGGCGCGTAGCTGATGCCTTCCCTACGTCAAGTGTATAAACTACCTGATATGAAAGTCATGTATAGTGCGCCGTGTGTTACGTCTACAAATCATATTTCTCGTAAAGGTAAAGTTCTCCCTAGAACAGGCTATGAAGGCCCAGAGGGTGAGTAGAGGTTAGCTCTACTCTTTCTTTAACCTCGGCGCTAGATGGGGGTGGGTGGTCAACGCCATGCCCCGGCCGCTTTACCCCCGGGAATAACCCGGTACCCATTGTACAGGAGGCTGGGTAGGCCCCAGGGCCGGTCTGGACGGGTGCGGAAAATCTCGCCCCCGCCGGGATTCGATCCCCAGACCGTCAAGCTCGTAGCGAGTCGCTATACCGACTACGCTATTCCGGCCCACTCATATTTCTCGTGTTCCAGTTAAATTTGTTTCTGGGATTTACATAAAAACGCTCTGGGAAAAATTCAATTTCGGTCATTCATGTTCACTACGTATATCCCATAGTTAACGAAATATTTTCACATGCCAGATCCCTCTCGAGAAGCTAATAGTTCCTCTCCTAATACCTGTATAACGTTAGTCAACGTCTATCGTCCGAATAAAAGATTATGGACAACGCCTAACGCGTTAGCACGCTCCTAATAAGCCCATTTTCCAACGTCGATGTTAGCATTTCTCTCTCTTTATCAAAGAAATTCCGATTAGAAGTTTCGGTGAAAATCGCATATTCTACTGAGATATTCGTGGTTTTCCTCCTTCATTTCAGGCAAATTCTGAAACACTGACTCAAATTAGGCCACGGCCACTTCCTTCTGTATTCTGTGCAATTCTGTATTTACTAACCAACTTATCAATCGAAGCTATAAAACCTGGGATGTTTAAAGCGTCGTTAAATAAATCAAGAATACATAATCGACTAAATTATTAAACACATAAATAAACGGGTAAATAAATAAATAATGAAATTCATCAACCACTGCCACAAATATTTACAGAATTATTAATGTTCGCTCAGCAAATCAAGATACCCCCACCCCCATTCAGGTCGAAGTTTTGTTGTCATGTTCAAAAGAGCTCGTTACTGGATACTATTCACAGTACAAGTTGTAGGTAGGATAAATGGAGTGGAATATGAGAGTAGAAATTTCTACAGCCCATAAAACGTATATAATATATATGTATATACGTGGGGGGAGGGTAGGTGGTACAGCGACCTGCTGCGGGCTGGACGACCCGGGAATCGAATCCCGGTGGGGGCGAAATTTTTTGCACCCGTCCAGACCGGCCCTGAGGCCCACCCACAATGAAGAGCTCCCAGAAAACAAGTGCTGAGTGTTATCGAATCTACTCTCTCAGCAACAGACAAAAATTTAATTCCATCAATCTATAATTTAATATTTTGCATCTGATTAGCTGTTTATCAACACAGTTTATTAAGCCATTCAATGAGGCAACTGATGATTACGTATTAGAGAAGGTGTAGTTAGAAGCAAACGCTGCTCAGGTTGTAAACACTGACTACTCACCGTCCGGCCAAAGACATTCTTGACGCTATAGGATTGACTTGCTGCTACAGATGGCCATGCGGTCTAAGGCGTAAGTCTGCGGCCGTTCCATTGCTGGGACTGCGAGTAGGAATCCCTCTCAGGGCATGGACTTTCATCTCTTGTGTTTGTTGCATGTCCTGTAGGTAGCAGCCTCTGCGACGAGCTGATCACCGCAACAATGAGGCGGCCTAGGCCCGAGTTGGACTGTTGAGCCACAGAAATAAATAAATAAAGTAGTATGCCTAATCGCTAATCGCTAAATAACAATGTGAAAGTTTATTAAATTGTAATATTGAATGGGTAATAAGAGGCAAAATAAAATACATGAATAAAATGTGCTTCACTGTCACTTGAGGCGAATGACTGAATTCCTCACGGTAGGAAACACCCCGTGCGCCGGCGCAGTAGCACATGTTCATAGAGTCTAACAGTGACCCAGGCTCGTACATAGAGAATGGGGCAGAAATAACCAACGGTTTTTGCAGTGAAATAACTAATGCTATGAAAGATGCGATTGATTAACAGATACATACAAACACACATGCTTGCTTCAGTGAAAAATTAAATGTAAAAATCAGCATCTGAAAATGACATTTTCCATGTGACCTCCATCACAACCTCCGCACTCGTGCATTCGACCTGGCAGAGAAGTCAATATATGCTGCAGTAAATCGTGAGGGATGGCTTCATTACGTTGCAGATTTCGTTTCTTTAAGTCAGGAGTGCTGGAAGGACGTACTTCATACACTTTAGCCTTCAGGTAGACCCACAGGAAAAACTCCGCTGCCGAAAGATGGGATCCAGCTCACTGGCCTCATCACTCCCTAAAGACTTGCTGCAAAGTCTAATGGCCTCTTTGCCAGGAAGAATAAAAGATTGCAAAGGTGGCGATGGAGGTCACCTGAAAAATGTCATTTTCAAATGCCGATGGTTACAGCGAACTTTCCATAGATTCAAGACTGTATCTATACGTCTGTTAACAAATTGAACCTTCCCTTTCACTAATAATTTCAGTCCAAATGCTGCCACGTATATCTGCTCCATCTGTATTTGGCGCGCTCTGTACGTAACTTTCAGAGCGTCACATATTGCAATCATTTCGTTTTAAAGCCGACTTCTTAAATTTGATTTCAAATATCTCCAGAAAATTAATTATAGTTCGATATCAGACCTTACTTCAGAACAGTCCATTGTCGATATCACTCAATTTCATTCAATTCATCAATTGTATTTTTCCTACCATACGTTTCACTTCGATTCTTCATAACGTCAGTAGCTGATACAGTGTTATAAACAGCTGAAGAATCGCACCAAATTTTACCTGCATTGCTTCTCAGCAAGTGTCCGAGTTGCATATTTAAATCTATCTTCTGAAATACGTCACATTTCTCCCTTTCTTATAACGACTAAAGTAACGGTAAATTTGTCTCTGTACATCCCATGAAGGCATATGTAGTGGAGGTATATCTCCACCCATACACAACCTTGGCACTGAGCCGGTCTGGATATCTTGAAGGAAAAAAGGGAATCCTGCCCGTGCCGGAAATCAAACCACGATTCCTTGGTTGTCCAGCCAGTATCGTTATTACTTTTCAGAAAATGCTAACCCGGTTCCTTTCACAACTAATTCTTTCCTATATATTATTTTCGAGTCACTAGCAGAAGCATCCGATCCGAATCTGGGCCAGCTTACCGGCTATCCTTTCCGAAGCTTTTCTCAGTATATTGACACTCTGTATATATAGTATCTTTAAATACACCGTAACGGCCCCCTTAATCTCACACTCCTTGCATTTTAGGCTATATAACCACTGCAGATAAAGCAGTGTGTGATATAACTTCGTGATTTCATTTACAGATTGGTACAAGAGTGAGACCCTTGTTACTGCGACCTAAAATATTCCTATGAAGTAAGCTAAAAATCAAGCCAAAAATTGATGTGTTTTAATACATATATTGATCGCTCTTTGATCTGTTTTTTTTTCAAATCTCTTCCTTCATAATCCAATTACTCAACTGATCTGAAAATGCTTTACGAGAATAATGTTGAGTTCCACTTTCTGATCTTTCCGCAGAACACTTGTACAGCTTCTAAACTTCACAATGATTCTCAGCATCGCAAACATGTCAGGCAATCCTTTTCTCAATATGTTCCTGCAAGCGTTCGTCGAAATTCCAGGATTCTTTGTTGGGAGAATTCTATGCGACAGATTTGGAAGGCGATGGAGTCAGGCTGCAGCTTACTTAATAGTAGTGATGATACAGCTCGCTTGTTTGATCACCGTCGTACGTGAGTATATCCATTTCACTGCTGAGCTTGACAATTAACATCCAGTTACGGAATGTCCCATAACAAACACAAATAAATATTATAATGTATGGCTATTTTATCTCTGAACCCAGATCAAAAATGGAAATAAAATTTCTGATGCGAGACGTGAGGAGAGGACAAAAGGTGGAACACTTAAAAGCACGTTTGTTAAAGATATTTATATTGAGGGACAGAGTGTCAGGAAATGAACAAATAATTGGTTGAAGATGTAGTCCACTGGTGATTATATTCTGAATCAGGTAATGAACGTTGCCCATATTCCGTGCAATAGATTGACTACACAGTATTTAATGCAACTAATTTCACACTTAACCATAAATAACTCTTTGTTATTTTGTGCTGCTCCTCCTACATATTTCGGTCCCTATAGGCCATCTTCGGGGAGGTCATTTACAAAGAAATATATTTATACAAATGCTGTCCAAGATGTGCTTGGAGTTAAAATGATTTATCAATTAAAATGTTCTAAAATGTATATTAATTAATTAATTAATTTTGGAAAAATTTAATTGATAACATTGTATTAAAACTTCATATATGAACATCTTGGACAGTATTTATTATAAATGTATTCTTTTGTAAATGACCTACCTGGGGATGGCCCATAGGGGTCGAAACATGTAGGAGGACCATTAGAAAATAACAAATAGATATTTATGGTTACATGTGCAGTTTGTTCAATTAAATTCTGTACAGATAATGAAAGTTGGGGTTACATAACAGGCAGGATGCATTTTGATCAGTCGAGAGAATGTAAGTTTCTCAGTAAGAGTTCTCTACCATGGATATAGTGCACTGCTGTTACCATTTCATAACAACACAGATCTTTCCTTCAGTTGCAGTTCACAGGAATACAGAAAGATAAATCTATGTGTGCACGAAGCGAACAGATATAGCGTCAGTCCTTCTGTCTGTAAATTTCATCTTCCAAGTTTCAGAATGTATTTTTTATTAAGTTTTATTATCACAAGCCTATATTTTTCATGAAATTCAAATCGAATTTATCACAAACGACTACTCATACAACAGTTTGGTAAAGTAAAGATAAATAGTTCCTTGCACATCATACAGCATGTGAGGGACTGGAGGTGTAGCTTCATTAATTGTTAAAATCGGCTCTAGATGGAGATAAGTGGTAAGCTTCACGCGCCCAGCTGCTTTGCAGTGGGGAAAGATTTCCTCGTAGGCTGAATAGGAAGCTGGTTGGAAACCCAGAGCATGTCTGTATGCTTGCGAGGAAGAGAAAAGTCCCTTTCCTCTAATAACACCATGTTAATAAGTCGCCCAGTCAGTAGCCTAGACATCAAGCAGGCTGCTCTGCCCGGCTACCACAGATACTTAACACAGGATAAAAATATAAATCAATATACGTAAATGAACGACGTTTAGAAAAGTGCATACCATAATAACAATTTATCAGCCGAATAATAAACGTAACGTTTATAACTTCATCATCAGTCTACCTACAGTTCCGTTTGTATATCATTGGAATTGCACTTCATATATACTTTCAAAATATTAATGTCATTATTATTATTATTAAATATTTTTAAACTGCGGTTCTCTTAATTTCGCCCAATGACATATTTATTTCGGTATAACAAAGATGTCTAGACCTGATGCAGTATATGTTAAAGAAGGTGAAATTTTCCAATAAATGACGTGTCCTCCAGATCCCCCAACTGTGCAGTAGTGTTTGTTTTGTTGGTAATCATAGGGAAGAATTCACTGCACGTTGTCACTCTTACGCGTTGGCCTAACCAGCCTCTCAGCCCAGTCATTAAGTTCCGTTTTCCCATCATTCCTTCCGAATTTATCTCACAGATCATCCCTACCCGCAATACGCCCCGTCTCAAGAACCGTTTCACCGACTGCAGTATCCTGGCCCCTTCCTCAGTGCACCCCGAGATTCGACCAACTGTCCCGTAAGTTAAGAAGATGGCTGTCAGTTTGACTATGGTCAAAATGGCGTCCACGTAAGTGAAGATGACAGAGTGACGCGCATTTCTCCGAAGATTTGGCAACCCATGCCAGACTACACGGTGTCATAACCGAGAAGACCACAATTCTAATATTCACCTCTGTGAGCACCTCATATCTGACATTTGTCTAAAACTCTAAAGAAAATTGTGTACGTTCTCATTCCAGACCAGCACCTGCTGTCGCTGCTGATCGCCTTGCTTCTATTGGCCAAGTTCTCCGTCAATGTGGCATGTTACTGCGTTTATTTGCAGTGCATGGAGATCTACCCCACAAATCTTCGTCAAACAGGCACTTCTCTTGGAGTTCTTGTGTCAACCCTCATCGGGTCGTTAAGCCCCTACATCGTATATTTGGTAAATTACACTGTGACAAATTTCTGCAAATCGCTACAGTCACATGTATATCCCACACAAAACAAGTAGCCCTGGAGATACCGACAGAGCATGCGTGGGTAATTGCACTCAACAGCTAACGACTGACTACAATATACATGTACTTGTCCTAAGAGGAATTACACTTTGTACGTTCTGATATTAATGGTTGGTAAACGACTATAACTCCATGGAATAGAGTTATTCGTCATAGAATAATAGGCAAAAATGTGGTCAAGATATTTCCCTCCTTCTTTGCATTCTTCTTCACAAGACCTGGTAAAAAATCCCTATCATGAACCATTAAATCCAACTCCAAATTTCATGCCATATTGTTAAGATATGCTTTAATATTATCCTACCTCCAGGCTTAGGTTACATGTGATTCTTCCCTGCCTTTCCATCTAACATTTTGTATTTATTTCTAACTTAATCCTTGCACGCTGCATTTCTCCCATGCCTCGTCCTCCTTGATTTCATAACCATAATAATATCTGGTGAAGTGTATAAACAATGAAAGTCATCACCTTTCTCCAAGGCTCTGTTGCTCTCCCCATCTCTCCTTTAGGTTCACATATTCCCCTCGACAGCTTGTCTCAAACACTCTCAAGCTATGTTCATTTATGAAGTACAGTGATACCTCGGCTAACGAGTGACCCTGCTAACGAAGATTTTTTTCGCTGTTTTTCGGACTCGGCTAACGAATATGGATTCGGCTAACGAATGTTTTAGTGGATGCTCGCGCTAACATACAGCAGCAAACATGAACGGTCGGGCCATTCCAGGAGCTTATCTTTTCCGTCTGTATGTGTGTGACAAAGAAATGAGCTCACGTTTCGGCTAACGAAGATTTCGGCTAACGAATGTGATTCCGGAACGAATTATCTTCGTTAGCCGAGGTATCACTGTATAACTATCCAAGTGGGAAATACAAAACACGTACATAAAAATTCAACATTAACTTCACCTCGGAATCGCTTTACTTTTATTTTGGTTTCACTATACTAAGCGTGAAAACATCTCCCACGCTTTTATAAAATAATTAAAACTTAGGATTTTGAGATTTGAAACCGTCCAGTCATGTAGGTTTACAACGACCTTTCAGAAGAGTACGTTCCAATTTGAGGCTTGAAGAGAGTAGGGTGATGCAATTACGAGTGGGGAGTTGAAGGAATGTGACCAAGTAGAACAACGAGAAGAAGACAGGGGACGTCACAATCCTTACCATAAGCCTTGAAACCTTACATGCTACAACATGATTTTGCGATAATTTCTCATATATAAGTGGCACGAAAAGCTTTGTTAACCCTTAGCTATACTCTCCTTTGTTTCTAACTCATAAAAATCAGAATCAAACCCAATCACAAGATTTGAATACAATACTATTCAGAAAAGTGTATTTAAATTACAGAGGGTTGTTGTACAAGATCTGAGCCCTGAAAGACAGAAAATTAGTCACTGATTAAAAATATACCCTACAGTTTTACATTAATAAAGTACGTCATGCTAATGACAAACACCTATAAACCCCAGTGACGAACGGCGATCCGGAGGTCAGGTCTATAGGAAGGGTAACTGGAAGGCATTCTGTACCCTTCCGCTCGACGTTACCTCCGGATCAGGATTAGCCACTGATACATCCATAATGTTTACAATCCTACTAGCCTATATATCTGGTACGTCTGACATATAAAATTAATACTGCAATCCAGGTTTGTCTGTGTGTCCAGGGAACAGCTGTCGACGTGAGGTATCCATACGCAATCCTCATTGTAGTCTGTCTCCTGGGGGCCGTCTGTGGAACATTACTTCCAGAAACAATGGACCAGAAATTACCAGACACTCTAGAGGACTCCGCAGAATTCGGAGCAGACCAGAAGTTCTGGAGTTTCCCAAAGCGAAACTCAAACACTCATTACAAATGCACTCCAAATGAATAGAAAGAGCAAAGTGACCTACAGGCACATCTGCAGGATCGAAGGAACAGATGGCAGTTTATGTAATAAAATAAGTGTGGTGTTGGGCTTCTTCCGGGGATAAAGCGGCAGCGGCGCGGCGTTCACCACCCCTCCCATTTAGCCCCGAGGCCAAGAATGGGTACAGCTATACCTCTTCTCCCTCTCTGTGTGTCTTATGGCATGTTAGGGTGTGACATTGCCTTTAGTAGTAATAATAGTTGTAGCAGCAGTGGTTTGTAGGCGCAAGAGCTACCCAGGTTATACGTGCCTAGAAATAAAATAGATTAAACAATTTTGATGTTGTACATCTTCAGTGCAACAGTTTAATACACACACAAATATACCACCAACTAGCTGCACAATGTTTTATATTTATTGTAAAAAGCTCCTACATGTTTCGGCCATATATTCTGGCCATCTTCAGGGAGCTTCAGGGAACTTTGGTCTACGTGTACAGCGTATATGACAACTTGCAATATACGCTGTACACGTCTACCAAACTGTCTGCCATTGTGCGCTTGTTGTGAAAGCGTTTTCACAGTGCCTTCCATATTTAACCCTTGTGTTTTTCTAGTGTTGTAAATGAATCTGCAATGAGTAAAAATTGCATTGTTTCTAACAAATTTCTTTATTGCTGTGTGTTATTTGCCGTGCCGTATCGTAAACGTAATGTTTATGGTACGACACGCAAACTGTACATGTTACTGCCTATAAAGCAGCTGTTTGTTAACAACCATATTAATTGTTTGGTGATCAAGAAGGGATGTTTTGAGCATTTTGCATCCTAACATGGTAGTTTGTTACTTATATATAGGCGTTTTACTGTGTTTTAGTTTTAGTAAATTGGTTGGGGGTTTTGGGTTGACGTTGTAACGCATTATAATTTTTCGCTTATAAAATAGTGAGAAATAGGCTCCCAGTTAGCATTTTCGCGCAGAACGTCTGATTTTAAGGAACCGATTACTGACGTTAAGCTGTATATGTGTCCTTATCTGCACAACATTATTATTATTATTATTATTATCATAATTATAACAACAGATGATCTTTTACAGCATGTTCCGACAACAACACCAAAAACCAAAACCTCATTACGTTCTACGAGGCTGAAGATGACCTATACAGGTCGAAACATGTTGTAAAAGATCATCTATTGTTATAATTACTATATTTACATATAATAATATGCTGTTATGGATATCAGGAAACTATACTTCTATTCAAGTGCCTTAACAGGTTTCTATTCTGTAGCTGAAATTTGCGGATATGAAACTTTGGCGAAAGACGACCGTGGCGTTAGAAAGTGTCTACTTTACCTAGTCGAGGTTACTTATGAACTAGAGAGTGGCCATGTCGGTTAATCGATTAGTAATATATAAAATAAAATAATTTGCAAATTTCTTTATTACTTACTACATTTACAAAAGCTTTCGAAAAGAGATCCTCCATGTTCAATGTATAAAACACAATGCTGTCATGCCGTTTTACGAACTCATAGGCCTAACACTGTATGTCTTCAAAATTATGATCACAATCTTTTGGGTTAACTGAAATTTGGGCCACTCTGTATCTCACATCAGACGGTTGCCACAGAAGATTTCGTGTGTTCTTACAAAATCCCATTAAAGTACATTTACATCCAGAAGCAAAATCCTTACCTTGAAATAATAGACAGTGCAGACTGTAATGCTGTGCAAGTGAAGAAAGACTGAAAAGATAGAGCCCGTTTGCAGAATAGCCTATAATTTGCTATTATGAAGTCATGCCAGCGTACTGTATCAGAAGTAACATTTGACTGGCTTGTCTCCATTGCAGAATCATCAGTTGTAGGGGCAATAACACTAACAGAGACGGTAGAACAAAGCTACCAATAATATCCGTTTGAAAGAATATATCACAAAAACCTAATTCACTAATAACGACTTAAGCAACTGCATTAAAATGTACAAAACTACTAACATACGTAGTAACTTTAAATACAGAGTATGTTTTATCATGTTTACCGAATTGATGCATTACCGTGACTTTCACTATTGTGTTAACATATAAAAAAATAAACGTTCGTCTTAATTAAGTGCGAAAGCACGAAAAGGTCTGTGGTAGCGGCAGTGGAGGTATAACTCCGCGTATTTACAATTTATGCTCTCGATACATACAGTATGAGAAATCAGATTCATGCGCCAGCTACTTTATCCACTGTGAAAGAGCCGTCGCCAGGATGTACACATTGCTTACGAGACTGGATGAACCCAACAGCCTCTCTGGACGTGAGGGCGAATTCTTTTAACTGACAAAAGTAAACTTCGGTCATTGATCCTGCAGTCACCCACCATACAAATGTTCTATACCAGTCCATAAATTAAACTCTATATTATTTTCTTTCCATTTTCATTTTTCTGTTACAATACAGATCAATACTGAATAATATTAAAATTGACCTTAAATAATTAGTATGTAAGGTTGTAGACTAGATTAATCTGCCTTAGGACAGGGACAAGAGAAGGGCTCTTCTGAATACGTAAGGAAACTTAGCGTTCCATAAAAGTTAGGGAATTTCTTGACTAGCTGAGGAAGTGTTAGCTTCTCGGGAAGGACTGTGCTCCAAGGAGGTACTTAGTTGTTAGCTGGTTGGTTAGTTAGTTGGCGGGTTAGTTAATTAGTTAGTTATATGCAAAAGCACATTACCAATATTCACTTAATTAATTCCAGAAATTTATTGTATCCCTAAATTTTATCACATTGCTTATGTTCACGTTTGCCTCTACATACCTGTTGCGAATTCATCTGTACGGAAAAACAGATCTGAATATGGAAGGTCTTATATGAGTGACATAACGTGAGATGGATATTAATCAGACTTTATCTCTCTATTGCATCTTGGAATTAGAAAAGGGGCAATTAAGGCAAATCTAGTTTAATTGCTGTTACAAAGTTCGAGGTAAGGTAATTGTTCCATGGCTGAACAAGGCTACCACAAACGGATGCATTTGCGCTGATTACGTAACTCTCTGCCAGACACAATACACGTGACAGAATCCGAATTTACATTGTAAAATACTTAAATTTTAGCCCAAGATCTCATACTAGAAGCAACTTCGCGGTGTTGTAACTATAAATTATGCTAAGTAGTCCGCAGCTTACGGGTTAGAAACGCGGTGCGGAGTCCGGCTTTGCAAAGTAGGATATTTCGTGGTTTTACCAATAGTGCCAGACAAATTCAGAATTAGAAAGTCAGAATAGACAACGAATATTAGTATATGTTTCAGTCAAGTAAAACACATATTACTTAAATATTAATTCACATTACAAACACGCTACAAGTTCTATAGCATGAGAGATGTGCAATGCATAACCTGTTCTTAAACTGATAAAAAGATATTAATAAAACAGACCATTATTTTATGTTTCATTAATATATTTTATCAGTTTTAAGACAGATAATGCATTGCAAATATAAGAGTTTGTAACAGGATATTCGCCTGATGACGGTATTCTATACAGAAACGTGAAGAAATTTGTGTTACGGATTAATATTTACGTAGTATACGGTTGTATTTGCACGAAACACTCAGTAGTATTTACATAATAAAAATACACAAGAGTATATAACAGAAAACAAATACCCACTCCAGGCTTTTTTTTTTCAGATTCACCATTCATAATCATCCTGTCCTTTGAAGCGTATAAAAGGTTCAGTTGAGAGAGCTTCAGAAAGAGGATAATTGAAGAGCTTATGCATATAAGTGTCTTCCGGGATATAACGTTGAGCGTCCTGGTAGACACTTACCAAAGTTTGGAGGAACGTGATGCCTCCAGTTTCAGGCTAGAAGTTTTCTACCCTGAAAGTGTAGGCAATGCGTTCCGCCGAAACGTTCGTAAATTTCTAGCGGACTATATGGTGTCCCATATTAAGAGACAACAATTTTTATGGTCAGTGACGTGAGAATCTCGAACCTCCAGCAAAATGATGTCCGTCACAGTGCTCTAATGCCTGTTCAGAAATTTTATGTCAATTTAATTAGAACTGTGTACATACTTCTTTGTTTTCCTTGTTCACCTAAATTATTAACCTAGTGTTACATTTAAAAGCACAGAATCAAGCATTTTTTTAACTGTTTAATTACTTTTCAAACATGAATGTTTGAATTCTATCCATCGTTCCTTATTTTAAAACCCAGACTATTAAGTGTTCTTGCATAATTTGTGAAAAATAAGAAATGAAATTTCCAACCACAGTAGTGGTCTTAATGTGTTCAACCTAACGTGAAATAATATATTTACGCTTGTTAGTACACACAGATATATACGCAACGAACTTCGGGGCATGAGTTTTATCTAAAAAGGCTATATCCAGAACATGGACATAACTTTCAGTGATATAATTGAAAACACACTATGTATGAAGAAATCTGATATTCGTCAGTGCTAATAGCAACCATCCTAAATCAGTTCCTTTCCTCACAATCATCTTCCCTAAGATACAGCTTCATACCTGAAGGTCATAATTGCACGTTCTAGATAGCCTGCTTCACTTGTGCGTTTGTCAGCAGTTCTTTCCACCAGCACCTGTAGCCAGGGCTGGCCAACTTCAAACCACAGGGGGGCCACATAATTCGTTAAGGACTCGCCTGAAGGCCGCACTTGTGTACACATATATCGAAAGGGGGGAGGGTGTTGAATTCACTAGAACGCCGTTATTTACAAACAACAAGTTACGCTGAACGTACGGTAGAATGACAAGGCAGCAGGCCGTACTGAACTCGTTAAAACACAAATAAACATTGGTTTACTGTGTGCTGTCCTGAAGTGAAGAGTTACAGTTTGTGAACATTTTCTTCATTCATTCATTCTGTAGTCTGTCTTACGAAAGGTCCGTAGCCTCTTCCAAAGCGAGATCTCCACAGGGTGCGATCTAGTGCTTCTGTCTTACGACAGGTCCGTAGCCTCTTCCAAGGCGAGATCTCCATAGGGTGCGATCTAGTGCTTCCTCTTTCAATTTCCAGTATCTTCTTTTTTCCTTAAGGTCATCCAGCAGCTGCTTACGTCTTCTCCCTCGTCTTCCCGTCATTTCTATCTTTCCTTCGAACTTTCCTTCAATCACGTGTTTCAGAAGGCAGTTTCTGCGCTAGATGTGACCAATCCAGTTAGCATTTCTTCTTTTTTCATTTTCTATGCTAATAAATTTGCCATATCATGTTCTGCAGACCTATTATATTATATTTGTTAAATAGTATTACTGAAACTACTCACGTGACCGAGGGCCACAAATACTATCCTCGAGGGCTGTATGTTGGCCACCCTGCTGTATCTCCCTCTTACTAGACATGTGCTTAACATATTGCAGCCTCCTATGACGTACGGTATTAGTCATGAATTCAGTCTCTATGTAATATCCTGAGACGTTTGACAACATGTGCATGTACGCACAACAACAATTCATATGTACAAGCAAAAAGAACTTTGAAAACCCCGCTTAAGTATGGAATTGTAATAATAAGCCTCGGCCTCTTCCTTCCATATTCTTCCAACTCAATATGCACCAACCATCCTATCACCCCATGCTATGCATAAGCCATTGAAATTGTCATTAAATACATTGTAAATAAATAAATAGGTAAATAAATAAATAAAACTTCTTCTTCTATGGTGTTTCGGCCCGATTTCGGGCCAAGGCCCCTTGTTGACAGGGTTTTGTGAAAACTGAGTTTTTAAGCGGTAAGAATCTCATTCCCACACGCCACCTCCAAGCTGGAGGGCCAGGGTATCTCTCTTTGCCAAGCACCTTGCTCAAAACCCGTCTAGCACCCGTGTCCTACCAGACTGACGCAAGCAAGCTCCTTCACCCGACTAAATAACCCTTCGGCAAAATAAATGCAACTAATTAACGCATCATCTGCAACATCACACGAAACGTACTAATTAGTCCAGCATGTTACAATTGCTTTGATCATCACCGCCCCAATCAAAGTGCGAGAATCGGTCATAAACTTCACATGGCATATAAATTCATATCTAAAAAAACTTGTGCTTATTGCGACTACACCAGGGGAATTCTTCCCCGAGAGATTATCATCCGTCTCCAGTTCTGAACCAATTTATGGCAGCCACAGTCTTAAAGGTGATCGCGAGGTAGAAGTGGATGTGACAAGATGGCTGTTAACACCGGGCAAGGACTTATATCAAAACGGAAGAGAAAAGTTCGTCCCACCTTAAGATAAAAGCCTCAATTATGGCGGGAATTTTATATAAAAGTAATGTGTCAGCAGTACATTTAAATCTGAACTTTTCTTATTAGAACTGAATATAAAGAACCGACGCTATATGCGTTGTGAACTGATTTAATGACAAAATCTCTCATGCATCTAATCAAATGTCCTCTAAAGCTTTAGAAACCAACATCATACATCAAGCGCGTTATCTAATTAAGAAATTAGACTACAACACAGAATCAACGTGGCTGTGAACTTAGCCATGAGCTGTTATCAGCAGCCAGCAGATTGCGATGTAGGTTAAATATAAAATAGATATACTGCGTGGAACTCGAGCCACCTGCCACAGTTACAGTACACATAAAGCAGACATGTTCGTTTAGCAGACAGAAAAACGTTAGAAATTTAATTCTTCGATGCCTCTAAGTTATGATAGCCTATATTGAAATATTACTGATATTAGTAGGAACTTTAGTAACGGTGAAATGTGCCTGTGTGCGATAAGCATGGATTACTGCAGCAGGAGAGAGAAAAGCGAGCTAGTGCGGTGAACAGGTAGTTGCGAGTTGAAAGTAAAGCGGTGCTTCATCAAAATGGTGACGCATAATTCAACTCAGCTGTCCTTTTTGACTGGATCGGGAGAATTTGATAAAGACGCTTTGTTTGAAGGACTTATGGATCATGTTGGTGTAAATGGCAAATACCAATCAAGGTTTAATTACGTGTTCAATTTGATATTTATTATCTTTCTGGCTATGCCGTATCTGAATTTGGTGCTGGCTATGACCATACCCGAACACTGGTGCCATGTTCCTGGAAGAAATGAAACAAATATGACTGAGAATGAATGGAAGCAACTGACGATACCCAGGTAAGATGTTCAGCAGATCGTGGGCTCTACTCCTTCCAACAACAACACTATTTTTCCTGAGAAATTTTGAAAAGAAAAGAATTCTTTCAATAAAATGCGTAATTATCTCAATAGTTATTTTCTTGAATGCTGCTTAAAATAAAGTTTAGTAACCTCACATCTCGCCGATCCCAGTAGCCGTGCGGTCTAAGGCGTGGATCTGCGGCCGCTCGCTTACTAGGATTGTGGGTTCGAATCTCACCGGGGGCACGGATGTCTGTCTCTTGTGAGTGTTTGTGTGTTGTCAGGTAGAGGTCTCTGCGACGAGCTAGTCCCTTGTCCAGAGCAGTCCTACCGAATGTGGTGTGTCTAAAAAAGTGTGATCGTGAAGCCTCGCAAAATGAGGCGGCCTAGACCCCAAGGGGCTGTCAAGCCATTGAAAAAAAATCCTTACATCTCTCGGAATTTTAGAAAATTTAAAACGACACGGAATAGGCCACTTGTAACAAATTGTTTTGCAGTAATTGCTACAGGGCCGATCCCAGTGGCCGTGCGGTCTAAGGCGTGGGTCTGCGGCCGCTCGCTTACTAGGATCGTGGGTTCGAATCCCACCGGGGGCATGGATGTCTGTCTCTTGTGAGTGTTGTGTGTTGTCAGGTAGAGGTCTCTGCGACGGGCTGGTCACTCGTCCAGAGGAGTCCTACCGACTGTGGTGTGTCCAATGTGTGTGATCATGAAACCTCGAAATGAGGAGGCCTAGGCACCCGAAAAGGGGCCGTTGAGCCATAGGAAAAAAAATGCTACAGGACGTTGAAGGAAACTAAAACCACGTTGTCTTATCACGTGCTCCAAAGAAATTAAATTCAATCACCAGCGAACTATTTCATTTCGGACGTGGAAGGTACGTGAAGTGCAGTGAAGGACTAGAAAACCGGAAATTTAGAGAGTAAAAATTCGACAGCCCAAATTTGTTTTACTGAGTAGACATATATTAATCCTAGACTTGAGTTCCGAATGTAATTGGATGGCATCTTGGTAACTTTACCAGCTATCCTGAGAATCTTTGAGGATTTCCTGAGTTTCGCAAGCGAAGTCCGATAGAGTACCTTCGAATGTACCACAAACTCCTCCTTTCAAATCCATTTCCTGGTCAAATTTTCATCTCCTTTGACGGTGTCTGACTGCAACCGAAAAACTTCGTAGAAGGATTATTTAATAAATCTTCAATTTTCCCAACATTTAGTGTAAACAGCGAGCTCCATACCGCTGAAAAAAATTTCTGCTATTATGAGCCCGAATTGTTCTCACTGTGACGCCAACACTCTTCCATTTGGCACCATCCTTAGTCAGTTTCTTCCATTTAACTTCCTCTCAGTATATTTCCCAATATCTCCTCTATATCGCCCTCCATCCCTTCATCAATTAGAGGACGCTTGGTGAATTATGAATGGGAAAGAAAGATGTCATGGCATGATTAACGTGTGGAATTTGCAATGACTTAAAAATATCACACCAGGCCACAGTTTTTTTTGTGCTGAAGGGCCCCGCAGCAGATGCTACGGAAGCACAGCAACCTTTAGGCTTATTGTGCAAACCTGTGATGAAGATGGTTTTTTTCCGTTTTTCCGTGTAATGGAGCACCGGTGGAAAGAAATTGACGGAGGAAAACCGAAGTACTCGCGGAAAATTCTGTACCAGTGCCACTTTGTCCACCACAAATCCCACATAGACTGACCCGGAATCGAACCCGGGCCTCCGCGGTGAGAGGCCGGCGACTAACCGCTTGAGCCATGGCATGGCCAGGCCACAGTTAGGATAACCGATGTCCCGGCTGAGTTTGCAAGTGGGCATCTACGAATACAAATCAGTACCACTGCCATTACCCTAACATGCTCCATGTTAATGTCACTGATTTAACATTTACATGAAATGGGGATCAGAAATGCACAAAATATTACAGTCAATGAACCTGAAGGCAACAACCCACTTCACAGACTTAAGCCTAAATCAGAGAATAATATTAAAGTGGCTCTTAAATTAACAGGCGCAAGATTGAACTTTATTCTGCTGGATCAGGATTACAACATTGGAGGCACCTTGTGAACACACAAATACAAGTTCGTGTTTCACAAAGGGCGAGGGAAAATCACCTTTTCAAGAAGGTCTCTGCTTCTTGGACTTTGTTGGTTAGGCGACGACAAACATCTATGATGTTTGTTATACGTTTTGTACATTCCTATGCCAATGCAAGTGCGATACTGTCCCTTGTCAGTTTGTTCAGCGTCTGAAGGTCACAATCTCACGTACAGAGTGCCTGAGTGCTGTCATTTCCTCACTTGTCATAAGATATAGACAGCTTATCTTGTTTATCGCTTTTAAACTTGTACCTATAATTAATAGGTCAAGTGACGTTTCTTAAAGTAAAGAGGTTCCTGTAGCGAACAGAGGGAACAAAATACAGGCATTGTTCAGACGGATATTTTAGTACTACCTTTTATCCGTCCATATTTAAAGCTGAGCCTGAACTGCTTTAAAAATGAAATGTAAAGTCATTTCCTAATCAGTAGGACAAAGTCGCAGTAGGCTACCACTTTAGTTAGTTCCTGTTGACCCAGTAAAATTCTTTGATGCATACTGGAGAGTCGGTTTTTTGCTTGTAGTTTCTTATATCTGCGGCCTTGAAACAACATGGGATAGAAGTCAGAATTGTACACTTGTTGGAGAACAGTCGACATTGTCTACATGGAACTTCTGTGACAAATTAAAAGCCTTTATTTTGAAATATCTGGAGTTATCTGAGAAGGGTGACTCAGCTGACAGTACAGGAAGTCTGACTTTATTGTAATAATTTCAATTGTTTTCCAACTTAATTTTATGTAATTTAAAGGGTGACGAATGAGGTTGGCAAAGAAATATATAGTAAGTGCCAAATGTACAACATAAGTACACCACTCAATACCACGACGTCCCTGCAAGCAGTGGAGTACAACAGAACGGAGCACGAAATTATAGGTGAGTAACACTCTCTGTGTGCCGATCCCGGTTGCCGTGCGGTCTAAGGCGTATGTCTGCGGCCGCTCGATTGCTGGGAATGCGGGTTCGAAGCCCGATGATGGCATGTATGTTCGTCTCTTGTGTTTGTTGTTGTGTAGGTAGCGGCCTCTGTGACGGGCTGATTACTCGTTCAGGAGTCCTACCGTATGTGTGTGTGTGTCTAATTGTGTGTGATCTAGAAACCTCAACAATGAGTCGGACTAGGCCTCACTTGGGCTGTTGCGCCACAGACAAAGAAGGTCTGTGTAAGTCCTGAAATTACAAAAAAGGCATGCTTCAACTCAGCCCACACTGACGTTAAACTACTAGACAATAGATGTACAGCCAAACCACGATTTGGCGTCGTTTACATATTCCCACCCTTACACAGAAATAATATACATCTGAAAAAATAAACCCTTTTAAGATGACTATTAACCGAATTATATACAAGAATTAAGTTCATATCGTGCAGTCAACACACTCCAGCTCGGTTATAAAATGCTGCATAGGAAAATAATCGCTGTTTGTTCTGAGATCCATACAAAACACACAAGTGCACTATGCGGGCAGACTGTAGAAGTCTTGAATGTTAAAGCTGGTGGTACGTATAGTAACTACCAGGCTTTAAAGTGTCAATCCCAAAAGAAATCCCTCACTAATGTTCGACAAACACTGTGACATTTTCAGTTTAATATCTCTAAATTATGTTTGTAAAAATTAACTAATTCATTTCTTCAAGTCTATGTGGGAAGAAGTTCACGCCCAATGTTCCCTCTAAGCTGCGCGGGTGCGCGGCCACACAGCCACTGAAATGTTGCCGCGCACACTGAATTGTTGCAGCGCAGTTGGAATGTTCTTTTGAAAACGCTGCTGAAAGCAACGCGCAGTCTTCGGGTCGTGTAAGCATTTTCTGCTCAGAGCAGTAGCAGGTCCGCGCAGCTGTAAAATTAATAAGAGGAAACATTGTTCACGCCTGAAACATTATCAGTAATCTAGCAGGCAAAAGTGTCTAACCCCACGGACCAGATCTCCATTCGTAAGCCGACAGGCGCTCCGCAGGCCCATAAATTTTGAACCTTGCATGGAATGCAAATGTTCAGCGCGCATCCTGCCTCTGTAATAAGACCTATTTCATTATAAGCATTTCATCTCACCTACAAGTCCCACACATCTTACCAGCCTTAATTTGATCACCATTCACTAATAAGCTCATCATTCAAAGCCATATAAGGAAAGCCAATGAAGAGGCGTCGTCAAATGAACCAAAAACCACAACGTGAGTTTCAGACAAACAGTGGGTCTATCGTTACATTGATGTTTGAGAATGTGGTTAAAATATAGGCTAAACTATTACTATACGTATGATGCGTAACGTATTTTCTATAAGTTACATTTCAAGACTGGTTTGTTTCTCTGGCACAGAACACATACTATGACTTGGACCTATGCTGTGCTGCTTACTCCCTTTCTAATTCCTCCATATTTATTTGTAAATACTGTGTTCTTGTTGCGTGTGTGACCAGGTTGCCAGCATGGCTGGGACTACGATCACACGTGGTACACCAGGACGGTGGTAACGCAAGAGGACTGGGTCTGTGAGAAGGAGTTGCACGTCACCAATACGTTTGTGTTCAGCAGAGCAGGGGATGTCTTGGGGACGTTTGTGTTCGGACAACTGGGCGACGTGTACGTCACTCAGTAATTCGTCGCAGTAGTACCAGTGCAAGTACTACTTAACTATTACTTACTAAACCGCCTGAGCTGTTCTGATAAGGCATTCTGAATGTACGAAACTTTTAGTTTTACGTGACCCTTGGACGGAGTAAAGTTGCTCACTGTAAGTACAATCATCATGTATATTAATACGGTAAAGTCTGTTTGCGACATCATGATCTACTGAACTACCGAGTGGATCTTTTCAAGACAGGCATTCTTACGAAGCTTATGATTCGGCACTCATGGCAATCTCCTTTGTTTTCATTAATTCCTTCTCAAAAATTGCTTTTAACAAAAAAACTAAGCTTAAAATTGATAGTGCTGGCTCTACTGGAAGCCATGGGAAGTACATAAAATATGTCAGCTTCCATTGGCCTCCTGTGGTGGCAGCACAAACACTGCATAGCAGCGAAAGTTATAACTGTTTTATTGTTTCTACGTGAGAATTATTCGCAAGGGTACAACTAGCCCAAGAATAAATGACACAACGCAGAAAACGCGACATGAATGTCTGATCGGAATACGTTCATTCGCCCCAGTCGACGTGGAGTCAATTTTTTCTTTATGCTTCTTACTTCAGGAACGAATTTTGGACTTTGTGTTGATGTCGCTTTTCTCAGAGCTCTTCAGCTACAAGTAAACATATTCTAAATGTGCTCACGGATTACTTCATTATGAGTTTTTACTCGACTGAACTGGATCCGACAAGACAGATAAACGCTCCTCTCTTATCTCGTAACGCGACACCTTCCCAGATTTGTGTCCAGAAGACGTCACAGTCAAGTCAGTTACTGTTTCCTGGTTTGTTTCAACTTTCGACTTGCCGTCTCGCTGTCCGTTTAAAATGACGAACGTGTTCAAGCGACATGATGTACAGTACACCTGCAGCTATCCGGTCTGAGGGGGGATGTTTTTCGGGGTCCGCATCCTAGCCGACGGCCTAGTCTAGATACGCTAATTTATGAAGCCAAATAACCAAACCTAGCAAATGTTTAGCAGAAAAGCAACATACGTGTAGTATAATTTTCAGATGCTATGATAACAAACTCCTAAAACATAAGTAAAGCCTAAATATGAGTCAGTAGCTTACGCCACTTAAAGAAGTTTGACCCTGCGTCGCGAGGCCTAACTACAGCTAGGCTAAACTAAGTGCCGTTGCTTTTTAAATGTAGTTCTGTAGGCTGTATTATTGGCCCCGGCAAAAAATATGGTGAAATGTGTTACCTAGACTCTAAACTCAAGTTTTTTACACACAAATAATTTCGAATCGTTTCTTTAAGTGGGTCACAAGGGCGGGCTGGTTAATGCATCGGTCGGTTGATCGAGAGTCGGGTGATCCAGTGTTTACTGTAACACCGGGCACGTTATTAAATGACTTTACTTACAGTTATAGGAACTCTTGACTGATGTATGAATTTCATGTTTTAGATAGCTCTCACATGCATAGGCCTGTAAGCGACAAATCGCATGAATGTGGTAATGATGACTACCAAAGTTTATAAGACTCTGTCCTTCTGGTCGTCTGCGTGTTCACAACACGTAACTGTTCTCTCTGAACTGACGACAGGTCCTGAGCATCTGTTCAACGTTGCTTCTTCTAGTACTGTGGTTCCCAAATGTGCTCCGCCGATCCCAAGGAATCCGGAGATCCGCGACCAGTTCCTAGGGGATCCGTGGATACATTTCTGTAATGGCTACTTTGAAGTTTACTTACTTTTTTAATAAAAAATAATGTTTACTTAAAACAATTGCGGAACTTCTTTAATTAGCCATAAGCTTCGATAGCTTGTACAGGAGTGCAGTCAAAAGTTACGTCACATGCAATGGGACAGCAGGATTGTCATGCGTTGTCTTCCAGTAATTATATAGGTCTGTATGTGTGTTTCAGGATAGGCCGTCGGCCGGTATTTTTCGTGACCCTGTTCATGCTGGCAGTGGGGAGATGCCTGACAGTTTTCACCGCCAGCAATTACCCTCTGTTCCTCACTGTCACGGTGCTGAGTAGCGTGTCTCAGTCGGCCGCCTTCCAGAGTCCCCTTGTACTGGGTATGAACAGCAAGAGCCCAAAAATTAGACTCCTCGGGCATGTATGAGGCTTACGGGTTACGGACCACAAATGCTAATTGCAACATTTCTAGAGTGGTGGTATTTTTTTCATATCGCAAAAGCTCTGGCTTGTTATCTAAGTTAGCAGAAAAACACTTTCAGGTCAGCATAATCAAGCTTGTTAGCTCTTGCCTCTAAAAGAGAAAATTCAAAGTTTCGGTTGAAGAAGATATGTCTGTGCCAAAGATATACAATCAGAGGTAAAACAAGGTTTCGTCCTGTCCTCTACGTTAGACAGTCAGTACGTGAATGATGCTTTCCAACCACAGATATTTGCGAGATTTGAGTTTTCACAGCGGTGTAGCTGAGGATTCAGTGCTGGGATATAATGCTGCCTCACTGGGCGAGTGGTTCTCGAAGTTTCGAAGGCTACGTTCCTTCGAAACGTCGAAAACAAGTAACCAAACGACACAGCATCACATCCCAGAATACCTGAATTCCCGGCAGATATGTACCTAACCCTCTTCCCTGATTATACTTGTGAACATGCCACTTTATCGTAAAGAAGACTGTGTTCTCAGAATGCTTCACGGCGGCCTCGCGCCATGTCGTGACGTGAGGGCTGGAACATAAAAACCAATGCAGATAAAATTTAGAAAACTTATTTCTGTCATGTAATTAGGAACATTCCCACTGTAAACCATCTAAAAGTATATCGGTGTAATCTTTGACAGAAAAGTGACATGAAAATTAACAAAGAAGTGATTGAAGCCAAGGTACACAGAACAACTGTTGGGATTATACCCCAAATCTTAGCACGAGGGATTACATGCTAACACTAATTTGACCATCCACCAAGCACTCACTACATCCATAATGACTTAAGCCTACCCAGCCCATCATTTAAATCGCAGCATTTCCAAAACAAGGTTCTGCTCACGAATGATAACTTTCCAAAGCGCACAGAGGTTCGCGATTTGTATGTGGCTTTCAAAATACCGTAACCCAACAAAGGACAAGGTGAATCTCGACAAACAATATATCACAGGCTTTAAACTTGGCAGCGGTCAGGCTTATGACAGTTGAAGTGACTAAACAGCCGTTTGCAACAAAAGCATGATCTGCCATACAAAGCCTGAAATGACAGGATGCGATGTACGTGTATACGAGTGTCTATGTGAAGTGTTTGGAAAAAATTCACATTAAAACAAAGAAAAAATTCCATATCAACGTATGTCCGGAAATGAGTGGTTTTTAATTTTATTTACAACTAACATAATACACTTTCCCAACGTAACAACTGTTGACTTCTTACTGTTTATCAAGTCACAACTGACAACAAATGCTCAAACTGTCCACCTGAATCAATGCACGCGTGTCCTGGTACGGTTGCGAGTAGTTCGACAGGCATCACAACTGAGTTGGTGAAGTGTCCCGTCATTTTCAACTGCAGCTGAATACACTATGAATTTTAAAGTGTCCCCACAGATTAAAATCTAAAGGACTGAGGCCAACGCGTTGTTGGGCTGTACCTCGAAAACTGTTAGGGGACATATATTGTATATGAACTTTTTTCCTTGTATTGGTGTGGGAAACTCAATTTTGAAGTTTGTCTAAGCATGTTAGATACCCCCTGCATATATATTGATTTAATGTTATACTGTTACTGCTTAAAATAAAAACTGTAAACACTCTTAAAAGTTGACAAAGAGTAAGAGTTTGACTAATGATGGACATGTCCTCTCTTCAATAAAACTGAAATTATCAGGTCACACTAAAGTCTAGTCACAAGCCCGAAGCGAGCTCAACGCCAATGCTGACTTATTAATCAGCAGTTGTAGCATAGCTTTAATTTGGACCTCCTTAATTCGACCTTGTAGGGGAAGGCAGCACGTTCTTCCGAAACCTTGGCCTCCACCAATAAGAATACACGTTGTCACAATCCAGAACATCATATAATATAGGTATAATGAGGCTATTAGTACATAATTATAGCCTTATATTATACTTGACAGAGCAGGTGCGTTGTAGAGTCTTCCCAAAATTTGTTTCAAATGCGTTAACTTTTGCGTGTTTATACATCTAAGCAGAAGCGAAGCAATATAAACCAAAGAGCAGTGTAATGTACAAACAATTACATCTTTTAAATTCCAGGCATGGAGATGTCTGCTGCAGACAAAAGAGCCCACATAGCCATGTTACAGTGTCTGGGTTGGACACTTGGCGTGTGTCTCATGCCCATGGTCGCTTGGGCAACCAGAGACTGGGTTGCTTTCATCATCATCACATCAGCGCCTTGCGCTGTATTCTTCTTGGCTTACAAGTTAGTACATTCACAAAATATTATTCGGGTGATCAAATCAAGAAGAATGAGGTGGGAGAAGTGCATACAGGGTTTTGGCTGGGAGACCTGAGAGAAATATACCACATGGAAAACCTAGGCGTAAATGGTAGGATAATATTAAAATGGTTCTTCAAGATTTGGGATGGGGGGCATGAACTGGATTGATCTGGCCCAAGGTAGGGGCAGGTGGCAGGTGCTTGTGAATGCGGTAATGAACCTTCGGGTTCCATAAAATGCGTAGAATTTCTTGACTAGCTGAAGAATTGTTACCTTCTTAGGAAGGACTCTGCTCCATAGAGTTAGTTAGTTGGTTAGTTAGTTACAAGTTAGTACAGCAAGGTTATATTTACGTAAGTCCTGTCGCTGGTGCAATGTTTATACCTACGTTGTACCATAAACGTTCCTGACGGTGGTGTGTTAAAATAAACATGACTTTTATTTTGGACATTTTCTACTGTCTTTTAAGTTTTTTAAACACGAAATTTCGGGAACTGAATCTACATCTTTATCAGTAGAAACAGGGAACTCTACGTTAAAACTCAGCCTGGCAAGTTAGAAATAGGTACGTTGGATCACTGGACCCAATGGTATTATGTGATACCCAAAATTAGCCATTCAGTTCATCCTCTGTAAGTATTTTCCTGAACACCTGCAGCAAGTTACAAATGAAGGTTAGCACTGAATTCGGCGCACATATAAGCATCGAAATGTGTATGTTGTAGCAGTGTTTATATATCGTAACGCGACTGAAACTCTTTCAGCACCTACATCATTCGTAGCCACACGTGTTGCAGGAAATAAAATTTTCCTGAAAATGTTATACTTTAACATTTGTCGTAAATTAAAGTTTTATAGAGATTCAAAAGAGTAGACAGTTATATTATACATACCGTGTTTTGTAATAATTAATTAATTATTTTATTCCAACAAATGCACTACACTATTTTAGTGTTTACTTGTCCCTACATATGTTTCGGCACTCCTTGTGCCATCCTCAGGGATGTCGTCGAGAGTTCACAATTTTCAATGCATAATCTTATATCTTAATAACTTTTAATATTTTATAGTACGACTATCTTCATTTATAAAGATTTAATTATTCAATTTTAATAAAACACAAAAGAAGATAAGCTAACCACCATGAACAAGAAGATAAGTGATATTCAGTGATAGTGAATTATAAGTTGGGAAAGTGAATTGGATGCATTGAAAATTGTGAACTCTCGACGACACCCCTGAGGATGGCACAAGGAGTGCCGAAACATATGTAGGGACAAGTAAACACTAAAATAGTGTAGTGGAGTGCCGAAACCTATGTAGGGACAAGTAAACACTAAAATAGTGTAGTGCATTTGTTGGAATAAAATGATTAATTAAGTAGACAGTTACTTCACACTAAGTGCATAAGAAGCGTAGACTACGGGCATATATCCTACTTTCGACAATTTCGGTTGAGGCACTGCGCTACAAACCGGAAGGACGTGGGTTCGACTTCCGATGGGGTCATTGGTAGTTTTCATTGACTCAATCCTTCCGGCCGCACTATGGTCCGGGAGCTGACTCAACCTCAAACGGAAATGAGTACCAGGAGTATCTTCTGGGTGTAAAGGCGGCTGGTGCGTAGGGCTGACAACCTTGTTACCTTCATGTGCCGATTGTCTAGAAATTCTGGGAGCCTCAACCTCCTGGAACACTACGGGCTTGTCCAGGCCTGTAATGGGATAGCTTTACCTATATTCTTCGCCTTTTTAAATATAAAATTTCGGAAACTGGATCTACATCCGTCATCAATATAAGGAAGGAAATGTTCCTACTCAGTTTTGCCGGTTATAAAAGAGTCAGGTTTGATCACTAGACCAAACGGTAATATGCAATACCCAAAATTAGTCATTTATTTCACCCTTCTTAGGTTTAAGTATTTTCCTGAGCACTTTGTATCTAAACACTTGCCATATTCTGAAATTTCAATAGAGATATTAAATGATTGACGCTTCGTTATTTTACATCACAAGAAGGGCAAACCACAAGCATATATTTATATATTTATCACTACACCCAATTTCTCAGCTCTACGCACATTACAGGTGGACTCAGCGTAAGAAAAACTCAACAAGACAGGCAATGTACGTATAAAGAAACAATGAGTCGAGTTTGTGTAGCCATTCTTGCCGTGGAAAAGCAATAAATATTAAATATTATGAGTGTGTGTCTGTATTCTGCATTCTTGCACTTTTCTTCGCCGTATTATGTCGTCATCTGTGACCTATCAGGCTCTACTTTATTTTTCCACATTATCCCATAAACGGCGCGATTTTCGGAAATAAGTTAACATAAAATGTGTGTTTTGATTTTCTCTGCAACGTTTGCCTGAAACATTTCTCATTCTAAGAAGAATTAAGCGAGATATTAATCATAATTTCGGAAATGTCTTCATGTAAAGTACCCATTATTTTTGTTAGATTTTAATCTAACTTGAATTTTCTCAACAGATTTTAGAAAAATATTCAAAAATTAAATTTCTTGAAAATCCGTCCCGTGGGAGCCGAGTTGTTGCATGCGGACAGATATGACAAAGCTAATAGTCGCTTTTCGTAATTTTGCGAATGCGCCTAAAACGGTCATGTTGCCTTCATAATTATGTGGATGGAATTAAACATTTTAAAGGCAGAATGACCTTCACGCTCTAATTGTAATACCCGTCAATGTCATGAATTTTATAGCATTTTTCATGAAAATCAGTCCACTTTTCTAAAGTAATTCTGGAAACCCAAGCACGTAAATAAAATCTGCCTCAAGTCCCAGCTTGGATCTCACGTGCACTTTTCTGTGTCTGAATCTAGGCCTCCCACCCTTCCTTTCATATGCGTATGTATTGCTTCACAGAAGTTCCTTTTACCACATATGTTGTTCCGAAGTTCCCTCTGTTGTTTTGACATCAATAGATGAGTGCATTTCAGTATTTGCGAGTACAGAAAGCCTTTAGTGTTAGCATTTACCAGTTCTGATATTTGTATTCTTATAGGTGGTTTCCTGAGTCGGCCAGGTGGCTTGCAGCGAAGGGGAAAACTGTTCAATGTGCTCGAGAATTGCGGCACATCGCGAGAATAAACGGAACCGTCCTCCCAGACGACACAATGCTGACGTTACAGAAAATTGCAGCAAAGAAAGAAAAAATCTACGGTCTGGCAAGCCTCTTTTCTAATTGGCGGCTCGCGAAGAACACTATACTTATCGTGTACCTATGGTGAGTTTCCAGAGGTCAGAGGAGGTATTCTTTTGGCATAGGAATCTAAATTTTACGCAGTTTTATTCAACATTAGGGTGGCTACAGATTCTTCAACTGAGGGGAATGTAGAATGTTTTATTTGAAAATACGGTACCTTACGTCGATTCCGATGATTCATTTAATAGCTCTCTTTTAGCCCGTCAGTTACTAATTATTTTATTTGTTATCAGATGTGTATTTATTGAGCCAGTCTGTCACTCATTTATTGTTTAAGTACGAGTACCTATTTGACAAATTGGTAAGCATTTATTCATTGTCATTAAATTTCTAGGTTAAATATGTTTAACTATTCATTCATTCATTCATTAATCCGTCATTTATTTATACTTTATCTAGTTTTGACCAATCACTCAATTATTTATTTATTTACTCAAACACTTTTTCGATCAGTTATTCATTTGTTCCTTTATTTCTCTCTTATTGAAACAGTCAATTATATGTTTATTTTATCACTCAGTATCTCGGCTATTTATTTACCTTCGTATTTACTCAATTATTCAAAGCATGGGAGGGATGAGAAATTCATTTTTATTGGGAAACCTGAAGGAAATGACCCCTTGAGAAATCTAGACGTAGATGGAAGCGCAAAATTAACTGGATTTTAAGGAAACTGGATTTATTTTGACGGTTGAACTACTGCATTAAACTAGATGAGGTCAGCGCCCAGTAGCGAAATGCTGTGAACACGGTAATGTTTTTTTACGTTGTGTTCACCGTGCATTTTTTTAACATTCAACAATTAAACCAACAAATGCACTTTATTTCTTAAGTATATTCATTAACCCTACATATGTTTCGGCTGCAACAGAGCCATCATCAGGGGTTCAAGGTCACATTCACTTCAACATTCACTGTTCCATTTGGTATCACCACTTATACACCACAATATATGTCAAGTGTCTGTTAACAGTTGATAACACTCACTGTTTTCGTTTATACAACCTTATCTTTTAAAGGTCTGGCGTAGGTTTATACAACCTTATCTTTTAAATGTGACCTTGAACCCCTGATGATGGCTCTATTGCAGCCGAAATATATGTAGGGTTAATGGACATACTTAAGAAATAAAGTGCATTTGTTGGTTTGATTGTTGAACGGTGATGTACCTTCGGTTTCCATAAATTGTGGGAATTCATAGACCAGTTGAGACAGTATCGGCTTCTCAAGAAGGACTCCTCTGCATGTGCTGTATATAGAGGGCTAGATCATGCGTAAGTCGATAAACGGTTGCATGGATGAACAGTAGGGTGACTGGTTAGATGTGTCAATGGAAGCGAGGATGCAAGGACAGCTAGCCGGCTTTGTGCTACGTGGGGTGACGTTCACGCTTCCCGCAGGGTGGTTAACTCCATGACGTACTACACGCTCATGCTCAACGTTAGCAACATGGAAGGCAACCCTTTCATGAACTTCTTCTGGCAGTCTCTGGTGGAGCTTCCGGGATACGTCGTGGGGAAGTACCTCTCAGACCGCTACGGCCGACGCTGGACCCAGGCCGTCCTGTTCCTGTTCCTCATCCTGGCCGTCATCGTCGTAATCTGCGTTGTTGGACGTAAGTACCCGCACCGAGCGGATGTAGACTTGGGACTGAATGCAGGGATGAAGGTTTGTGATGTGTCACACACTCGTCAGCAAGATATGTTCATCCGCCTATCCCACCATGTACTAGCTACCCATCTAAGCATCTGTCCATCTAGTCACTAGCCACCCACTCATCAATCCCTATATCAATCCGACCATCCCACTGTCCATCCAACCATTCTTCACCCACCCGTGTACTTATAAACCATACACCACTGTATCCATAACACTTGTCGTTGAAACTACAAGCAGCCCTTGCGATATCTGCTCACAGAAAATGAACCTTTCAATAAACCAGAAACAGTTGGGAAATTTAACCACTTATAGGTGCATTGTTCATTCCAAGTTGAAGCACCTGTTAGGTACTGTCAATACCAGAATGAAAATTACGTACGAGAAATTGAAAAAAATCGAATACCAAACATACGGAAAAAATTTCTATGCAACTAAGAATCAAGATACTTAACCGCTTACAGCGCAGCGGTAATTATACGTACGAATATTCTGTAACATAAAGTCTGCACTTTGCCACATGTTTCGTATTTTGCTATGATTTTGAAAATTTTCGGATCAGCTTCAATCGAGACTAACAACTGTAATATTTGTCATGCTTTACCTTAATCCCTCTGTTCCGTGCCTGTTTTGTGTCTTAAATTAAGTCACGAACCCTTTCTACGACACCCTTTCTACGACACCCTTTCTATTCACCCATCCAAAACACATCTGAATTACATAATCTTAGCAGTTGATACAGAATTGTAAAATATTTAAATATACATGCAAAGGGCAACTCTGCAACGTTAACTTCGGCAGAAATTCGGACGCTCTTTTCCTTATGGATTCTAAATCAAGACACCGGAAGAACATTTTAAAAAGTAGGCCTTAAACTGATATTTATTAACAATTTGTAATCGGGACTTTGTTATCATCGGCTATATGCCTTTGGCCATAGCAAGATATGTTTAAATACTTAACAGGTCAAACATGTATCCATCTCTACTGCTTATTTGAGATATGCGTGAAAAAATTCAAAACATAATCAGTCAGTTTTACCTCAACTTTAAAATAAAGTAGCCATTCAGGTGCAATTTTTGCCTTTTAATAAATACTATTTTAGAAGGCCTGTTGAAACTATATGGGAAAGCTATCCCATTACAAGCCTGAACAGACCCTGGGGGCTCCAGGTGTTTAAGGCTTCCAGAATTTCTAGACAATCGGCAGATGAAGGTGGTACGGTTATCAGCTCTACGCACCGGCCGTCTTTACCCCCAGAAGATACCCCTGGTACACATTTCTGTTAGAGGCTGAGTCGACCCCAGGGCCATAGTGCGACCGGAAGGATTAAGTCAATGAAAAATCCCAGTGACCCCATCGGGAATCGAACCCGCGACTTTCTGGCTTGTAGCGCAGTGCCTCAACGAACTGAAGAATGGATTATTTCATATATTTATCCCTTACCTCCTTTATGTCCTACGTTTATCAGTTTCGTGCCTCTTCCTCCTCTCTCCGAACTCGGACATTTATTACACGAAATCGCTGGATTAATTTATGTTTTTTTATTCCTTATCCATTAAAATTACTTATCAAGGAAGTAAATATGTTAATTACAGTTATGTAAACAATTTTATTTCCTATTTTAATGTGATTTGTCATTTCGTTTAGCTGTTTTGTTTTTTTCTGTTTTGTGATTTGTTCCACTCTTACTTTTGTGGTTTTGTTTGTTCGCTTCTTGATTTATGATTTTCCTCTAGACTGCTGAGGTGCACGTACACAAATAAATTATGTGTAATTAACTAAATTACTATTAATAGTATTACTAATTACGGTTAATTATCCACACAGATCTTGATTTCATTACGTACTGTGTTACGGCCCCTACAGGACCCGATCTGGTCTCGCTAACGACTAGCTTGGTGGTGTTTGTGAAGTTCTGTTTCACAATAACGTTCTACGTGGTGCATCTGGTTGCCATGGAAACATATCCTACGTGCGTGCGACAGACTGGCACATCGCTGGGTGCTGTAATGGGCAGCAGTATGGGAATCCTCGGACCCTACATTGTCTACCTTGTAAGTATGCACACATGGAATAGACTGTGGTTTCAGCTTGTGGTAACGAACCAACGATGGACCGCGATTAAGCATTGAGTGTTCCGTAACTAATTTCACGGAAGAAGATCCTTATTCGAAATCTAAAAATCGCTCAGCTAGTAAATAATTTTCCGCCCTGTAAGCAAACGTAATGCTAATTATATTCTTCACATAAACTCGTAAGGGAGACTAACCTGAGCCAGTCCAATTCAGTCCACATCCTAAACACCTATTTCTTTAATATGAATCGTAATATTATCATCACATCAACATTTAGGCCCCTTGAGTGGTCTTCTCGCTTCAGCTTTTGCGGAAAATATTTTATACACTTTTCATATGACCTATGCTTGCTACATCACTTGCCCATCCCATCTTCCTTGGTTCCCTCATCCTAATAGTGTCTGAGGGAGCGAAAATTATAAAACCACGCATTAAGCAGTTTTATTCAACTTTCTCTTACTTCTTTTGGTCCTCAATATTCCCCTCAGCACCATTTTCTCAGACACAATCAATCTGCGTTTCTCCCTTAAGTTCATACACATATCTATAAAAATCATGTAAAACCACAACTGCGTAGTTTTCGAACGCTCTTTCAGCCGTACATTTTACACACTGTCATATAAGGCGGTTAGGAAATACAGACTCAAAAGGTTTAATGTACTTCAATGCTTTGTCCTAGACAGACAAAGCAACCCACATAATCGGGATGAATTAAATATCCCGTATTAAGGTCCTTTGCCCAGTACTATGATGTTTTCATTAACAACCCACTTCGCTTTTTTTTTTCAATGACTCGCCAGCCCCTTGGGGGCCTAGGCCGCCTCATTGTTCGAGGCTTCACGATCACATACTTGAGACACACCACATTCAGTAGGACTCCTCTGGACGAGGGACCAGCTCGTCGCAGAGACCTCTACCTGACAACACACAACAATCTCAAGAGACAGACATCCATGCCCTAGGCGGGATTCCAACCCACAATCGCAGTAAACGAGCAGCCGCAGACCCACGCCTTAGACCGCGCGGCCACTGGGATCGGCACCCACTTGGCTTTACTACAGTAAAACTGACTTTCACTGTTTTAGTTAACGACAAACTGTTAGAATATTCTTAATGCGTAACATCCAGTCGACCTTCCATGTGTTAACAGCTGGCAGGAAATATTTTAACACGCCTCATGCAACTGCATTGATAACCGAGTCACGATGGTTTTGTCCTTGGCCGAAGAGAGATAACGTAACGTACAGTAGATAAATGTAGGTACTTCGGCAACGTAAAGTTTGCCGCTTCGACCTGTAACAATACGAAATGTTCAGAATCTTCTGACTTCCCCTAATTATGTACGTAATTCCACTGAAAAGAGCCCTTCTTCAAAATACAGCTAATCAGAACGTTCTCCACATGTTATGGAACCGGAAAGTTCATTACCGTGTTTACAAGAGCCTGCCATTTCTTCCTACCCTATGTCAACGAAACCGATCCACGTCCTCCCATTGTGTATCTTCAAAATCCATTTTAATATCATCCTCGCAGCTATGCCTAGGTTTACAAGTGGTTTATTTCCTTTAAGTTTCCCTACTAAAGCCAAGTATGTACGAGTATTTCGCATTTCCGCCATACATGCTACCAGCGACCTCTTTGCACTATACATTGTATCCTAACGCTAACACACTCCGCTCTCTTGACTGCTGCTATGATTCCCTGATAAACAAAAAGATTATTTCCCTAACTGTTGAGTTTCATTTCCTTTTCCATACAAAGAATTATTATTATGGAGAACGTAAAAGAAATTCATGTAACATTTGGGTCAGGGAACCTAAAGGGAAGAGCTCACTTAAACAATCTTAAAATAATATTAAATAAATACACTCGGGTGGGCGGTTTATTCGTATATTACGATTCTGCAGTGGTTATTTTTTGCCGAATTACGATAAGAGAATAAAACTGAAAGGGTTGGGGGGAATCGGAATTGGGGTATTTCTAGGTACTACTACCTCGTCACTGGCCTGCAGGTACTGAATAAAACTACGAAACCGCTCAGGGTAGTCGGTTCATTGGTTGAAATACAGGTCAGAAGAGATACTGTGTGAGTCAACTTGCTTGGCTACGTTGTGACGAAGTAAGAGAGAACTCCTGTGGCTCAAGAGTGGCTTATGGCTGTGGGCTGCTGTGAACGCGGTAATAAAATTTTGGATTCCGTAAAAGTCGTGAAATTATTTGACTAACTAATAATCTTGGCAATATGGAATTCACTCGACACAGCCAGATCATGAGTAAGTTAGTTTCACATGTCGACGATAGTGAAATGGAAGCAATGAAATGTAAAATACACGTGTTTGAAACAGCACTATGGATCATGGGGACATTCAGTAGTATAAATTGCTTTATTACAGGTCAGTAACAAAAAAAATGTCAGATGATTTATAAGAATAAATGTAGAGGAAATAATTGCATATGCAACACGGAAGGAAATATATGGATCTCACAAAATTAGATAATTGAAATGACACAAGCTGTATAAACATCAATGTAGATAATTATAAAACTTAATGGAATAATGCCATAAAAGGCACGAGAAAATAAGCATATTTTATCGATTTTCAAGTACGTAAATTTTAGGGTAAGGCGTTATTGTATTTTGTTGATGATATATATCTTAAGACACATTTTAATTAACAACATATTTTTGTGGACGCAGCAGTTTATTTCTAAGTGTTCTCATGTCCCTTAATATGGCACGAAGCCGAAACACATCGGGCATATAAAAAATTGCCACGTGAATTACAACCCATTCCGCATGTTGTGTGTTATTCTATAAAGACTCCGTAGATATAAATATTCTGATGACCTGATCTCCCACGAAAGAAATCCTATAAAATGTCTATGGATAAAATGCAAAAGAATCCTGTACACTGTCAACCAACGTAGTATGAGGGTTAGGTATTATTTTATAGATAGAGTATCCGTGTTGTGTACGTTCTAAAGCGACAGCGAGCTGTGGAGGCTCGTCGGACATATTGTGTAGCTCAAAAGTTACTAAACTGTTATAATTACCCGAGGTGCCTGAACATACCTCAGAAATGCAACGAAAGAAACACCGAGTGTCACTCCTGCTTCGTATTCTGAAGGTCCCGGGCTCAGATCCCTACCCAAAGACGTGTGAGCTATTTCATGGTTTGCTCAGTCTCTCCAGGCAATTGTCATGGTAGTCATTAAAATTTTGCTATAAGCGATTCCTTTCAATTCCATTGTAATTTATTACTTGCTAATCACCCATCACTCAATGCTACCTGCTCTGAGTGACTCATAGCATCATTAAATAAAAATGTGTGAATATAGAATTTAAAACAGCATTATTCATAATTAATTCCAGCTGCGTGACCAAACTCTGACATATGTTCTCAATTCTTTAAGACAGGCATTAAACCGAGTTTGGACTGATCCCTCTCAACTCTTTCAAGGACTGTTTTAGTAATTTTGTGTCATGACTCCACAGCCCCTAGTGGGCCTAGGCCTCCTCATTGTTGAGGTTTTGAGATCACACTGAGACACACCACACTCCTTTGGACTTATAATCAGCTCGTCGCAGAGACCTCTATCTGACAACACATAACACTCACAAGAGACAGACATCCATGCCTCCGGCGGGATTCGAACCCGCAATCCCAGCAAGCGAGCGGCCGCAGACCCACGCCTTATACCGCGCGACCACCCGATTCGGCACCGTTTCAGGAACAGTAGACCTAAAAAATAATATTCATAACGCGCTAGACACGTAGCTCAGGTAACAAAAGTCTAGACTACAGCTTGTGGTTCGATTCCCGAAGAGGAGATGTTCATTTCGCCACAGCGCCCAGATTAGATTTGAGGCCAGCCCAAGCCCTTGTACGTTAGGTATCGTGATCTCTTTCTCTGGGGTTGGGTAAAGAGTTGGGCATGAAGCTATCCACTTACTTTCGTCTCCTAAATTAGTTCTTTTAAACTAACTACAACGTTGTTAAGATTCTAAGAAGTTAGCACGGTCAGGTTATTCAAGTTTCTGATATTGACCAAGCCAAGTTGCGGTGTCTTTCTTGAAAAGCCTACACTGCTTCACGAATATAAAGCATACAATATTTATTAGTTACATCCAGCTGCACAAAGCAGTGCAGCCTCTAACACCAGTCTTTTTCTTTAAAACACAGCCCTCATATTTCCAGTCATAATAAAAATATCCCTCACCAGGCAATACCTACTCTTATTACTCCTGTTATAATAATTCTGCCTCCTCTTCCTCCTCCACCACTGCTAGTACTAGATACCTAATATTATTCTCCCATTTAACTCTACAATTACATAAATTATTCCTCAGTTTCTCAATTCTGTAATATTAATATAAATTACCATTCTCCTGTACGCTACCTAATCTTTAATACTGAGACATTTACTGCTCAAAAAATTATCTCTCTACCGTTTCAGTGTCTGAACACTTTAAAAGCAAAAGAATAGCAATCTTTGCTTCCCTACATAGAGTACATTTTCCCTTGATTAAGAAAATTCAAAAGTTAATCATCCTCCTTACAAGCGAATGGACCGTATCCTTAGCTAAATTCACTGCACAGCCTCACGCACTAGTGCTTTGACATTTTCCTCCTATCTACGTCCACTGCTGGTTTACCCGTTACCTCTTCCCTTCAGATTTTCAAATCGATATTTTATACACATTTCTTGTTAACTCATGCGTGCTATCTCACCAATCAAATCCTTCTCCACTTCATCATCATAAAAATATTATACGATGAATGGAAGTTATGAAGCTCTTTATTATGTGAAATTCTGAGTCCTCTCATTAAGTTACTTCCTGTCATTCTACATGTTCTTCCCTCAGTGTAACAGACCAAGTGTGACACATAACCCTAAAATTAACAGTATCAAATTCAAAATAAAAATCACAAAATCAGAATTGTACAACACAACGGGATGTCCTCTCCAAAGAGTATCAAGTTCCATGTAAGTCAGTTTGGCGGTTCTCGAGTAACAGGCGATCCTCGGGAAAAGTGATCAAAGGAAGAGATGGGCAAAGATTAAGAGGCCAAAAGTAATACATTATGCATTTTACATAACTTGCAATGACAAAAGAACAATTATGTTTCAGGGCAACACATACGATGTCCGCTACCCGTACATAATAATAGGTATCGTGTCCGCAACTGGAATGGCGGCAGCACTGCTCCTGCCGGAAACACTGTACCAGAGATTACCGGAGACATTGGCCGATGCTCACACCTTCGGACGAGAACAGAAGTTCTGGAGCCTGCCTAAGAAACCAGTCACTGTGAATATTGAAATGACCGAAATTCCGCTTAAGTCTTAAACATAATGAGTAGAAAATTGAAGCTCGATTTATGGGAATATGCGGCAGTGTGCAAGGAATTGTTCTGGCAGTAGGCTATCGGTCGGCTGCAACTGCCTTTATATGTACATAAACTGGGCCGTGCAAATTTATGGCCCAAAATGAAGTTTGTAAGATTCACTGAGTACCTCCTAGGAAGTCCCTTTTAAACGACAGAGAAAAGTAGGATAATAAACAAGCTGTTTTATGTCACACTCTCCGATCGTCGTTTGAGAGATTCCAATTAAGTAAATTCTTTCCTGAAAAGATGACAGTTATTCAGTCAGTCAAGAAATTGTCTGTATTTCAAGTGTCCCGAAGGATCATCAACTTAAGCATAAATTCTCCTGCTCTCTTCAATCCAGTTCAAACCTTCACACCTTATGTCTTGGGACCACTTTTGACCATCTACCCATGGGCAGCCAAACAGAGACTCCTAAACAACATTGTGTAAGCTTATATATTTCTTGCAAAAGTACCTGTACAATTCCGAACCCCTATTCGACAATTCGTCATACAGACCTTTGTAGCACTCTTATAGCAGGAGTGGATACTACAGCCCGGTTTTCGAAATACCTTACAGCTAGACATCAATTTTATTTAAATAACGTTGATGTAGGTCATAGGGAAAATGCCTGCGTATGCAGGGAAATTATTTTATATGAAAATTTGCATCGTCATTCATTCAGACAATTTCGCGTAACGGCAGGCGGCGCATCGATCTCCGATCCAGCAGTTTTCCTAATGTAATACATACTGATTATTGATCGCAACGATTCCTAAATCAGAGGCTAAATTTACGAGAAAAGTAGCTGAAACGTACCAAATTAATATATATAAATGATTTTTAGTTATTTTTAAGCAATCAGCAGCGTAGCAGTTAAAGAGGAATTAAAACCCTGTCTTCGGCAATGTACCCAGTGATACCACATACAACAGATGGCGACGAAAAGAAAAATACTCTAATAGGAGTGCGTTTGTGAGTGCAAAAAATAAAATTTTGTTAATAGACTTTCCAGAAAACTGACGACATTGTAGCATATATGTAATATTGTTACACGACGTCATGGTCAAATCATCAACACTAGACTGAGAACAGCTATATTAATTTTGAATGGTTTTCGTCGGTCTCTCCAGAAAGATTCTGAGTTAATTTAAAGCAGATTGCTGTCGCTTACTGTCCCATTATTTCCAGTTCACTACCATAAATACTGTTCGCATTCGACACTGTACAGATGAGGTTACAGTACAAAGCTAAATCAAACGTTACTGATACTCTTTAAAACACCAAAGTTTATAGTGTGTGAACACAGAAGCTTGAAGTAATTTAGTATGACAACAGTAAACGTTATTAACTAGCATGAATTTCACATGAATTGTGTGTGTGTGTGTGTGTGTTGTGTATGTGTCGGGGTGGCTGCTTATGATGACATGTGTGAATATTTAATTCACTACCTTCACCATTATGGATGTAAATTTCAATTTCAAAAATAGAGGTAACCCTTGTTTTACGCCTGTTTGATTTACCCTTTTTGCTTTAAAGCCATTTGAAAATTTACACCAATCCTTAATTTACGCCGCCTCATTTTCGGTTTAACGCCCTTTGGCTTACTGCTCACTAGGACACTGCTGAGAGCGTAGGAAACTCACGGCGCAGCACAAGGCTGGGAGGCAGTGCGCTCACGGTGAACTGCGTCAGTCACCGTGCACTCACCATTTCGTTCAAATTGGTATTCTGTGGTTTATTATTTTTCTTTAAGTCTTTTTTTCTAGAGCATCTTCGCTATTAGCGGCCCACATGCATACAAACGTACAAAGGTCACGATGACACACCCAACCGAGAAAGAAGAAACCTGAGACGACAACGAATAACACAGCCCCTAACCTAACCATCATCACACCTATGTACTCGTATATATATCTATATATATATATATATATAGATATATATATATATTAAATTGGGACACCCGGAACCATAACCAAACCGCACCAAAAATTTTAATGGTGGTAATAATGTGATAGAGTAGTAAAGTGTGTGAGAGTGAATCAATCATCCGTGGCTTAAGAACATCTGTGACAGCTACGGTATGAAACATCTACCATCCGAGATATGCAGTCGCGAGAGTGGGGCCCTAATAGTGGAGTTGACTATTTCTTCTTATTAAATGAGTGAGATACGTAAATCTGTATCCCATAGTGCAACCTCAATAAAGAAAGCGGATGGCAGTCTGTACTGAAGATAAATCAGACTTAATAAATCGGTTTGAAAAAGTGAATGTTCTGTTGACATCTGCCGCACTCTTGGCCAAGTGCAACAATTCGTGCCAGTGCTGAAAAAATCAAATAAA